>CM031243.1:852057390-852213858 GCA_018340775.1 Taxus wallichiana var. yunnanensis
TTTCCACCACTAATTATTCTACCATGCCACAAGTGGTCAGTAAGCTAAGAGTTTTCATCACAATATCAATCATAGGCTCATCAATGTGTTTAATGAAAGACAAATAGAAATAAGTAACCTTAAAGTTTTCATTGAAGATTAGGCTAAAAAGTTCAATCTTAAGATGAAATTGTGACACTCAATTTTGGCAATTCTAATCTTTCACATTGTTAGTCTTAACATTGATCTCTTTTACAAATAAGTGCACTTTACACATTATTATTTGGTACATCTCTAGGTCTCTTGTTTATCTTACTTGATCATACACACCCATATATCGACGCTTCTGAGAATTGACTACATAAAATCCATTAAGAAACTTTTTTTGGTTAGCTTCCAAACTTCACACTTTAGATTTTACTTCTAGGGTTGAAAACATACAATGTGGAAAGGAATTTCCATATGTTCTTGACCCTAGTGTACAATTTCTCCCTTACTCACTTTTCTCCCAAACATCTAGTTATAAATTAATCATTAGCTCATTTACTCCTTAGTCAACATTTGTAACTTAAATAAATACCTTAAAAATCATATATAAGCAAGTGAAGATCATTTCATTTAGAACCCAACACTCTTATGGACTCTAATTTCAAAATCTAGAAAAAAGGCACCCAAATCACCCCACCCGTTGATAACATCTTTACACATTCATTAGGTAGCACCATCTACAAGTTTGAAGCTTCCCGCTTGATCTAGGGACTTCTTCCCACATTTCACAAGTACTCAAATTCACCAAATCAAGTAGATTTTTAAGAGAGACACTCAAGTTAAGCTTTGTCAAAGAAAGGATGAAAAATCTGGTTACACTACAACTAGATATCACATGCCATCACCATGTGAAGAATGACATGTGGTTTCAAGCATCTTTGGGGTAGTGCCAACATTGGCAGTGGTGCATGGGGTGCCCATAATGTAACTAATGTTTGTTTTATAGGACTTATTATATATGGTTAGGCCTATAAAGATTGAGTAAAACATTTTTAGACCCTCGTAGTGTAACTAATAGTGATCGCCAAATAACGACGAAGATATTCAAATAAATGACAAACCTAAAAATTTATAGATCACATTTTTGAGCAAGGTAAAGACCGTATGGACATTATTTCCCCTCCTATATGGTACTACATAGGAGAATATTCAGGTTATATTTTCAGCATTGAGGTATTCTTAAGTATATATCTCCTGCTCCATTATTTAGATCACCCAAATCAGTCGAGAATCATCTGTAATAAGCTAAGTGCACTCAATCCCTTTTGTTTGTGAACTTATATTGTATCATGTACATTTTTTGTAAGTATTGATGTGCTATTTTGATATTGAATGGTTAATGTTGAAATCTAATTAATCATAATAACCCTTATAACTTCTATCTCATTCTTGTTTGGCTATGTATAAATCTTGATCAAATATAAAATGGGTGATAACATTTGGTAAACTCACTTTTAACTTAATCCTTAACCTAGTCTAGGATTTATTCCTCATGTATTAGGAATGATTATCTCCAAACCCTAGCTGCCATAAGGTTCCATATTTTCATTGTATCTTCATCCCTAAATCTTATTTGCACAAATTTTCTTAGGGTTTTATGGTTCGTTTTACTCTTTAGGTCACTTTCAAGGGCTCTTAATTGTAAACTCAACTCTTATTTTCTATCTCAAGCATAACGAATCTATTTTCAAATTCCTTTGAGATAACTTTTAATTTTTATATATTTAACGAAAACCTATTATTATTTTCATTCATTTTTAGCACACTTTTTAGAAATTTAAAATTACTATTTTTAGAAATTAGGAAATAATTGGAAAAATACACACCTTTGGAAAAATCCCTTAAAGCTTTTAATTTATGATAAATAGATTTAAAAATATTGTTATCTAATTTTAAACCCCTTAGAAAATTAGATAACTTGAAAAATCTGGGTTGAGGCAATATCATGAAGTCTTGAAGAAGAAACTAGTGAAATAAGGTATCTTTCATGTTTTGGGGCATTTGCAGTTGTTTTGAGGCATTCCTATCCTTCTCTCCAAGCTTAAAAAATCTAAACACTTGGGAAACATTGAGGAAAAATTCAAAACTAGGCCTTTATAATGTATTGCATATATTTGGAGCCCGTGTAAACAAGTTCTTTAGAGCCTTTGGTTCTCCGCACTGGGTTTTTTGAGCTGCAATACAAAGGATATAATGTTTTGAGAACTTTCGGATCGTGGGTAGAACAAGTTCTTACAGCCTCCAGTTATCCGTAAGGGCTTTCAAGCTGCAATGAGGTGTAAGGGGTTGGGTTAGTGTGTTGGGATCGGAGTAAAGTGCGGAGAAAGGAGTAGGAGGTGGAATGGTTTATTATGGGTTGGAGTTCCCCATAAAGGTTATGGGATGTAATGAAGGAACTGAAATAAATAGATAAAACTATTGTGGATAGGCGAGGTGCGGGCAAAACATGTTATAGAAGAACAAAGTCCACCTGTAATGGTTCCTGTGGGGTCTAAGGTCCCCTACATCCTTCTTAAATTTGAGGTACGGAATTGCAGTGCAATACGACGAATTTTCTATATATTAAACACGAACATTGCATATTATTAATTTTCTATATATTTCTGCTCAACATATTTGGCTAATATATAGCCAATATAATAGAAGAACTACTTCCTAGAAAATAGGAAGTCAACAAACAACTTACCCGTTTATAACTTTACGGGTACAACAAAACTCTTATAATAATATATTGTTAAAACAATATATTATAACAATTGTAATATCAACTCAACATAATTATAATCTAACTTTTATAATAATGTGAGCACTAATAATAATTCCTAACATTCCCCCCCTTAGTGCGAACATGGGGAAAACCTGCCTTTGTACTTGCACCTGCTCATGATCTGGTGATTTTCACAGGATGATCACAAACCTCAGGGATGGTTTTGCAAACGACCACAAGTGCAGTTTTGTAATTGGTTTACCCTTTCCACAAAGTGATGGTTTTGCAAATGGATTACTAACAACCAAGAATGGTGGTTTCATTGGTTTACCACAAACCATAAATGAAGGTTTTCAAGTGGTTTACCTCTACCACATCATGATATGCCCAAGTACTATTCTCAGAAAAAGAGAAGAAAAGGGAAATTAATGCAAACTATAGAAGCACATCTGGAGAACCCGTGATGTTCCTCCTCGAATTTCCACTTATTGGATTTGCATGGGCATAAGTTTCACCTAAAATCATGTGCTCCAAATTTGACAAACTTTATACCATTGGAAAGGTATCCTCATCCTTTACATCATCAAGCAACTTAAAATATTGTGTTAGGAATGGTATATGGGAGGAAAAGAGGAAAACATCCCCAACATTAATGAACACGCTCAGTTCTTTTCCGAGGTAGATGGTCTTTGAACAACCAAATTTGGTTCAAATTCACTGATGAAGTAAATTTTGCCCATTTCTTCTTCTATAAGCAATATATCATTGGGAAATGGATTTTTAATAGGTGCCCATACCTATTTTTAAATAATTAATGTAATTTATTGGTGGGTGGAAGTAGAAATTTAATGTTCCCTATATTTTCCCTCTTCTCTCTCTTTCCCATTCTAAGACATATAAAATGTGAAATGATGTTGATTTGGAAGGGTAAAAACTACATTAAAACTACTTTTATGTTGACATTCTTGAATGCTAGAATGCATACTTATGCAAGTGTTGACATTAAAAACATGACCTCATATTTGGACATTTGCATTGAACTAAGATCTTCAAATTCCTTTCTCTTTCATTGTAATGAACTGTGCATCTATTTGAAGCAATGAAATTCATGTTATGCATGGCTATTCTCTTCCCTAGTTGTGTTTTATTGCATTTTATTTCCTTTCATTACATTTATAGGTATATCCCATGTGTATGTTTTCTCTCACAATGCTAAATCACTGAAACTGATCTCCTTTTACCGAGAGATCCGTCAATTTCTAAGAATCTAGGAAGGTGCTCCATGAAAATTAAGTGCTTTGAATGTTATTGTGGATCTATGGTTCTCATGGAGGAGCAGCTCTACCCTCTCCTCCTTCATTTTTATCCCATTTTCACTCATTTAAGAGTGTCTTCCCCCTTTTCTTGGTGTTATACAACATTTCTACCTCTGTCTCAATCTTAATGTAGGATTTCAGGATTTTATGCACTTTTCTCTTCTTCTAGTCACTTGGATTGTTAGAATAGGATTAGATAGCTGCATTTCCCTTCTTAGGAGTAGTTTTAGCATTAGGAATAGGTAGAAGAACCATCATTCTCTTGATTTTTGTCTCATCTTCCATCAAGTCCCACAACTTGTTCGATAGTCTTATGTTGCCTCAAAATCCTAATTCTCCCGTATATGACTCATCATTCAAGGTGCAATTTTGAGCTCCAACAAATCAAATTTGCTTCTACCAAATCTTAAATTTGCACGGTGGGATAAATATTGAAAGATTTATATTTTCACGCTCACATATTTGGCTGTTCCATTACAATATCCTAAAATACCTCAACAAAACAACTGGCTTCACTACTCCAAAATTTATAATAATATATTGCAATATATTATAACAATTAGTGGGACTTCATTTGAAATAATGAGCTAATAATACAACAATCGCATATCCGACAAAAAGATTTGATGTGTTCTGTAGGAACTTGAGCCTGGTATTTAGCCTTTACCCGAAGTATGTTTTCAAAAATGG
This sequence comes from Taxus wallichiana var. yunnanensis, assembly GCA_018340775.1. Lineage (NCBI taxonomy): Eukaryota > Viridiplantae > Streptophyta > Pinopsida > Cupressales > Taxaceae > Taxus > Taxus wallichiana. Next base: position 852,062,131 of record CM031243.1, read on the forward strand.
GACATCTTTCCTGACTCCACCGATATAAACTACCAGGAAAAAGATCTCATTTACATACTTTTCCCTTTAGTTTTCCATGTGCTCATTTTTATGTTTCCACCTCTACATCATCATATTGTGTTAGATCTTTGGGAAAAAGCATCTTCCATTCTCACATTTTAGTTTTATTCTCCCATCCATTTGCAATATATCATGGGATGATATCCCCAAAATCGGGGTGGAAGTAGAAAACCTACCTCTTTTCCATGGAAAAATGGAGATCAATCTCCTATTGATCACATTCAAGATATAGCAAACCATTGTTCCATTCACAATATCATAGAAGAGAACATTTTCCTTAGACTTTATTTCCTTTCATCATTTAGAGGTAAAACAAGATATTGCTTTGAATGTTATTGTGGATTTGTGGTTTGACTTCACAATCCATTTCCACATGGGATTAGTTCGCTTAGGATTTCAGTTTTATGCACTTTTCTCTTCTTCTAGTCACTTGGAGAAAACTACACAACCCTTCTTAGGAGTAGGTTAGCATTAGGAGGTAGATGACATCATTTCATTTTCCTCATGGAACATCTCAACAAAATATAACAGGCTCTAATGGAATTTATCTCTAATTTCAACATCATATTTACAAGGACTTAGATATAATTCCTCAAGAATATCAGACCCTCACAAGGTATGTCATTCTTGATTTATTTGAGATCCTTTGATGTTGATTTAGCTGTGTTAATTCAATCCATCTTAGGAGGAAAACTACCAATGATTCCTCAATATTTTTCCATTACATCACAAGATGAGAAGATGCTCATTCAGGATGGAAAAAGAAAACCCATCCTCACATTTTAGTTTTATTCCCCAATTCTTCCTTCATCCTCGAAATTATGGAATTTCCTCACATTTAGTTTTATTCCACCTTCGAAGTTGGATGATATCCCCAAATCGGGCCTCAAAACCTTCTTTCCCATTGTGTTAAAAATGAAAAAGATATCATTATTCCTTTCAAAATATCAGAAGATCCTTTTAGACTTCTTTTTCCTTCATTTGGTATGTTTGACTTCACCAATTTTCCACATGGGATTATGCCAAAATCACTCCCATACTTTGTAAAATTCCTCCCATCTCCATCCAAGGTACTACATGCCTAACTTCACTAAACTCACGATTTCACATCATTATGTTTATCATAGAATTTGTGGTATTCATACATGTTTGTCCTTATCTTATACCTATCCCTTACTAAACCAAGTTATCCTATAAGGTTGGTAGAACAAGAGGTTTTCTATGATTTTGGAGAAAAGGAGCAGCCCATGCAATACTCCAAACAACAAGTCTTTATGCAAAATCATACATTTGGTTAGGAGATAAGCAGTCAGAAGTGTAGGGATTATGTTTTGGAGGATCATTTGGCTTCTCCAATTGATCAAATTAGGTCTCTTGAGCATCAAACATCTCTTCCTAAGCATGCAACAAATTAGCAATCCCTTTTCTATGCTTCTTCTCCAACCAATTCTACCAAGGATGAAAATTTTATATCAGTGGAGGATTGGTATGATTCAGATTGGGAGGATGAGAATATGAAAACTATGCAAAAGAGGAGCTGAATTTCAAGAAAATTTAGGAAGATGTGAAGGACAATCATATTGGAATTGGAGGGGAAGAGAAAGTGTTTTTGAACACTAATGCCATCTAATAAAGTGAGGAAGAATATTTTCAAAGTGAGAAAGTATGTTTTAATGGAATGCAATGATCCTCATTGTTCTGCATGTTTAGAATTTATTACACTTTTAATGGTGGAAAATTAGATTGGGACAGAGAGTGGAGAAAGAGAAAATGAAGCCATCAAGGTGGAAACATGGGTGTTTTCTAAAAGAGAATAAAGACAAAGTTTAGATCATCTTAGAAACATCCACCACCTTCAAGAAAGTTTATAGGATGCCCCCATCCATGGGGTTGAGCTTTCAAGATGAAACCTTGCCTAATTAGATATCTAGCTAGCTTAGTGCCAAAAAGGAGTTGCCACCAATCATGTTCACTTCAGAGCATGAGGAAGAGCTACAATGTACCAAGGATCAGTTGTAATACCTCTCAAATCCAAATACATAGCAACTAAAAGAGGTATTTATTTATTTTCCAGTAATACTTTAAAGAGAGGATAGGAGAACAAATTCACAATAGTTTTCCACTCTCATTAAGGACCATGTTCGATTCCAAATCAGTTGCATTGTCTCAATTTGTGAGGAAAGGAAGCTAATTCTCCCTAACTATTACATGATTTTTTTGAGTTTCTTTTGCCTTTGTTTAGAGTAGGGTAGTGTAGGTTTTTTTTAGTAAAAGAAGTGCTTGTGATAACTTAGCATGTTTCCACTTGGAACATGTATGGTATTCCATTTTGTATATAGTTTGTGCCCTTATTTTGTTGCACATTCCATTTGATAAAGTGGAGTTCAAGGTGAAAGAAGAAGTGTGTTTTGGGCGTTCTAAGTGTGCATGCATCAAATCAAAATGTAATTCAAAAATCTGCAATGTTCATCCTTATCAATAAATCAATGTTTTGGTCTATTTTTAAATCAACTTTCCACTCTTATTAAGGACTAAGTTCTCTAACTTATTCAAACTTGGAAAAATCAGATTTGGGGATAGTTTCAGATGCTCATTCATTTTTCCCAATGATCGATTACGAGGGGAAACATGACTAATTTTCATATTCAAGATAATTTTCTTCCATAATAAATCTTAATTCGAACAATTTTATAATGAGAATGTTCAATTTAAGCAATAACATATCAACTCCATGTCTAGGTAGTGATTCAAATGGATTCGGGGGTGAGTTCTTCAAGTTTGGATCAATTTTCATGTTTTTATCGGGTTGACTCCATACCTAATGGATGCTTAAGGCCACTGATCTCTTCAATCTAGTAGGCAGATTACCCCATGAGTCACCAAATTGTTATCTAATTTTTCACCCCTTACAAAATTGGCTAACTTGAAAAATATGGGCTGAGGTATTATCATGAAGTCTTGAAGAAGAAGCTAGAGAAATCGGGTATTTTTCATGTTTTGGGGCACTTATAATTGTTTTAAGGCATTCTTATCCTTCTCTACAAAGCTTAAAAAATATAAACACTTAGGATAATTTGAGGAAAAAATGAACATTGGGCCTTTTATAGTGTATTTCAGATATTTGGAGCCCATACGAGAACAAGTTCATTGGAGCCTTGGTTCTCTCGCATGGGTGTTTGATCCACAATATAAAGGAAGACAATGTTTTGCATGACTTTATAGTTCTCAAGTGAAATAAATTATCACAAGCCTCCAGCTCCCCACAAAGGATTTTAGGCCACAATGAAGGTATTCAAGGGTTGGCTTATTATGTTATGGAGTGGAGTGAAGAGCACAAAATGGATTGGGAGGTGGAATGGTTCACCGTACGTTGGAGTTCCCTGAGCTAAGGTTGTTGGGCCAAATGAAGGAACCAAAATGAATGGAACACAATGTTGTGGATAGGAAGGGTGTGGGTAGAACATGTCATGCGGAGGAACCAAGTCTAGGTGGAATTGTTCCTCGGGGGTCCAAGGTTCCCCGCATGATCCTATCGGTCAATCAAAAAGTAGTGCAAGATTGCAGGAAGTGGGCGATTTGTGGGAACTTGAGTCTCGGGTGGAACAATTCTTGATTTCTAATAAACACTCAAATCTCCAACTCAAACAAAAACCTCAACCATTGTAGACCTTTCAATCTAAATGGAACAAATGGAAAAGTTCCTCACTTCCCTCGTTCTTTGAACCTACGATCCACCTACAAAAAGGAAAAAGAGCAAAAAAAAAGGTATTAATGCGGAATATAGAAGTGCCTAGAGAACCTGTGTTTCCTCCTCGACCCCCTAGATCCGCATGGGCATAAATTTCACCCAGGTGCTCCAAATTTGACAAACTTATAATTTTAGAAAGGTCTCTTCATCCTCTACATAATGGTAACTAAAAATCTTGTGTTAGGTAGGGGTAGGGTGGGAGGAAAAGAGTAAAACATCACCAACATTAATGAACACAGTTCCGTGTAGTTGAACAACCATATTTGATGAAGTATGGTGCCCATTTCTTCTTCCATAAGCAAGATATAATTAGGAAATGGATTTTTAAGGGTGCCCATACCTATTTTCATAGAATTAATGCATGTTATTGGTGATTGGAAATAGAAATTTGAGTTAACTCTATTTTTCATCTTCTCTCTCTTTCCCATTCTCTATAAAATGTAAAGTGATTCTCAATTGAAATGGTTGGACATTCTTGGAATGTTAGTGCATCCTTCTACAAGTTTTGTATGTGGATTTTGAGTTGTAGCCTCATTTGGAATTTTTATTGTGATCATTTCCTTTCTCCTTCATTATAATGAACTATGCATCTATTTTAAGCAATAAAATTCATGTTTTATTGCTATTATTTACACTAGCTATGTTCTATTGAATTTTATTGTCTTTCATTACATCTGCAGTATATTGTGCATGTTTTATTCTCTATAGATGGTTTGAATCTATTGTGCTCCATGAAAATGGTGATTTGAATGTTGTTTTGGACTATGGCACTCATGTCCACCTCCATTTTTATCCTCCATTTTTATCCCAGAGTGTCTTTCCCCCTCTTCTTGGTGTTATCACCTCTCTTTAGCTTAGGATTTCAGTTTTATGCACCTTTCTCTTCCCTGGTCCCTTGGATTGTTAGAGTAGAATTAGATAGTTGTATTTCCTTTCTTAGGAGTAGTTTAGCATTAGGAATAGGTAGAGGAACCATCTTTATCCGAAATTCTATCTTAGTTCAAGTCCCACAACTTAGAGATAGTCCCATGTTGCCTCAAAATCTTGGGTTGTCTATGACTTAAGGAAGGGTGTAATTTTGAGCTCCAAAAAACCTCTTTGTGTTTTTTTTAATTCAAAATATATTTTGAGACATGGTCATTTTATTCAAATTGAAAACAATCACTTTTTCACAACGCGTCACTTTTTGGGTGTTATCCCCATAGTCAATTGATTTTTCGGCCCTCCATGTATTGATTCTCTTTCTTTTCTATCTAATTGGAGTTTCTTATATAATTGTTTTTACCATCATGGCCTATGTTATGCCAGCTCCTTCTATTCCTAATGATGTTGGATTTTATAACACCCTCTTAGAGTTTATTCAATCATTACAACATGCTTTTCAAACCCATTTGCAAACCATATATGATGAAATCATATCTCTCAAGGATGTTATATCACATCTAAATAATCCTTCCAATAAGCCATGCCATAAAAATTCCTTACATGATACATGTGCTCATACAAGTGAAGTAAAATTCCTACATAAAGGTAACAATGTGTGTGTTCCACAAGATCAATCTCAACCACTAAGGAAACCAAAATAGAACGAACCTCTCATGTTCAATAAGAATACTAAAAACATGATATCCTATTTGAGCTACTCAATAAGTACTTAATCACTTTATTACCTACTCATTACTATCCATACTATTGTAAATACCACTTTCCAAACATCATAATATCCATAACTCTTGAGAAATCCTTTACAATTTTTCTATAATATCCAACCAATCCCATGAAGCTTATTACTTCATGTACATTTTTAGGTGTTGGCCATTTTGTTATCGTAGTAATTTTTGATGTATCTACAAAAACTCCATCCTTATTAATGATATGTCTCAGATATTACACTTTGTTTTGATTAAAAAACACTTAGAAAGTTTACCATACAATTTTCTCTTCTTTAATAAATCTAAGACAATTCTAAGGTGTTCATTATGATATTTAATGCTTTTCAAATAAATGAGAATATCGTCCAAGAATACTAGTAAAAACTTGTCCAAGTATGCTTGAAAGATATTATTCATAAATTCATAAAAGTTGTTGGAGCATTGGTAACCATGAAAGGTAACCTGGTGAATTCATAGCTTTCATACCTTGTTCTAAAATCAGTCTTGTGAATATATCCCTCTTTGATTCTCAACTAATGGTAAACTATTGAAGATCAATCTTAGAATAAACTAATGCTCCACACATCTAATCAAAGAGATCATCAATTATTGGGACATGATACCTATTTTTGATTTAGGATTTATTAAGCATCTAATAAGTAATGTAAAGCCTAATTGTTCCATCCTTCTTCTTTACAAAGATGACCAGCGGACCCCAAGGAGAGACAATCATTTTGATCAAACCTTTTGATAAAAGTTCATGAAGTTATGCTTTCAGCTCAACAACTTCTATTGTTGTCAATGATGGGTGTCATTATTCCCTTCATTTAATCAACTCTTAGATGATGTCATATTCAAACCAAGGGTGTGTCTGAAGCTATATGAAACAAGAAGAATACTAGTGATCTAGTAATTGACTATAGGTATTTGTTATTTATTTTATGGGGTTTTTTAGGATTTCATGGCCAAAGCCTTATTTTATCAATGATACAAGAAACTTGCTGAAATAAACACACATGAAATAAATTGCTAGAAATAAACACACGTTACATAAATAAACACACTTGTTTGGAAATAAACACACGTTTGGAAATGCTTTGCGAAAATACTTTCAAGAAAATAAGAGTCTAGTCTATAACACCTGCAGTGATAAGTACATAACATAATTAAACTAAAGAATCAAAAGCATTCATAGAATTAACAAATCTACATTATTTTCTTAGAAATATAAATACCAATAAAAAAAGGATCCTAGTTCTTGGAGGAGTGAGCCCTTGCTCCTCCTTGAGTCAGGATTTGACAAAGTATGATTCTCTCAAAATGAAGTGGCTATTTTATTACTAAAATGTTCTATCTTACAAACTTCATTGTATTTATATTTCTATCTATCTCTATATATATTAAATCTATCTACAGGTTTGTTTGTATATTTCATCATCCAAAGATGCATTTACAACCATAGTTGTTCTACCGATTCAAATGGAATTGAATAGTTCCCAAAATAGATGTGGAATTTAGAAACCTTGTTGGATGTACAGCTTATCTCGATAAATTATCTCTAATGCGGAGTATGAAGAATCGACAATCTGTTGATCTACTCCTGATTGGAAGGCCCATTGATTTCTCTAAGATCATATTTTTTCAAAAATAAATAGATCCCCATTGATTCAGGAACTTTGGAGAAGTTTTGGAACCAAAGGGAACTATTCCATAACTACTTGTGAAATTTCTAGAGCTATGCGCAATAGTTCTAAACTAAGTGCTAGAGTTCCGAACTAAGTCCAAAGGTTTCGGAACTAAGCGATAGAGTTCCTTAGATGTGTGATGGAGTTCCGAAACTAAGTCTAGAGGTTCCAGAACTAATTTGTATTGAAGCCAATGCTCCCAAAAATATGTTGATTACTTCATACTTTGTTCTTTTGACTGATTGTGACATGTTTTATTACAAAAATTGAATTTCCACACACTTTGTTAGGAATTACAGAGTTTTTAGATGTTAGAACTAAATCCAACAAAATATGGACAATTACATCCTAACTTATACTAGATCAAACAAAAGTCACAAAATGCAATCAAACTTGATAAAAAGGAGAGTAAAATAAGATCATTTATTGCACATTAACGAGACATATTTTGGCCTTATCACCAATCTGTAGGGAGCCTTAGAAATTGGTTCGGTTCCTGGTTTGATGTCTATTGTGAAATAAAAATCTCTTTTAGGGGGAAGACTAGGTATTTATTTGGGAAAGACATTGTTGTACTCACGTAAAAGTGAGTTTTCTTCCACAAAATTCTTACCTTCTTCACCCAAATCTGTAATTTTTACAACATATAACATGTAGCTTTTATTCTTAGCTTTCTTAAGTTACATTGTTGTCATTTTTTGAAATGAAAAACCTCTTTTTACTCCCTGAATTTCTGTTATTTTCCACAGGTCATCAAGGCACTTAATTCTCTTTTCTAGGTAGTCTACAGTTGCCTTATGCTGAGCTAACCAATTTATGCCTATGACTATGTCATATGAGCCTAGAGGGGCTAAATATAAGTCAACTCCAATGGAAAATCTTGGTAATTAAAGAGTTGCACCAAAAAAACATTGTTTAACAATGTGTGGACAACATTGTTCCCATACTGAACATTCCATGAATATTTCATAAAAACAACTTTTCTTTTAATTTTAGATGCAAATTTTGTTGAAACAAAACATTCAGTAGCACCAATATCAAATAAAATGGTTATAGGTAATCCATACAACTTACCTATAACTTTAATGGTGTAGCTTACTTTTCAACTTGTTTGTCTATCACTACAACATGAATATGATGTTGTTGGTTGCCATATTTCTTCCTTTGAGGAAATTTATTAGCCTAACGATCGAGACAAAATATATAAGCAGCCCTCAAATGGTCCTTTCCTTTCAAATTTATTTTCATTGTTGGCTATATTTTTTCAGCCCATTCTTTTTGTTATTTGCAATAAGATAAAATCGTGTTTTTTATTTCCATTGCCTTTATTATTTTTTATTTTTTTACTTGTTAATTTTTCAAGAAAATTTTTAGGTGCTAATGGTGATGGTGCACTAACCTCCTTCTTTTTCTTTTCCTCTCTGTATGTAGAAATAGCCAACAATTGAATCTCCTTCATTATAGCCTTTTCAAATAAAATTTCATTGTTTATGGTTTGTGGACATCAAATTCACCTCCTATCACCGGGTTTAACCCCATGATAAATTTCCTAATACAGAATTTTTCATCCATTTGATACTGAGGTACGTACTTGAGAAGTTTCGTAAACTTCTCCCAATACTCAGTCACTATCATTTTTCCTTGTGTTAATGTCTAAAATTCAAACATATTATGATCATAATAAAGTTGGGGTAACCAACGTTGTCTAAAGTATGATTTAAACTGATCCCAAGTAAAATTTGCTTCATCTACTACTAGTTCAACCTTCTCGTATGTCCCACCATGAGGATGCCTCATTGGAGAGATGATAGGCTCCCTAAACTACCTTAGTTTCTTTAGAGAAGTTCCTTACTACAAAGTAATCCATTTCATTGAGCCAATTCTTAGGTTCATCTTCCAATGTGGTACCATCAAACTTTAATGACTTATCCTCTTGATATCATTTGACAATTCAATCTGCCAAATGTGCCCTCTTGTTATCAAGTGGGTTAACTTTGTTAACATTCAGATTTACATTAGCATTTTCATTAGTAACATTATTATTTGTTGCATTAGGATCTATAACATCACTTTTTTTAGCATTCAGATGATCATGTGATGATTCTTCACCATCACTTTCATGATCACTAAAATTTCCTAGGATTTTTTGTTCCAAAAAAGCCATCTCATTTCTTGTTTCCTAAAGGGAACCAAGAATCTTGTCTAACTTCTAGCATTGTTTTTAATTTTCCATTCACAAGTTGGTTATTCGTAACATTTCCCCTTGTTCTAACCATGTTTTGTTAGAAAAGAATTTAAATTTTTGTTAGTGTAAGAAATCAATAGGTCCAAGAGTTACAACCTTCAACTCTGATACAAAAATGTAACAATCACTTTCCAAACATCATAATTATAGGAAAATAAAAATTAACTTCCCAAATTAAAATGATGCCTTCAATAATTTAAATATACAAAATAACATTTAAATCTAGCAACTTATAATTACAATTATTTAGATAAAAATCAATTAAGCATGTGCATATTTATGGGTCAACTAGATTCAATGATCCCCATAAGATACTCTTTCGAGTCTATATACAATGTATACCTTTAATGTTCCCTTCTCGACATTGATTTTACAAGTGTTTCTCTAAGTTTCTACCTAGAATTCATTCAATCAAATCCCATCTGACATCTCACACTTTAGTTATAACTAGGTGAACTTGACAATGTAATGACATACACTACTTTGGCAAAAGTTTATGAGTCATGTGTTGCATGCTTTATTTCTAGACTAGCACATTCATCTCCAAAACATGTCCCATCACCATGTCACTTGGTTCAGTTATCATAATTGAATCAATTGTTTTAAGTTAATCAAATTCAAGTTATGCACATGATACAAAAATTGTTCATCCAATATGATGATGAAGCATGATTGTGCCAACTTAGGTTTCCTATGGGAGAGAAAGAGATCACGTAATGACTTGCATCATCATATGATCAATTTCTTCCCATAGCCAACATAAGTTGGTACAAAGGTAACTAGACCAAAATGGATAGATAACCTTCACATCTTAGCACAACTCAATTCCTTATTGATTATGACATGTGTAATAAATGGAGCTCGAGGGAAAACTTAGGATAATCTATTTGTATGGTAGTATTCATTGAATGACTTGTGTCATTCGATGAACACCGCACTACAACAACCATCCAAAGTTGGCCTACCGAGTACCATGTATTAGGTTTGTCATAACTTATTCACCTCATTGAATTAGTTTACGAAAGGTTTAATTTTCATAACACAACATGATTTTCATCACAATAATTATTTGATCCTAAGGTCCATAACTTAGTTTGATAATTATTCGTAATCAAATTCCATAAGTTTTTTATGTACATTCATTAAGCATCTTAATATAATTAGGGCAATAGATTGCATTATTAACGCAGTCCCTAATTTATTTAAGTTACGACATTGTTGTTTTAATTGCTTAAGTACAAATTAATTGAACTCAACAACTGAATGTAATACAATCATTCATAATCATAAATTTTACATACTTATGACTAAATAATAAATGGTCATTAATCATTTATCATCATACAAGAGTCCAATCATACAACTATAAAATAATAAACCACATTCATTTATTTTAATAGCTTATATCTCATATCCTTCATATAGCTTTAGTTCATTCTATATATTTAAAGCTATTACACATAAGGGTATTATTCACTCATTGTTCATTATTCAACCTTTATGATAATACCTAACTTAAGAAATCAGATTGAATAATTCAATCACAATTATATCCTAATGATACAAAAAAACTAAATAATTTATATGAGAAACCATGATCTTTATTACAACAATATCCAAAACTTGAATATAAAACTTTTATTTCCTTTTCCAAAAATTATACAAAATCTCAGAGGCCATAATGCCTTTCACAAATTATTTAACTAAAAGCACAAGCTCACTTTTACAATAATTAAGTAATGAATACATCTTTCAATCATAAACAATAAAATCAACATAGCCATTTAACAAATCATCTTCCAAATAAGACTTAAATTCTACCATCTGTAAAAATGTTAGGCAACCGTCAGTTTGAAAGAACTAGCATGAAAAATTCAACCATCTTATCTTTACGATTTATAACACTTGAAATATTTCAATGAACATAATTCAACTAAAACATAATCTGAAATTCATTTAAGATAACAACTTATCATTTTCCCTTTTTTATTCTTTTTCCTTTCTTTTGATAATCAAAAAAAGGAAACATATGATTTTTCAACTCAAATCATAAAAATAATAATTCAAATTACTAACAGATCACAAGTATGAATATCAATTTCCAAAAACATATCAACTATGTCATTTATACCCAAACAAGGTTATTTAAAAACATTAAAAAGTATTAAACTTTATACTTAAACATTCATTCTTGTTTCTACCATCATCATATATTAATATTATGAGTCAAGAGGTAATCATACAAACCACACAACCTTCATTCCAGGTTCATATAATTGATTTTAAAAGAAAAGAGTATTATATCACTCAAGTCACGTCTTAATAATAATATTAAGAGTCTTAATTTGATAAAGATAATAATTAAAATATCCAAACACAATATCTTAATATCATCAAACCATAACCTTATCGAAATAATATTAACTTATCCAATACATTATTCCTTCTCAAATAAGTAAGAGTACATGCATTGTTTTTTATAATAATAGTTTATTCGACATAAAGTAATTGATTATCATCAAATACCTTAACTTCCCAAATACCTTAAACTATCCAAATAACCTTAATTTATTAAACCAATGAAAACAAACCCAATAAACATTACAACTTGCATAAGGAAGGATATGACCAAGCCTAAGGATAGGCTAAACATCTTAACCATTCAGACTAAGTCCACAGGTTTCTCCATGTACATATATCCTACAATCACTGGTTCAAACAAACCATATTTAAAAACAAAATATCATAACCCTTCACCATACAGTGATTAATAATCAAAATCACAAGTCAACATCGACCACTTGAGTGGTCTTAAGATATTAAATAAATGAACAAGTGGAAAGGTCAAATGACCATACTATCCATCGACCTGAGAAAAGCATCTCGGTCTCCACTTATAAACAATAACAAGATAACCAAAACAAGTAGGTGAATGAGTCGCATAATCAACATTATGCTACCAATCTAAACTCAAAACTTTGTAATGTTTAGATGCATAGGAGTGAAATAATGAATATCTTTTATATCAATCACACCATAAATATACATTCAAACATGAAAATAAACTAGCTACAAGTAAGACCGGAATCAAAAACTTCATAGTCATTATTAATTCTCAAAATAAAAAGATTAAAACTCCATTAATAAAACAACAAAACCTCTTAAAAAAAAGGCTGAAAATTGGGTATTAATAACCCACTCTTATATTCACACTAAAAAACAATGAACATGTGGAAAATAACATTTCAACTAATCACTACATGTATATGAGATTGAGCTCAAAAATAAGAATTACACAAAATCATCTATACAACTTGTACTAATGCAAAAAGTAACCCAACCAAACACACATGTGAAACTAAATGCAAATACCAAAGTACCGATCATTTACATGATTCCCTCATAACATGTAAAAGAAACCATTCATAGACTAGGGTAAATACAACCCAATAACATATTCACAAAAATATCACATGGCCTTACTATCATTGAATGGCCTAATATAACTTTGACCCTTCATGGGTAAAAATAATATACGTTTTAAAGTATATATACTATAATAAAATAGATATACACAAATAGATGAGAAAACATCCATGGTATTCAACTTTAGATCTAAGCCATACCCATAATCAAATCATTGATGAAGAAAATGATAACACAAAAAAACCAATTTTCTCCATTCAACATTAAAATATCTAAATGTTATAAATGATAAAGATGAGCGAGAGACAATCTCATGCTTAGAAACATTTTTCCTTATCAAACCTTTCACATTCAATCTTCTTCCTCTTCTTCCCATAAATCTTCCAAACTCACATGAAAAACTAGACAAGAAGAATAACTTTCAATCAAAATAAGAGCTCAATAAAATCCATAGCTCGTCTTATATATTTCCTCATAAACTAACTAGAGTCAAAATTTACATGCAAAGTTCCATAATAGATCACCCCAAAAATAGCCATGATCAAATTTTCATGCAAAGCTCATGGTGAGCCAAAAATACCAACAATGAAAAAAATGAATCACAAATAACCACTTAGCTCGGTGGTGGTAGCTTCCTCGAGAAGCTTCTCACTTCTCCTGAGGCTAAATACTACATTTAAATTCATTTAATGAAACTATCCCATATTCTCCCAAACTCCTCACTAATTCCCTTTCATTCCACCATCCACCAACTTTGGAACTTTCACCAACTATCTAAACATCTTTGTCCATCCGTTTGGGTTGTTATCTACCATCCAAAGGTCGGAGATCAACCAAATCAACAAAACCTAAAACTTGCACTTGATAGCACATTGGCCGATGTGGCCTTTATCCATTTTAAATTTGGCTCGAGTAGGCAAATAAGTGACCAGCTCGATACGAGCTCGGGTGGGGCTTGGTTGGGCTTATCACCCACCCAACATTGCATTACCACATTTAAAATTAAAATAACTCGACCTTATAAAGGTCTACCATATATAAAATAATATAATATGTATATATATATATATATATATATATATATATATATATATATATATATATATATATATATATATATATATATATATATTTACATATGTGTGTGTGTGTGTGTGTGTGTATTTATTTCTATTGATATGACATGATTTTTTAAATCATTTTCAACTAGACCACATTTGTTTGAATGTCATGTAATGACTTTTAATAATACTAAAAAGAAGAGCCTGGTCTATGACCCGATTATCAAATATACCTTTTTTTCCAACAAGGGTCTTCAAAATTAGTCAACATTACCAGATCATAAAATCAATTATTGCACATAGTTTTGCAGAAGTAAAAATAAGTACATAAGTATAAGATCGATCAAGAAGCAATCTTACAAAATAAAATCAAGCCATCATTATAAACCTTCTAGATAATGAAATCAACATGATTAAACAATAAACATATTGTTTATACCATACTTTAATCAAGTCAAGAATGATAAGCAATACAATTTCACCTACATATGGCAAAAAGTATCTATTCATCCAAGATAGACTTAACAAGGTATGACATACCTCTCCCCTTAAGTATCATCATCCCCGATGATTAGTTCATATCATTCATAGAAATTAGAATAAGCAGATCAAATTACACACACAAAAATATCATAAACTCATAATATCATTACTGAAGCTTACAATTAATCCACTTCCAAAACTGTAAACAATAATTTTATCAGGTTGTAACAACCTTATTTTACCAAGTTTTTGCTAAAACAACAAAATTTCATGAGTTTTTCCAGTCATTCAATCAATAAAAATATCAAAAGCATAGTATCAGATATCAAATTCTTATATTTATCACTAAAATAAATGTGGAAAAGAAGTTTTCATTTCTTCCAGATTCTCCCAAGTGGCACTTTCTTTAGAAAATTGGTCCCATTGGACCTTACATTGACTTATTTCTCTATTTCACAAGTGCATCTTGCAATTTTCCAACACTCTTATGGGTTCAACTACGATGACACCCATAGATCTAGAACTTGTAAAGAGTTCTAGTTAAGTACATGTGATAAATCTGATACATACTTTTTAAGCAAAGGAGATATGAAAAACATCATGCATCTTGGACAGTGCGGGAGGCAACGCTAGCTGGTATGCTACATGGTGATTACTTCGATAATCTCAAAGGGTCCAACATAGTGAGGTGACAATTTGGCTTCCTTTCTAAATGAAATTGAAATTTTCTTAGGCTTAACCCTTAAGAAAACTTTATCTCCTTATTCAAATTTTCTATCAACTCTCTTTAAATCAAGCGTAGCTTTTCTATCTATCAACAACCTCTTTCAATCATTCTCGAATGATTTTAACTTGTTATTCCATTTTAGTCAACATTTCAGGTCCTATAACTTCTCTATCTTCCACATTGTCCCAACTAACAGGTGTTCTACACTTACATCCATACAATTCCTCAAAAGGATCCATTTTCAGCGAGGAGTGATAAGTGTTATTGTAGGAAAACTCAACTAGTGGAAGGTATTCTTCCCATTTGTACTACTGATCCATGCAGTACATTCTGAGCATGTATTCCATCACTTGATTTACCCTTTCAGTCCATCCATATTTTTGGATGGTATGCAGAACTAAAATTCATCTTTGTTCCTAAAGCGGTATTCAAGGTTTTCCAAAATGATAAGTCATCCTAGTATCTCTCTATCTAAATTATCAATACAGTACACCATGCAATATGAAAATATCATGCACAAACCTTTTTACAAGAACATGTGAATCATCTTTTAGATTCTTTGGTATGAAATGATCCACTTTTGTTAACTTGTCAACTACAACCATAATTACATCATGTTTATTCCTTGACATAGGCATAGCCTTGCATAAAATCCATACTGATTACCTACCATTTATAGTGCGGAATGTTATGAGGGTACAACAATCCTTTTGGATGCAAATGTTAAACCTTAACCCGTTAACATTCCAAGCAATGTGATACATAGTTTACTATATCCTTCTTCATCCCTTTCCAAAAATACTATTGTTTTACATCAGCAAACATCTTAGTCACTCTGAGGATGTCCAAATAAGGAGCATCATGAAATTCCTTTATCACTTTCATCCTTAGTTCATTTTTTGAAGGTACGTAAACTCGATTTTCAAATCTAAGGACTCCTTCATTGTCAAATCTAAATCCTTTGTATCTCCTATAATTAGGATTTATAACAAGTGCTATTTTTACTTGCTGATAGTAAGAATCAACCATCATTACTTTCTTTATGTCATCCTTGAATTGAGTTCTCAAAGTGACAAGGGCGGAAATATGATTCCTACAACTTAACGCATTGCCAATATTTTTCCTTACCTTTTATATAGCTGATATCAAATTCATATTGTGATAAAAAATCTAACCATCTTCACTACCTTACATTTAAGTTTGGCTATGTGAAGATTTATCTAAGCTTCCGAGATGATTTGTTTTCAGTTAAAAGGGCCTTCCCAAAAGGTAATGTCTCCAAACTTACAAACCATGCAAAACGAAAGAAATCTCTAAATCAAGGGGACCGTAATTAGGATCATGTACCTTGAGGCTTTTGCTTTCATAAGTGATTACACGATCATTTTGTAGAAAAATACCACCTTACCCTTCACCAAAGGCATCTATTATGTTGGTGAGAAATTTTTCTGGTGGAAAAACTTGTGGAATTCTTTCCAACACTGGGAATCTAATTCCCTCTAGTTAACCAATGTAGTTGTCGTATATGCATGTGCGACTAAAGGTGGATTTTCTGGTGGCCTTGTGGCCGGGATCCAACAAGGGAACTTCACTACCATGTGACAAAGCTAGTGATTTATTTATAGAGAGGAATTTGTCATGAGAGCGGGAAAGGGAGTGAGAAAGAGAAGAGGGGATTAATGTCATGGGTAGAAAATTAGAGTCCCACACCCATTAACCAGAAATTTCACACATGCATTAAAGTTAAGAAGAAACAACCCTGTAAATGGAAACAAGATGAGTTAAGATTGAGAACTCAAAGTTTCTAAAATATCCTCATAAAAAAGGCATGAAACTCCTTCTTATTGATGCTTGAGCAGAGTACATAAAATTGTACATAGCATGGAAATGGAAGAAAATGGCTATCTCCTTTGTTCTCTCTAAGTACAATGCACTCTTGAGTTTACAAAATCAATCACCAACCCTTTGAAATGGGAATGGCTTTACAATTTATAGGAAGAGAAAAGACTCTTCATATAACCCCCATTGACCCTTCATATGCCTTGAAACTTTTCACATTCTTAGGAAAACTTTAAGTCCCCTTTTATAACTTAAGGGTGACTTATTACATTGAAAATAAAATTATTTTTAATTAATTAAGGCATTATGAAAAAGTGCAATCCCCAATGGAAAATTAGAACATTGAAGAAGAGAGATAATGTTGGGAGAGAGAGAGAGAGAGAGAGAGAGAGAGAGAGAGAAAGAAGAAGGAAGAATGATGCTGATGATGAAATACTCTACCTCCGATAAAGTCCATTGATCCTTCCAGATGACTCGATGGGATGATCCAATGTGATGAAATCTGAATCTTTGAACTCTTTGCACCCTGAGAAACTCCTTCATCTTGGATCATAGACGCTTCTCAAGTTGAATGAAATATTCCACCGATGAAATAAAATCCCACCCTACGTATGATATACCTGTGACCCACACCATGTAGTGAGTGTCGAAAGACATTGTCGGGTTCCTTGGGATGGATCTCAAATGCCCTATAAGAAATTCCCATAGATGATCCCGAATGATGATGTTCCCTTGAATGATTATTGTGCCAAAACTACCCTTTGAGTGTAACTTACTATTAATAGCAAGTGCCTAGATGGAAGACTTACTATTTTTGGTGAGAGGTGATTTTTGCCTCTTCTTGACCATTTGATGTGATGAACTCCCTCTTTCTCTCTTGCACACACTACCTTCACCTCGACCACTTCTTGAGGTGACTTAATATTTTTAGTAAGTGGTCATTTTCACTAAGTTTTTTTCACCTACTCGACAATCATTCGGCATCCTGGTGATCTTCAATTCACATTACCTTTGCCATATAACATTTTGATGGAGACTTGCCAAACATAGCAAGTCTGTATAGAAAACATACTATTTTTGAGAAAGTGGACATCAACTACTCAATTTGTGATAAACATTATTTTTTAAACTCGTCTTGTTTTCACGGTCATGTCCTCCGAATTTCACTTGATTTTTCCCATTAGAATGCTTGGAAATAAAATTTAAAAAAATTCACCTTGCGGGCTTTGGGTACAAAGTTGTCATGGTGGCCATTAATGGAGCTCAAAATTTGCAGGTCTAGTTTTTGTCTCTGATCATGATGAAATTAACTCCATTGTGATAGGTTTTCATTTGGAATCTGAGATCAAGTTTTTAGCTCGATCCGAGCGCTAGTTTTTGACAGAAATCAAGATTTTTCTCCTTGGGCTATAAAGAGGATTTTATACTATGAATGATTTATGCCATGGGAGGAGGGTATGGAGGTGTGTTTCTAATGGTTTTTCATAGAGTAAGGAACATTAAAATATGGTTCATCTCAATCCATGCATACGTTTGCAAGATCTCTTCAAAACTTCATTTATTTTTCAAAAATGGAGATTTTCACTTCATTTTTCTTTTTCATTTCTTCTCCTTTGTTTGTTCAATATTTCTCTGATGAACCTTCATATCACCATGGGGTAGAGGATTTCATTGTTGTGGTGAATCTAGATTGAGATTTGGAAATGGTAGAGTGGTGGTGAAAATTTGTAGAGGAGTATGCAGAGAAAGTGTTTCACGGGAATGTTAGATGTTAGAAGTTAGGAAGCAGAGGGAAATTTAAAATTTGAAAAATCAAAGAAGGAGAGAGGTGAGGTGAATTTTCATGTACCTGACATCCCTTGCCTAAAATGGATGTGAGGGAATCAATTTTCATAGCACACCTCATCTGACATGTGGCGGAGATCCAACAATGGGGATTAAAGCTAAAAATAGCTTTAAAGCACTGAAAGGCCGAGAAGTGGTCGCATGATCAACCTTGAGGCATCATGAGGGATGGGTGAATTTTTTTCAACCATGATGTCCCACATGAGGGACACCTCAATTTTCATAGCTGCTAACCTAACCTCAAAGGGAAATGAGAGACATCAAATTTCACATCGCACCTTGCACACAGTAGAATTTCACCACTCTTCACGATCCGAGTGAGCAGGAGAATGAGCTCAAACACCTAGGACTTGAACTAGATCCTAGAGGCTACATGAGCGTCCAGAGGGATTATGGGGGCTAGGTGCATTTTTTTGACCTTGATGTACCTAACCTTGAAGGGATGTAAGGGATACAAAAAATACATCAAGCTCCTGGAGCTGACACGTGCCCTCATTAAAATTTGACTAAGTCTCGAACTCACTCCAAGAGGGCAACTTGAAACGACGATAACTTGAGCTCCCGATGGGTGTTTTTGATGAAATTTTATATGAAATTGACTGAAATGGAATTTTTCCAATGGTGGGGGAATTATTCTATATTCCTTTGTTTTATCCCTAAAAATGGATTTTTGATCTAGTACTCCACCTATGCATGAGAAAAATTCCTTTTAAACCCATTTGCAAAATTTGTGAAAAATATAATTTCACCATCTTGTAGGGCTTAATTCCATTTCCAATTTTGTTTTTTTTTCTCCTAACTCCATTCCAGCTCAAAATTTCCCTTAAGGTTCAGCTATTGTTTTGGCTAGTGCACTACCTAGACTTGTGAACCCCGATTTTAGTGAAACTACCCCAACTTCTTATGGATCCTTCCTGAATCTTCCTAAATAAATTCCATGATGTTACTAGGCCTTTGATTCACCTCCATGTCTAGTTTAATTTTTTTTTCTCTACTCCATGGGGTTGTTCCAACCCTAGGAAGGCCAAATGATAACCTTTCCCACAATTGCTCGAGCTTGCATTTTTAAATGAACCCCTAAAATCACCTAGGGGAATTATAATTTCCTAAATCACCTAGGGGATGAAATAACATCAATCGGGAGGTCACTTGGACTGACTAGGGAGACCCAGGGTGTCTTGGGGGGTAAAACTTAAAATAATTAACATAGGGGTATCATTGTCATGCTGGAAAATTGTCAATTTCCTTATTGCACATTTACATGAAAACATCTGGCTCTAGCTTAGGGACATGGTATGGATTGAGTGCAGTGAATACATGGCATGAGAACTCTAGAATATCACTTTGTAACATATTGACTAGTGCCTTATCCATTGGGCCCTACGGATTCATGTATAACTTGTGACAAGAGAGAGAGGGAAAGAAGAAGGAAACACACACACACACACAAAAATGATGGAAGGAAACACACAACACACACGGAAAGGAAAAACACACACAACAGAAAAGGGAAACACACCTAACAATCACCTATGGTACAAGGTGGGGGATAACCCACTTTCATTAAAGCACTTTTCATTTCTCAAAAGTTACCCCGAGTGGGAAACACTAAGTGATGTTGTTCTAGTGAAGCCATTGACTAGTTCTAGAAAGTAGCCTCCTTTCCTTAATTGTTTATGAAATCCAAGTACTTCCATGATTATTTGTGTACTTTGTAGGAGTGAGTCCACATTAGCTTCTTGATGCTTAGGACTTCACTTAGAAATTCCATTGCCTTCATGTTCTTTGAAATTGGTTTCATAGTGCCAATTTCCTTCCGTGTTTATCCACATAGTTGATTCTTCATTGAGCATCTCATCGCTGCCCCAAAGCTGATTTTTATTCAAATTTCTTGAATATTCTAGATTCTTTTTTCTTTCACATGTTTATGCTCATTGACATCTTCTCCATGAGAAACCTTGGACTTATCCTTTTTCTCTACTCAACAATGATGCCCTTGAGTATTGAATGGAGGATTAGAAGTAACCTCATACTTGTCTTATATGGCCATGGCACAAGTTAAGAGATCAAGAATCATCTTGAGGTCTTCCACAACTTCTACTACATCTAATAGTTCTTGCACAGAGATCTCCTTTGTTACTTCCTGTAGCTCATCTTTGTATGCCTTCAAAGAATATTTATTTTTTAGCTCAAGGAAAATATCCGGAGGGATTAATTCATCATCTTGGGAATCATTGCATTCTATCACTCCTTTTCAGAGGAGCTTTAGCTTCAAAGGCCTCAAAACTCCTTTCTTCAATTTCTTCATCATGGAAAGATTTTTCCTCTTCAAATGGGAAATAAAATACCTCAATTTCATCATTGTATCCATCAACCATTAGCTCGAGAGGGACATCATATTTCTCATCTAGATTTATTTCAACATAGCCAATCTTCACATTGGTTGAGGCTTCCAAATCAGATTCATGCTTGTCTTGCAAATTTATGGCTTGCATTAGGAGTTCGAGACTTAGCTCATGGTCTTCTATTTCTTCCATGGCTCTAAGCAATTCTTGTATAGATAGTTATTTCAAACCTTTTGCAGGCTCATCACAAGATGTTATTTTCCTTCCATGGATGGCATGAATGAGATCATCTTCATCTCCAAATGGGAATGAGAACTTCTCCTCTTCATGGATGAGCATGTATGTGCTGGTTTCTCCATTTGAGATTTGCTAAGAACCATTTCCTCTTCTTCATGGTTTGTGTCATCTAGTAATTCAGGGGCTGCCCTCTTGTAACTCAAATCCTCGATGCTTCTTTAAGGTCCATACCTCTCTTTGGGAAGGCATGTCTGGCCCTATCAAGATGGGAATATCATCTTCCTCCTTGGTTTTCACAAAGTGATTCATCCGCCTGCTATTTTGATACAAGATGTTGGTTTCTGGACTTCCAGACTTTCATTTGTGTACCTCATCTTCTTATCTGAAGTAATTTCTCCATGTCTCCCTTCACTAGTATGGTTGTAGATGACCAATTCATTTGAATTTTCCCCCCAAGTCTCGGAAAATATTTGACTTAGCAAACATTCCAAATGAAATGGAATGTCTGCTACTAAAATCATTGCTGAAACCTTCTTGTCTAGGAAATTTGGCGAGAGCCACCTGTGCATTTATGAACTTCCCTACAAGTGGGACCTCTTTTGATTCCATAGAGTAATAAGAGCCACCAGGTGGAGTCATGGTGAGTTTGAGATCCTTGAACCTTTATGGCATTACATTGTTGGAGGTGCTAGAATCTATTATGTAATTATTCAATACATAATCTCCAACAAGAAGAGAGACATAGAAAGGTTCAACCTTATCAGTCTTGATGCACTCAATGAAATCATGTTCTATGATGGAGGTGTAGGTGGGTTTGTAGTATTCCTTTAGAATTAAGAGCTACAACATTGGGTGTTAAACTACCACTCTTGATGTATTGAAAAAACTCTCAAATTGTTCTCAGGTGAGTGACTTCGTAGATATTTAGTTTTAGTAATCTGCACCTTGGATTTGTTTACATATTCTATGAAGTCAAAGGGATCATATGTGGACAAGGGAAATGAAGGGACTGATTTTGGAGTTGGGATAGGTTTGGAAGTAGGGTTTGATGCTTGGGAATGGAGGGTATTTTGAATGGTACACTAGGAACTTTTTAAGTGCTATTTTTATAGGAGCATATTTAGATTTAGAATTAGAAGAGGCATTTGAAGACTTACTTGGAATTACAGATCCTTCTTAGTTTCTACAGATAAATAGGTTTAAACAATGTGGACTCCATGGAGGGTGGGAGTGGAGATCCTCAACTGATTATTTTGTTTTGTAGAGTCCACACAGAGGATCTTCATTCTTCTTTTTATTTGTAGTAGTGGAGGGAGATGTTCCTTTCTCAGACTGAGAATGAGTGAATCACACATGAGAAACTAGGTGCATCTTCATCATCATCCTCATCACCTCAAAATACTACTCACAGAATCTGATTTGTGTATCATTCTCAAGTTCATCAACTTCTATAAAATCACCACCTTCACTTTCTTGTTCAAGCTCTTCTTCATTTTCTTGAATCCTACAACTTGCATTGATAGGTGGGGCCTCCAAGGAAAGCCTTCGAGGTGCTCCTATAATTTGATTTGTGTTAGTTTCTTTGAGGAATATTCTCATTCAAAAATTTCCCTCTTCAATAATGCCATCTCATTTGCCATTTTTTTTTCAAGCAACGGATTTGTTCTTTCATCTCCTGGATGTTGAGCTTTACCCTTTGAAGGATTCTTGATCTTTCCAGATAGGATGAGATCATCATCAAGTTCAATGGCTAATCTTTGTGCTTCTGTAATATCCCTTGTTGAACTCTTCATAGGAAAATCCTACCTTCTAGTGATTGAGCATTAATGAAGAATCTCTTGATATTGTTTTTAGATGGTGAATCTTCTTTTGGTATCATGTGAAAGCAACCGTTCAAAATGAGCCACGAAGTTTCTCATAGTTTCATTTTCCCTTTCTTCATTTGTGCTAATTGAACAAGGAGGTCTTGACAGTCCTTGGTGAATTTGAATCTTTCTTCAAACTTAATTTTGATGTCATTCCAACAAGTGATGGATCGGGAAAGTAGGAGGTAGAACCATTCTACTAATTTTTCTTGAGGGACTCCAAACAATCTTACATGGAACATCTTCATGTTCAACTTCAAGAATCCCGCATGATGTGGTGAAAGCATGATGTGTTCTTTAGGAATTTTTGTGCCATCTCCTTTGAAATTTGGAAATTTCTTGCGGGAACCTGTTGGTAGATCGTGAAGAGGGGGTTCAAGAGCAAGTGGGCCTATATTTCTTCCCCATGGAATAATGGGTTAAGGTCTTTCTACTTCATCTTCCATTTTCATTTCTTCTTCTGCTTCATCTCTAATTTTCTTCAAATTCTTCTTCCTTCAAGAACTTAATGTTCAACGGTGGTTGAAAATGGGAGAATTTGATAGGGGAGTATCAATAGGAGTTTGGATAGGATTACTAGGTGAACTACTTGAAGACCCGGATGGGGATGAGGCTTGAGAAAAATAGTAGGATTGTCTCTAACTCGTCCTTGCTGATTTTGCAAAGCCTCGAAAGTGGGGTCGATAATTCCTCTCAATCTATTCAACCTGGTGTATCTCCTTTCAACCAAATTTTGAAATTCTTGCAAGTGGGAATACGAAAGGACACTGTGGAATATGAAAGGTCACATGCAGGAATTGATAGTGTATCCTTCAATAATGGATTTTCATGAACTCTTTTTTTTTTTTTTTAATATTTGATTTTTATGAATTTTTTGACCTTACGGTCCTATTTTGGGTGTAGATGCTGCTAAATAAGCCCCATAGTGGGTGGGTGAAAAATGTTCATGATAAAAAAAATTTCGGTGGAAAAACTTGTGGTATTTCTTATCAACGCTTTTGGAATCTAAGTCCCCTACTTAACTGGTACAACTTCTATATATGCATGCATGAGTAAAGGTAGATTTTCCTGGTGGCCTTGTGGTCAAGGATCCAACAGGGGAACTCCACTGACCTTGTAAAAGCTAGAAATTTCTTGCTAGAGAGGACTTTTCAAGAGAGTGGGAAAGGGAGTGAGAAAAGAGAAGAGGGGATTAATGTCATGGGTAGAAAATCAGAGTCCCACACCCATTAACCAAAAAGTTCACACACACATTAAAGTTAAGAAGAAACAACCCTACAAATGGCAACAAGATGAGTTAAGATTGAGAACTCAAAGTTTCTAAAATATCCTCATCAAAAAAGGAATGAAACTCCTTCTTCTTGTATTGATGCTTGAGTAGAAATTGTACATAGCATGGAAATGGAAGAAATTTGAGAGTGGGGGAAAATGGAAGAAAATGGCTATCTCCTTTGTTCTCTCTAAGTACAATGCACTCTTGAGTCTACAAAATCGATCACCAACCCTTTGAAATGGGAATGGCTTTAAAATTTATAGGAAGAGAAAAGACTCTTCATATGACCCCCATTGACCCTTCATATGCCTTGAAACTTTTCACCTTCTTAGGAAAACTTTAAGTCCCCTTTTATAACTTAAGGGTGACTTATTACATTGAAAATAAAGTCATTTTTAATTAGTTAAGGCATTATGAAAAAGTGCAACCCCCAATGCAAAATTAGAACATTGAGAAGAGAGAGAGATGTTGGGAGAGAGAGAGAGAGAGAGAGAGAGAGAGAGAGAGAGAGAAGAATAAGGAAGAATGATGTTGACGATGAAAGACTCGCCTCTGATAAATTTGTTGATCCTTCCAGATGACTCAATGGGATGCTCCAATGTGATGAAATTTGAATATTTGAACTCTTTGCACCCTAAGAAAATCCTTCATCTTGGCTCACGGATGCTTTCCAAGTTGAATGAACTGTTCCATTGATGAAAGAAACTCCCACCCTATATATGATATACATGTGACCCACACCATGTAGTGAGTGTCAAAAGACACTTGTCGGTTTCCTTGGGATGGATCTTGAATGCCCTGTAAGAAATGCCCATAGATGATCCCGAATGATGATGTTCCCCTGAATGATTATTGTGCCAAAACTACCCTTTGAGTGTAACTTACTATTAATAGCAAGTGCCTAGATGGAAGACTTACTATTTTTGGTGAGAGGTGATTTTTGCCTCTTCTTGACCATTCTGATGTGATGAACTCCCTCTCATTTTCTTTGCACACACTTCCTTCAACTCACTTTTGGAGGTGACTTCTTTTTTAGTAAGAGGGTGACTTACTATTTTTAGTAAGTGGTCATTTTAACTATTTTCAGCTCTGGACAATCATTCTAGCTTCCTAGTGATCTTCAGTTCACATTTCCTTTTCCATAGCCACTTTTGATGGTGACTTCCCAAACATAGCAAGTCTGTATAGGAAAATTTACTATTTTTAGATAGTGTACTTCCACCTCTCGGTTTGTGATAGAACATATTTTTGGACTCGGCTCATTTTCACATTCACGTCCTCCAAAGTTGACTTGATTTCGCCCATTAGAATGCTTGGAAATAAAATTTAAAATTTTCACCTGGTAGTGGCTTCTTCTGGCATAGAGCTGCCATTGTGGATATTAATGGATCTCGAAATTTGCAGGTCTTTTTTTGTCTCTAATCATGATGAAATTAACTCCATTGTGATAGGTTTTTCATTTGGAGTTCTAAGGGCAAGTTTTTAGCTCGATCCGACTGCTAGTTTGATGGGAAATCAAGCTTTTTTCTCCATTGGGCCGAAAGAGGATTTATTCATTGTGAATGTTTTATGCCATGGGAGGAGGGTATGAAGGTGTTTTTCTAATGGTTTTTGATAGAGTAATGAACAAAAATATGGTTCGTCAATCCATGCATCCGTTTGCAAGATCTCTTCAAAATTCTATTTTTGGCAATGGAGATTTTCATTGTTCTTCTTCTTCATTTCTTCTCCTTTGTTTGTTAAATATTTCTCTTAGGGACTTTAATATCACCATGGGGTAGAGGATTTCATTGTTTTGGTGAAGCTGGTTTATCTTTGGCAATGGTGGAGTGGTGGTGAGAAGTTGCAGAGGAGTATGCAGAGAAAGCTAAGCAAGGGAATGTTAGATGTTAGAAGTTAGAAGCGAGAGGGATATTTAAAAATTTGAAAAAAGAACAGAAATGAGAGAGGCAAATTTTCATGTCCTTGATGTCCCTCACCTCAAAGGTATGTGAGGGACATCAATTTTCACAGTGTGCCTCAGTTTGACATGTGGCAGAGATCCAACAACAAGGGATTAAAGCTAAAAAGCAACTTTAAAGCACTAGAAGGGCTGAGAAGATGTTGCATGAGGAACCTTGAGGCATCATTAGGGTTGGGCACATTTTTTTAACCCTGATTTATATCACCACAAAGGGATGTGAGGGACATAAAACTTCACAATATGCTAGAAATTGCCACTTGTCACGATCCGAGCGAGCGAGAGAATGAGCCTGACAAGCACACAGGAGTTCAACCGGTGATCATGGAGAGTGCATAAGGTTCCAAAGGGAAGATGGGGGCTAGGCATATTTTCTTGACATTGATGTCCCTAACCTTGAGGGATGTAAGGGACACAAAATTGTGCTAGGATCCTAGAGCTGACACGTGTCCTCATTAAAATTTGACTAAGTCCCGAACTCACTCCAAGAGGGCAACTTGAAATGACAATAACTTGAGCTCCCGATGGATTTTGTTGATGAATTTTTATATGAAATCGACTAAAAATGGCATTCTAAATCCAATGGTGGGGATATTTTTCTTTATTCCTCTATTTTATCCCTTAAAAAGTGGCTTTTTGATCTATTACTCCACTTGTGCATGGAAAAAATTGCTTACAAACCCATTGTGCCAAAGTTTTGTGAAAAAAAAAATTTCACCATATTGTATGGCTCGAATTCCCTTTCTAATTTTATCCTAAATCCATCCGAACCTCCCAAAATCACCTTCGAAATTTTAAGCGGTTTTTTTGGCACATGCACTACCTAGGCATGTGAACCACGATTTTAGTGAAACTATGCCAACTTCTCTGGATCCTTCCCGAATCTTCCTAAATCAATTCCACAATGTTCCTAGGCCTTTTATTCATCTCCGTGTCTAGTTTATATTTTTGTTTTGCTCCATGGAGTTGGTGTAGCCCTAGGAAGGCCAATGTAGCCCTTCCCATAGCTACTTTTAAGCTTGTAATTTTCAATGAACTCATAAAATCACCTAGGGGAATGAGTGGAATTTCCTATATCACCTAGGGGTATGAGCTAACATCAATCGAGAGATCACTTGGACTAACCGGACCAGGACACTGGGTGTCTTGGAGGGATAAAACTTGAAACAATTAACACAAGGGTATCATTTTCATGTTAGAAAATTATCAATTTCCATGTTGCACATTTTCATGAATACAAATGGCTCTATCTTGGGGACATAGTATGGAATGAGTGCAATGGTGAAGACATGACATGAGAACTCCAGAATCTCACTTTGAAACATATTGACTAGTGTCTTATTCTTTGGGCCCTTGACGGAGTCATGTACAACTTGCAATAAGAGAGAGAGAGAGAGAGAGAGAAGAAGGAAACACACACACCCAAAAATGATGGAAGGAAACACACAACACACACGGAAAGGAAAAAAACACACAAAAAAAAAGGGAACACACCTAAAACTCACCTATGGTGCACAAGGTGGGGACAACCCGCTTTCATAAAGCACTTTTCATTTCTCAAAAGTTACCCCCGAGTGGGAAACACCGAGAGATGTTGTTCTCGTGAAGCAATTGATTGGTTCTAAAAAGTATCCTCCTTTCCCTACTTGTTTATGAAATCCAAGTGCTTTCCATGATTGTATATGTACTTAGTAGGAGTGATTCCACATGAGGTTCTTGATGCTTAGACCTTCGCTTAGAAATTTCATTACCTTCACATTCTTTGAAATCATTTTCATAGTGTCAGTTTCCTTCCCCGTTTATCCAAAAGATGATTCTTCATTGAGCATCTCATCGCTTCCCCGAAGCTGATTTTTATTCAAATTTATTAAATATTTTGGATTCTTTTCTTTCCTAGTTTTATGCACATTGACATCTTCTCCATGAGAAATCTTCGACTTATCATTTTTCTCTACTCCACCGTGAGGTGTTTGAGTATTGACGAGGATTGGAAGTGACCTCATACTTGTCTTGTATGGCCATGTATGGCCATGGCATGAGCTAAGAGACCAAGAACCAGCTCGAGGTCTTCAAAGAACTTCTATTGCATCTAATAGTTCTTACACAAAGATCTCCTTTATTACTTCTTACAGCTCATCTTTTATGCCTTCAAGGATCTTTATTTTTCAGCTCAAGGAAAATATCCGGAGGATTAATTCATCATCTTGGGAATCACTTGCATTCTATCACTCCTTTTTCGGAGGAGCTTCACTTCAAAGGCCTTAAAACTCCTTTCTTCAATTTCTTCATCGTAGAAAGATTTTTCCTCTTCAAATGGGAAATAAAATACCTCAATTTCATCATTGATTCCATCAACCATTGGCTCGAGAGGGACATCATATTTCTCATCTAGATTTATTTCAACATATCCCATCTTCACACTAGTTGAGGCTTACAAGTCATCTTTGTGCTTGTACTCGTGGATTGCATCAGGGAGTTCAAGACTTAGGTCGGGGTGTTCTATTTCTTTCGTGGATCTAAGTAGTTCTTGGATAGATAGTTATTTCAAAACTTTTTGGCCTCATCACAAGATGGTTTTATCCTTCCATGGATGGCATGAATCAGATCATCTTCATCTCCAAATGGGAATGAGAACTTCTCCTCTTTGTGGGTGAGCATGTAAGCAGGTTTCTCCATTTGAGATTCACCAAGAACTATTTCCTCTTCTTCATGGTTTGTGTCGTCCGGTAATTTGGGGCTGCCCTCTTGTAACTAGAATCTCCTCAGTGCTTCTTCAAGGTCCATACCTCTCGAGGAAGGAATTTTTGGCCCTATCAATATGGGAATATCATCTTCCTCCTCATTTGTCACAAATTGATTCATCTACTTGCTACTATTTTTATACAAGATGTTGGTGTCTAGGCTTCCGTACTTTCACATTGTGTACCTCATCTTCTTCTCTTTAGAATCAATTTTCCATGCCTCCCTTCACTAGTATGGTTTTAGATGACCAATTCCTTTGAATTTTCCCTCCCAAGTATCGTGAGGCTTTTTATTAGAAACATTCGAAATGAAGTTTGGAATGTATGTTACCAAAATCATCGTTGAAACCTTCTTGTCTAGAAATTTTCTGAGAGCCACCTATGCATCTATGACCTTCCCTAAAATGGAACCTCCTTTGATTCCATAAAGTAACAAGAGCCATCGGTGGAGTCATGGTGAGTTTGAGAGCCTTGGCCACCTTTTACAGGAATTACATTGTCGGAGGTGCCATAATCTATTATGTAATTATTCAATACATAATCTCTAAAAAGAAGAGAGTCATAGAAAGGTTCAATCTTATCGATCTTGGTTGCACTTAATGAAAGCATGTTTGTGATGGAGGTGTATGTGGGCTTGGTAGTTTTCCTTTAGAACTAAGATCTATAACATTGGGTGTTAAACCACCACTCCTAATGTATTGAATAAATATCTCAAATTGTTCGGGTGACTCATGAGATATTCAATTTTAGTAATCTACACCATCTTTGTTCACATATTCTATGAAGTCAAAGACAACATTTTTGG
This sequence comes from Taxus wallichiana var. yunnanensis, assembly GCA_018340775.1. Classification (NCBI taxonomy): domain Eukaryota; kingdom Viridiplantae; phylum Streptophyta; class Pinopsida; order Cupressales; family Taxaceae; genus Taxus; species Taxus wallichiana. The sequence continues at coordinate 852,092,128 of CM031243.1, forward strand.
TCAAGGGAAATGAAGGGACTGATTTTGGATTTGGGGTAGGTTTGGAGAAAGATTTAATGCTTGGGAATGGAGGGTGTTTTAAATGACACACTAGGAACTTTTAAAGTTTTTTTAGAAGAAAATTTAGATTTAGAATTAGAAGAGACATTAGAAGACTTACTTGGAATTATGGGAGCCTTCTTAGTTTCTATAGGATCGGGATTCAACAATGTGGACTATATGGAGGGTGTGAGTGGAGATCCTTGGTGATTATTTTGTTTTCGTGAGTCACCAAATGAGGATCTTATGTCTTCTTTTTCTTTAGAGTAGTGGAGGGATATGCTCCTCTCTCGGGCCGAGAGCAGTGAATACCGCACATGAGAAATTTGGTGCATCTTCATCATCATCTTCATCACCTCCAGAATACTCACAAAATCTGATTTGTGTATCATTCTCAAGTTCATCAACTTCTATAAAATCACCACCTTCACTTTCTTGTTCAATCTCTTCTTCATTTTCCTTACTCTTGCAACTTGCATTGACAGGTGGGGCCTCCAAGGAAAGCCTTCGGGGTGCTCCTATAATTTGATTTTGTTTCTTCTTTGGGAAGATGCTCGTTTAAAAAATTCCCTCTTCAACAATGCCATCTCATTCACTAGTTTTTGCAGCAATGGATTTGTTCTTTCATCTCCCAGGGAATTGAGCATTACTTTTTGAGGTATTCTTGATCTTTCCAGATAGGATGAGATTTCCATCTAGTTCAATGGATAATATTTATGATTCTCAAATATCCCTTGGTTGAATTCTTTGTAGGAAAAATCCTACTTCGGTGATTGAGCATTAAGGAAGAATATCCCGACATTATTTTAAGATGGTGAATCTTCTTCCAGTATCCTACGAAGCAACCATTCAAAACAAGCCACAAAGTCTCTCATAGTTTCATTTTCTCCTTTCTTCATTTGTGCTAATTGAACAAGGAGGTCTTGATAGTCCTCGATGAATCTAAATCTTTATTCAAACTTAATTTTGATTTCATTCCAACAAGTGATGGATTGGGTAGGCATGAGGTAGAACCATTTTGTTAATTTTTCTTGGAGAGATTCTTTGAACAATCTCATGAAAACATCTTCATGTTCAACTCCAAGAATCCCACATGATGTGGTGAAAGCGGCAATGTGTTATTCAAGAATTTTTGTGTCATCACCTTTGAAATTTGGAAAGTTCTTGTGAGAACTTGTTGGTAGGTCATGAAGAGGGGGTTCAAAAGCAAGTGGGTCTCTATTTCTTTCCCATGGAATGATGACTTGGGGTATTTCTACTTCATCTTCCATTTTCATTTCTACTTCTGCTTTAGCTCTTGCTTCTATGAATTCTTATTCAAATTCTTCTTCCTCTAAGAACTCAATGTTTAATGGTGGTTGAAAAATGGGAGAATTTGAAGGGGAGTATCCATGGGAGTTTGGATAGGATTTTAGGTGAGCTTATTGAAGACCCGGATGGGGATGAGGCTTGAGAAAAATAGTAGGGATTGTCTATAGCTTGTCCTTGCTGATTTTGTAAAAGCCTCAAATTGGGGTTGACAATTTCTCTCAATATATTCAACCTGGTGTATCTCCTTTCAACCATATTTTGGAAATTCTTGCAGTGGGAATATGAAAGGACATTGTGGAATGTGAAAGGTCACATGCAAAAATTGACAGTGTATCAATGGATTTTCATGAACTCCTTTTTTTGTTTTTTTTTATTTTATTATTATTATGAATTTTGGACCTTGTGATCATATTTTGGGTGTAGATGCTGCTAAATCAGCCCCACGGTGGGCGCCAAAAATGATGGTGAAAGTTTTTCGAGTGGAAAAACTTGTGGATTTATTTCCAATGATCTAGGAATCTAAGTCCCTCTACTTAACCGGTGCGGTTGTTGTATATGCATGCGTGAGTAAACTATGCAAAAGTGTAACCCCAACACAAAATTAGAACACACAGAGAGAGAGAGAGAAGGAAGAATGATGTTGACGATGAAAGACTTTGCCTCTGATAAAGTTCATTGATCCTTTCAGATGAATCGATGGGATGCTCTAATGTGATGAAATCTAAATCTCTGAACTCTTTGCACCCTAAGAAACTCCTTCATCTTGGCTCATGGACACTTTCCAAGTTGAATGAATTTTTCCATCAATGGAAATAACTCCCACCTTGCGTATGATATACCTGTGACCCACACCATGTAGTGAGTTTCGAAAGACATTTTCGGGTTCCTTGGGATGTATCACGAATGACTTGTAATAAATGCCCATAGATGAGCTTGAATGATGATGTTACCACTGAATGATTATTGGGCGAAAAATTTCCTTTGAGTGTAACTTACTATTAATAGCAAGTGTATAGATGAAAGAATTACTATTTTGGTGAGAGGTGATTTTCCTCTTCGTGACCATTCTGATGTGATGAATTCCCTCTTTCACTCTTGTAAACACTACCTTCACCTCCACCACTTATTATCATGACTTACTATTTTTAGTAAGTGGTCGTTTTAATTGTTTTCAGCTCTGGAAAATCATTTTGGCTTCTGGTAATCTTCGGTTCAAATTGCCTTTGCCATATCCGCTTTTGATGGTGATTTCCCAAACATAGCAAGTTTGTATAGAAAAATTACTATTTTTAGAAATTATAATTCCATTGCTCAGTTTGCAATAGAACATTTTGTTGTGGACTGGTCTCATTTTTGTGGTCATATCCTCTGAATTTCACTTGATTTCACCCATTAGAATGCTTGGAAATAAAATTTAAAATTTTCGCATGACAGTGGCTTCGGGCATGAAGTGCCCATGGCTGCCATTAATGGACCTCAAATTTGTAGGTCTGGTTTTTGTCTCTGATCATGATGAAATTAACTCCATTGTGATAGGTTTTTCATTTGGAGTTTGAGGGAAATTTTTAGCTTGATCCGATTGCCGGTTTGACGGGAAATCAAGTTTTTTTCTCCGTCGGGCCAAAAAGAGGATTTCTATGCTATGAATATTTTATGCCATGGGAGGAGGATCTAAAGGTGTGTTTCTAATTTTTTTCGATAGAGTAACAGAAAAAAAATATGGTTCATCAATTTGTACATCCATTTTCAAGATCTCTTCAAAACTCTATTTTGCGGCAATGGAGATTTTCACTGTTCTTCTTCTTCGTTCTTCGTTTGTTCAATATTTCTCTTGGGACCTGCATATCACCATAGTGTAGAGGATTTAATTTCTTTCGAAAATATGGTTTGAGCTTTTGCAATGGTGGAGTGGTGGTGAGAATTTACAGGAGGAGTATGCAGAGAAAGCTGTGCATGGGAATGTTAGATGTTAGAAGTTAGAAGCGGGAGAGATATTTAAATTTTTTAAAAAATCACAAGGAGAGAGGTGAATTTTCATTTCCCTGACGTCCCTCACCTCAAAGGGATGTGAGGGACATCAATTTTCACAACGTGCCTCAACTTGACATGTGGCGAAGATCCAACGGCATGGGATTAAAGCTAAAAAAGTAGCTTTAAAGCACTGGAAGGGCTGAGAAGTGGTCACATGAGGAACCTTGAGGCATCATGAGGGATGGGAAAAAATTTCAACCTAATTTCCCTCATGTAAAAGCAACATGAGGGACATCAAATTATGCAGCATGCCGAGAAGCTGCCACTTGTCACGATCCAAGCTAGTGGGAGAATGAGCACGATAAGCACCTAGGCCGAGCCCGACGATCCTGGAGGTTGCATGAAGGTATCGAGGGCTTACGAGGGCTAGAAAAATTTTCTTGACCTTTTTGACCTTGAGGGATGTAAGGGACAAAAAATTGTGCCAGGATCTTGGAGCTGACACATGTCCTCATCAAAATTTGACTAAGTCCCAAACTCACTCCAAGAGGGCAACTTTAAACGACAATAACTTGAGTTCCTGATGGAAAGTTTTGATGAAATTATATATAAAAGTGACTGAAATGGCATTAGGAATCCAATGGATAAGGTCTTAGGTCTATATTCCTCCATTGGAACACCTTAAAAGTTTAGCAACTTTTTTGGTATGTGCACCGCCTGAGCACCTGTGAACCACGATTTTAGTGAAACTATCCCAACTTCTTTGGATTCTTCCTAAATCAATTCCATGATTTTCCTAGGCCTTTGATTCAATTTTTTTCTAGTTTGGATTCTTTTTCCACTCCATGGGGTTGCTTGACCCTAGGAAGGCTAGTGATAGCCCTTCCCACTGCATTGCGTAAGAAGCTTGCGATTTTGATGAAATCCTAAAATCACCTAGGGGAATGAATTTAATTTCCTAAATCACCTAGGGAGACTAATGGAATTTTCTAAATCACTAAGGAGATGAGCTAATATAAATCGAGAGGTCACTTGAAGCTTGACCGGGTAGACTCGGGGTGTCTTGGAGGGTAAAACGTGAAACAATTAACACGGGGTATCGTTGTCATCTAGAAAATCGACAATTTCCCTATTGAAAATTTACATGACAACATGTTACTACTTTAAATTTCCCATTACAATGTAAAATTTTTAATACAGTGCTGAATTTAATCTTTCTTTAAGCAAATCGAAAGAATTTTCACACTTTTTTAGACCATGGGAATTTCTAATATTTTTACTCAGCACGGTAATTGGAGTTGTAACTCTTGAGAAATCCTTTACAAATTTTCTGTAATATCTATCCAATCCCATGAAATTTTTACTTTATGTACATTTTTAGGTGTTGGTCATTCTATTATCGTAGTAATTTTTATGGATCTACAAAAATTCCATCCTTATTAATGATATGATCCAGATATTGCACCTCGTTTTGATAAAACAAACACTTATAAAGTTTATCATATAGTTTTCTCTTCCTTAATACATATAAGAAAATTCATAGGTGTTCATTATTCTCTTGAATGCTTTTTGAATAAATGAGAATATCATCCAAGGATACTAGTAAAACTTGTCCAAGTATGCTTGAAAGATATTATTCATCGATTTGTAAAAGTTATTGGGTATTGGTAAGTTTGAAAGGTAACACGGTGAATTCATAGTGTCCATACCTTGTTCTAAAAGCATTATTGTGAATATCTTCCTATTTTATTCTCAGCTGATGGTATCTTGATTGAAGATCAATCTTAGAATAAATTGATGCTCCACGCATCTGATCAAAGAGATCATCAATTCTTGGGAGAGGATACCTATTATTGATTTTGGCTTTATTAAGCATGTGATAATCAATTTAAAGCCTAAGTGTTCCATCATTCTTCTTATAAAGATGACCAATGCACCCCAAAGAGAGATACTCAATCTGATCAAACCTTTCAATAAAATTTCATAAAGTTATGCTTTCAGCTCAACAAGTTCTATTGTTTTCATTCTATAAGGATCCTTAGAAATTGGTTTAGTTCTGGTTTGATGTTTATTTTGAAATCAAACTCTCTTTTAGGGGGAAGACTAGGTAGTTCTTCTAGAAATATATCGCTAGACTCACATGAAAGTGAGTGTTCTTCCACAAAAGTCTTACCTTCTTCACCCAAATCTATAATTTTTATAACATATAGCATGCAACCTTTGTTCTTATATTTCTTAAATTGCATTGTTGTGATTTATCGAACTAAAAAAATTCTTTTACCCCTAAATTTCTGTTATTTTCTTCATGTCATCAAGGCACTTAATTCTCCCTTCTAGAAGTCTCAGTTTCCTTATGTTGAGCTAACCATTTTATGCCTATGAATATGTCATATGAGCCTAGAGGGGCTAAATATAGGTCAACTTCAGTGGTAAAGCTTGGTAATTTGAGAGTTGTGCCAAATAAACATTATTTAATAGTGTGGACAACATTGTTCCCATATTGAACAATCCATGATTCTTTCATAAAACCAACTTTTATTTTAAGTTTAGATGCAAATTTTGTTGAAATAAAACATTCAGTAGCACCAATATAAAATAAAATGGTTACAGGTAATCCATACAACTTACCTACAACTTCATTGGTGTAGCTTGATTTTAGTCTAGGTTTTGTGTGATGGAGTACGGATGTAGGAAAATAGGCTGGAGGAGTGAAGAATGAGGAGTATTTCGACACCTCATTGCAGATTGGTAGGCAAGTGATGTGATGTGGAAGCCCTATATTGGTTTTCCAGTGTGGGTAGGATATGAGATGGTGGTGAAATCTACTCAACATGAGTTTTGTGTTTAGGGGCGAAGAGGAGGAGAGTGGGATCTTGTTAGATTTATTCGTGTTAGGTGATAGTTTTCTTGATACATGATGTGCCGATGTTCTTATTTTGTATAGATGATACGAGGGGGATTTTGATACCAAAAGGCCATGTTAGGGCATTTTATATTATATGTAAGGAGGAGGGAGCAATAAGTATTGATGAGCATGGTGATAGGGCTCTTATTGATGATGTTGGCGTGACTATGGTATATAGAACATGGTGGCTTGGGAATTTTCTACATGGGGAAGATTTTAGCTTTCTCCAGGAGATAAACGAGTGTGGTCCCTAGTGTGGGCCCGAGTGGAAGGAGGACAGGAGGTGATGGTAGAGTGGAGGATGATGATGAGGATTATGGTGTGGATGATGATGGTGCGAGAGCAGACCCTAGAGGCTACGATTACACACTTGGTGGCCGAAAAGGCCATAGTAGAGATGGAGAGAGATGGTTTGAGGGCTACGCAGAAATTTTAGTGACAGAGAGAGATGGGTTGAGGGCTAAGTGGATAGTTTGGTGATAGAGAGATATGGGTTAAGGTATGAGTGAGATAGTTTTGGTCGGCACTTTGGATAGGATGCGACTGCCATGGGTTTTAAAATGGTACTTTAACAAAACCACATGTCCCAGGGACAAAAGTCCCTCCTCTTTATGGGAGAGGTTCCCTTATTGAAAAGCAAGCGGTATGAAATATTATATACAAATGTAAAACTTTCATCTTAAGGTTGGACCTCGACATCTTGAATTCTTTTATACCAAAATAGATTATCAATACAAATGAATGGAAGAACTAAAATAAGGAAATAGTAGAATATAATAGTACTTTCAGGAAATATAGATAGCAGTATAACCCTATACATACTTGATAAAGAATGATACAAAACAAAATCATTCACATTCACAACATAAGATATCATTCCATAGACACAAAGTTCTAGAAATCATATGAATAAGAACACAAAGTTTCTTATCACAGAAGATAAATGATCCAAAATTTCAGGTAAGCAAGAAGGGACAATGGAGGAAAATAGAGAAAAGGAAAATCCTTCTCTGTATTGATTTACTTTCGATTATAATTACACTTGAAAAGTATCGAGTCTTAAAATTTGCAATGAGCCAAGCTCTTACATTTATAGATGAAGCAAAAAGAGGAGAAGAAGAGAAGGAAAAAAATCTGATTTGGAAGCTCAACCACAAACCATCAATTCCCTGCAAAACTACCTACAATCATCAAAATTTGTTACTGCATGTCTTTGGCGTGCTGAAGAAGGAAGAATGGAAGATTAGATCAAATTTGATCTAGTTGAAGCAGTCTAATCACATATTAATGGCACAAAAGATGTTTTCCATATTTTCACCCAAATCAAGATATCCAGTCAGTTCTCCATGTTTTTTTAGCATGTTGGAGAAGGAAGGATGGAAATTCAAATCAGATCTGGGTAGTTGAAGCAATCGGATCCCATATTAATGGCTTGAAATAATTTTTCCAAATTTACAACCATCAAATCCTGACTGAAAACAATATTTTATTCTTTCATGGCATAGAGGAGACCAAGATCTTTCCAACAGTATAAAATTTGTCGAATTTCAAGAAGCTGGAGTGAATTTATGCTCATTTGAATATTTGAATTGAATCCAATATACAAAAATGGCAAAAAAGTAATTTTTCATAAAATGGCAAAAATGCAATTTTTCATAAAATGGATTCTTGGGCCCGAAATTGAAATTGTGCCTTTAGCGCAAAAAGATGCAAGGTGCAAAAAGTCTCCATCAAACCCCTGAGCCCACAAATTCACTTTTAATATAGGTCGACACGTGGCTTTACCTAAGTGGTAATGGAGTTGTGGCTTACTTTATAATTTTACTTCTTTTGGAAATAAGGCTCAAAATCTCAAAGTTATCCGTGATCTCTGTCTTACCGCTTTAACTTTCGACGTTGCCTTAACATTTGACTTTTTCCGTTTTGGAAACAAAACCAGAAATTTCCAAAGTGCCACGATGACCCATCCTCCCAAGTTTGATTTTGACATGGGCTTAACATTTGACTCTTTCCCTCTATTTGGTGAAGGCTTTATGTCGTGACCCGAGACACATGAGGCTTCCACTCACTTGGAGAATCTATTTGGACCTTACCTTCGGAGGTGCACCAATTGGACATGTGGAGAGATGGCACTTGTTTAGGGAACCACCTTTGGCTTCGACCCTTGAAGGTGTGCCAATGAGACACGTGGCACCATCCACGGCCTAGACTTTTTAATGGCCATTTAATTTTCGAGGCTCGACCACGTAGAGGGTTAGCGCTCATTTGGGGTCTATCTCTTGGGGTCCCACTTCCGAAGGTTGTGTTGATGAGACACGTGGAGGCTTATATTAATCTTCTTATACTTAGTTGATTAAACGGTCGCTCTGTCCCTTTTCTAGACCTTGGACACGTGGAGGGCTGGCGCAAGTTTGGGGTCTCTCTTTGGGCCGCACCTTTTGAATTTATGCTGATGAGGCACGTGGAGAGTCTGCGCTCAAATAGGATCTTGCTTTGAACTTGGCCTTTGGAGGTTTGCCATTGGGACGCATGGAGGCTTCGGCTCTCTTTACACTTATCGATTCAACGACTTGCTTTGTCTTTTCAAAAACTCGACCACATGGGGGCTGCGTGCGTTTTGGGGTTTCCACAATTTGACCTTAACCAAAATTGCACCAAAGATACCGTGGCACCTTGCACGGTCCTTCTACGTAGTTAGCCAATTTGGGTCTCGATTGAACACTTCCTTTCTCCATGTTCTCTTGCGTGTTATGATCTCCTTTCACGTCGTTGGCCTCCTTCGCTGACCACACCCCACTGCCCTTCATTGTTGGATTTGGAATATGGGCTCGAATGAATAAATCACCCCTTCCAATTTTCTTCTCTAAATGGCACTATAGGGTCATGTTTGATCAATTTTACTAGGGGAAAAATTGGGATATGAGCACCAACTCAAAAATTTTGAAACTTGACTTTGAAAATGAGGGGAATTTTGAGGGTGACAACATAGCCAACCCAGGATAGATATAGATAGATATATAGATACCCTTAAAGGGATCTCGAATTATAGGGACATTGGTATCATGTGTTGAAAAAAAGTTGACAACCCGAGCTCGGTAGTTTGTCTCCTGTGTCGAGCATGGTTAGATTTTCACACTATCATTCGGTATGAGAGGAGTTATCCTATTATAAGGATTTAGTGATACGAAACTTTCCTATTGCAGTTCATTATGTAGATCATCTAGCTTAGTAAGGGATATTTCCCCCAAACTATAGTGTAATGAGTGTGGACCATTGAAGAATGCATAATCCTGGAAGGAGAGGATTGACCGGATGGAGTGAGATATGCAAAATATTACAGATCTCAAATAAAAGTGCAGAATAAATAACACAACATAGAGAGACAAGATTTAACGTGGTTCACCCAATTTGGGCTACGTCCACCAAGAATCACTTGCTCAGATTTTATTACAAGCCTCCACTCTCTCAATACAATACCCAGATCCATTTGGAGCTATGCTCAACAAACTCTATAGAATTCACACCCGAATTCAAAACACATCTGTAATACATTTGCTTGTCATCTATCATATGCATAAGACCATATAAATAGACAATTGCTTAAGTAGTTTGATACAAAACCATGGGTATCAAAACCAAGGGCAAAAACCGTGGGTATCAAAACAATGGGCAAAAGACCAAAAAAACCATGGGCCCAAAAACAGCCCATAACGGTTACCCATTACCCATGGGTTAATAAACCACCCATGAAAATTTGCTTCGGGGGCTTCACCCCAACCCCCCTGACCCACTCACCGAACCCCTCGCGAGCGGGACCACCGTAAAAATACCCGAGTGTAACACATAGAAGGTGTACCACATTCTAACATGCAAATAGGCTCCACAAACATAACAATCTCCCACTTGGAGACTGATTTCCACTGAGCAAGCTTCTCAACCCTTCACTGTCATCTGCGAAGGCCAACCAAAGTTGAACATAGCTTTAGTTTATCCCTTGTGACCACCTTGGTCATCATGTCTACGGGATTCTGACTGGTATGAATCTTCTCCAACTTCAACTTATCTTCCTCCAAAGTTGTCCTGATGAAGTGATATCTCAACTATATATGCTTCGTCCTAGAGTGGAAAGCAGAGTTCTTAGCTAGGTGTATAGCACTCTGACTATCACTATATAGCTTACATTCCTCCTGCTTATGCCCCAACTCCTCAAGCAATTGTTGTAGCCAAATCATCTCTTTGCTTGCCTCTGTGGCAGCAACATACTCAGCCTCATGGTTGACAAAGCCACCAACTTCTGTAGTCGTGAAATCCAGCTCACTGTTGTCCCACCTACAGTGTAAATATAACCTGTTGTGCTCCTCCTGCTGTCTACATCTCCAGCCATGTCTGAATCTACATAACCACGTAAAGTGGTGTCTGATCCACTGTAGCACAAAACTGTCCCCATGGTCCCTCTCAAATATCAAAGGATCCACTTTCTTTGCTTGCCGATGCTCTTTACTGATCACTCATAAATCTACTCACAGCTCCCCTTTGCATGGGCAATATCGGGCCTAGTGCACACCATAGCATACATCAAACGCCACCAAGCTGCTTGATGAGTAAGGTACCTTTGACATCTAGTTTCTTTCTGCTCTGTCTTGGGACACTGCTCCTTTGATAACTTGAAGTGGCCTGCCAAAGGAGTCCCAACCGGTTTAGCATCCTGCATATTAAACCTCTCCAAGACCTTCTTAATGTACTCTTCCTGAGATAAAGTCAGCTTCCATTCCTTCCTATCCCGAGATATCCTCATACCAAGGATTTGTTTGGCTGCACCCAAATCCTTCATAGCAAAGGATTCACTTAGCTGCTTCTTGAGTACTTTTATTTCCTGCATGTTTTTACCTGCAACCAACATGTCATCAACATACAAACACAGGATAATATAACTTCCATCCTCAAATTTCTTTGTATACACACAATGGTCAGAATGGCATCTGATATAACCTTGCTCCATCATGAAGCTATCAAACTTCTTATACCATTGACGTGGAGCTTGTTTCAGGCCATACAAGCTTTTCTTCAGTTTGCAAACCATCTCCTCTTTACCTTTGACCTCATAGCCCTCTGGTTGCTGCATATATAGTTCCTCCTCCAAATCACCATGGAGAAATGTAGTCTTTACATCAAGTTGTTCTAAGTGCAAGTCTTCTACTGCAACTATTCCTAGAACAGTTCTAATAGAAGTCATTTTTACTACAGGAGAAAAAATCTCATCAAAATCTATACCTTGTTTCTATGCAAACCCCTTGACCACCAACCGGGCCTTATATCTTTTCTTTCCTCCTTCTTCGTCTTTGACTCTGAACACCCACTTGTTCTGTAATGCTCTTTTGCCTTCGGGTAGCTTCACCAAATCCCATGTCTGGTTCTCCATGAGAGCCTGATGCTCCTCATCCATGGCTTGCTCCCACTTCTTCCTGGCATCTACCTGCATTGCTTCATCAAAGCTCTCTGGCTCTCCACTATCAGTGAGTAATAAATAATAAAGAGAAGGAGAAAAATGTTCAGGTTCTCTTCTTACCCTAGAAGACCTCCTCAATATAGGAGTTTGGGGTTCCTGTTGAGGGGTTCTGAATTGATTCATGTGTCACTTTCCCATCCGGAAGATCCTCTACCACTTGCATATTCTTTCTTGGATTCTTCCTATTTTCTTACTGTATTTGCTTTGCTTATACATGACTTTCTCATTAAAGACCACATCCCTAGATCGAATGATTTTCTTGTCCTTAATACTCCAACATTTATATCCAAAGTCATCACCACCATAACCAATGAAAGTACATTTTTCTGATTTAGCCTCTAGCTTGGTCCTATCATCCTTGTCTATATGAACAAACACCTCACATCCAAAGACTCTAAGAAATGAATAATCAACTTTCTTACCATACCAAGCCTCCTCAGGTATGCCTCCATCCAAGGCACTTGAGGGTCCTCTGTTTATCAAGTACACCGTTGTGCTCACCGCTTCTGCCCAAAAAGAAAGAGGCAGTCCTGCATGTAACCTCATGCTCCTAGCACGTTCCATTATTGTTCTGTTCATCCTTTCTGATACCCCATTCTGCTGCGGAGTTCCTGGAACCATCTTTTGCCTATGGATTCCATTCTTAGAATAGTAATCATTAAATTCATTGCTGTAATACTCCCCTCCATTATCTGACCTGAGACATTTTAGCTTAAGACCTGTTTCATTCTCTACCAAGGCTTTCCATTTAACAAAAGTGTCAAATACATCAGATTTGTTTCTAATACAATAAACCCAAACTTTCCTTGTTGCATCATCAATAAAAGTAACATAATAACTTGAACCCCCAAGAGATGATACAGGCCCCCCACACATCAAAATGCACCAGCTCTAACTTACTCTCTTTTCTTTGTAGGTCCAACCTTGAGAAACCTTACTCGCTTTTTTCCCATATATGCGGTCCTCACGAACTCCAAACCTGTTTACGTATATCCAGGAAAAATTCTTCTTTATGATGTCCATGCCCTTATGGCTCATATGGCCAGAGCCTATAGTGCCATAATGTTGTATCGCATCTGAAGCCACAAGATTACAATCATTAGTACTATCGGTGGTTAAATACAAGGTTCCAACCTTCTTACCTCTTGCCACCACAAGAGCACCCTTAGTAACCTTCCAAGAGTTAGGCGTAAATATCACGATCTGACCATCACTTCCCAATTGCCCCACCGATATCAAATTTCTCCTTAATGTAGGCACATGTCTGACATCCTTCAATAGCCATGTATTCCCATTCTGCATCTTAACTTGAATAGAACCTTTTCCAACTATGTTTCAAGGCTCATCATCACCAAGAAAAACATGCCCAAAATCCCCTTGAACATAATCAACAAAATAATGCCTATGTGGAGTAGCATGAAAAGAAGCCCCTGAATCTAAAACCCAAGATTCAGTAATATTATGCAAAGAAAGAATCAAAGCATCCTGACATACATTACCCGATGCCACATTTGCCTCCTTGTTTTCTTCCTGTTGTTTCTTCTTATCCCGAAGCTCCCAACAGTCCTTCTTTGCATGCCCAGGCTTTCCACAATTCCAACATACAATCTTGTTCTTGGATTTTGACCTTGCCCGATCTTTTGATTTTCCACGGTTTCCTCTATTCTTTTGTCTCCCTCTAGTTTCCACTGTCAAAGCATTCCCTGAAGTAGAAGATTCCCCGAGCTTTTTCTTCGCATTTCCTCACTTAGAATCACCCCTACAACATCCTCAAACTTCAACTTCGAGTTAGCTGGAACCGAGTTACTTACCGCCATTACCAGGCTATTCCAACTCTCAGGTAAAGAGCACAGAATTAATAAAGCCCTAACTTCTTCATCAAATTCTATTGTAACCGAAGCTAGCATATTCACAACCATATTGAAATCATTTAAATGATCTACTACTGAACTATTCTCAGACATCTTCATATTAAACAACTTTTTCATTAAAAATATCTTGTTAGAGGCAGAGGGTTTTTCATACAACTTCCCTAATGCATCCATTAGATCTTTTGTAGTCTTTTCCTTTGAAACATTAAATAATACCGAAGATGCAAGACACAGCCGGATTGTCCCAAGTGCCTTCCTATCCAGAAAATCCCATTCTACATCTGTCATACTCGAGGGTTTGTTCACCTTCTCAGACAGCGGAGTATAAAGATCCTTTTGATAAAGGTAATCTTCCATCTGCATCTTCCAAAGACTAAAATTCTGCCCGTTGAATTTATCAACCCTAGATCTTCCTTCATCTGCCATAGCTCCCACTCAAGCTAAAAACTTTCCCTGTGATTCAACACTTCAGCAAACCAAACCAGGCTCTGATACCAATTGTTAGGAAATAAGAGATAAAATATGCGGAATAATCCCTTATAGAATCACAACAGTAGAAACTAATATGCAAAAATATTACAGATCTCAAATAAAAGTGCAGAATAAATAACACAACACAGAGAGACAAGATTTAACGTGGTTCACCCAATTTGGGCTACGTCCACCAAGAATCACTTGCTCAGATTTTATTACAAGCCTCCACTCTCTCAATACAATACCCAGATCCGTTTGGAGCTATGCTCAACAAACTCTACAAAATTCACACCCGAATTCAAAACACATCTGCAATACATTTGCTTGTCCATCTATCATATGCATAAGACCATATAAATAGACAATTTCTTAAGTAGTTTGATACAAAACCATGGGTATCAAAACCAAGGGCAAAAACCGTGGGTATCAAAACAATGGGCAAAAACCAAAAAACCATGGGCCCAAAAACAGCCCATAACGGTTACCCATTACCCATGGGTTAATAAACCACCCATGAAAATTTGCTTCGGGGGCTTCGCCCCAAACCCCCTGACCCGCTCACCGGCGAGCGGGACCACCGTAAAAATACCCGAGTGTAACACATAGAAGGTGTACCACATTCTAACATGGTATGCTTTGATGGGAAATTTGATTGATACGAGGGCTTTCCTAGGATGATTTTTGACATTTTGAATTTTTTGAAGGTTGATCAATGCGGGAAGCCTTTTACATGGTTATCCATCCTTTGACTGAATTGGTCTACAACTTTTCATTCTTTTTTACTTTGGATATTGGATAGTTGTCCTTGAGGCATCGGTTTATGATTTTAATAGGTAGTTTTTCTTCGAGGATCAATGCATTTTTTTTTATTGATATTATGATTTTTACTTTTGATGGTTTTCCTTTAAGGGATAAGCCATGTGATTTTAATGAGATGCATCCCTAGATATTTTTGACTTTCTTTTGAGCTGAGGGAAAACCCAAATAGACTATTTCAAGGAAGGAAAAGGAATGTCTACACAAAATACACGTGTGCCCCATGACATGTTTTTGTTAACATACAAGATGGGTGAGTGTAATTATTGTATGGTTCTTGCTAAGGAGGAACTTGTCTAGTTGAAATATCTAGTGAACAACATCATCTTTAAGAATTGTAAGGATAGTGATGGAAGACCACATGCTTTCAAATCATTGCTATGGTAAGATGGTTGGTTTAATGATAAAGTAAGATCCTTGATATGGTTATTTTTATGATGGTCAAGATGTTATTAGTATGAATTCCACAATTTCAAGGAATTCAGAGGTTCCTTTTAGGTGTACCATTAAGGGAGGCTAGATGATACGCTCCTGATCCATACTTGTGAGTGAGAATGTATGGAATGATCCAATTAGGGGAAAACTTTCCACATTTACTCATTTCCAGAGTAGTGACATTTTGATTTTCCTTGAGGAAAAGATCATCTATGTCAAATTCATGTTCTTCTATATATTTTTATATGTTCACTTGATGCGCTCTTAATATAAATGATGATGTTCGAGAGTTGTTAAGCATTTTTCATCCAACAATTCTAATTGTGTTAGACGATCTTGTCGATAGTTCTTGTCAGGATGAAATCATTGAGGAACACATGAAGTGATGGGATTTTAACTTCAAGTGGTAGAACTACCTCAGATTCATAGACTATTGAGAAGGGTGTATCACCGTAGGAGTTTAGATGCTAGTTCGATAATCCCATAGAAAACAAGATTTGGATATGTCGAGTTCTGTCGGCTTTGTCAACTATTTTCATGAGGATTTTATTAATTTTTTATTATAAGCTTCAGTTTTCCATTTTCCTAAGGATAATACAATGATGAAAATCTTAGTTTGATGTTAAAGGTGTCACAAAGTTTCTTAACATCCTTTTCTTTTAAGGATTTTCCATTGTCCGTGAAAATTTTGTAAGGGATACCAAAATCACATATGACTTGTCGATAAATGAAATCAATAATTTTATTTGCTTTAGTAGAGGTTAAAGGAATGGCTTCTACCCATTTAGTGAAATATTCAATGGTTGTAATGATAAAATGATGTTGTTGCAATGAATGAGGATTCATAGTTCCAATGATTCTAATCCCCATTATGAGAAAGGTCATAGGTATTATGTTGGTTGCAGAAGGATTGACCAGGATATGAGTGAGATTTGAATGTTGTTGACATTTGATGCATTTCTTAACATATGCACAACAATATTGGTTGATAGTAGGCCAATAATAGCCAATCTAGAGGACACGTTTAATAATAGGGGTGTCGTTGAAGTGTCCACCAAGTATACCATTGTGGACTTCTTGGATGGCTTTAGCGGACTAGTGAGATATAAGGCATATTAATAAGATTCCATAAAATCCTCATTTATAAAGGATTCCTCCTACTATGACATAACAGTAACGCATTGGAGGAAAGATCGTTTAGCATTTCTAGATAGATCAAGAGGAATTTTGGATTTCAGAGATATTCAAATGTTTGTGTGTACCAAAGGTCAGTTGGGTTCTTTTTTATGACACTGATAAAGGGGAGTTCATTTTTATGATATGTTTGATCCAATATATAAACGAAAACAAATAGTTTTTAATTATCAATTGATTCTTCAATTGATAAAGGAATGAGAGACCTTAAAGAAGCTATGGTGTTCACGAATTTTTTAAAAGATCATGGGAACTATCTAAATAGTGTAATGGTCAAAAGATTTAAGGAGGAATTCAAAATGGATTTATATTTTTGTAAAATTTCATTTTTACATTGATAAACTCCTTTGATTTGATTTATGACAAGTTGTGAGTCTCCATAAATGTCTAATATTTGAACACCTAACATGACGGAAGTTTGAAGACCCATTATTAAAGCTTCATATTCTACCATGTTGTTAGTACATTCAAAGTTAAGTTTGAATGATAAAGGGATATGAGTCCCCCAGGGAGGTATAATGACAATACCATCCCCTCCCCCTTGTTGGCATTTAGATCCATCAAAGAAGAGGTTATTTTAACATAAGTGAATTCCTTATCATTGATAGTGTTGATATACTCGTCGGGAAATTGTTCGTGGGGTGGTTGATTATCTGAGAGAGGAGCCTCTGCGATCTAATTGGCGATGGATTTCCCTTTGATATAATTCTGAGATATAAATTATAGATCAAACTCAGTCATGAGCATGAGCCACCGAGTGATATGGTCACTATGGTATGGTTTAGAATGCATGGTTTTAAGTGGGTTAAAAATAGTAACAATGTAAGTCTTGTGATTAAATATATAATGGAGTATTTTTGTAACATATTTGACAAACTGTTAAACTTTTTCCTCTTTGCACTACAAGCATTGATATGTGATTTGTCCTAAGAAGGTGTATTCTTTCAACTGTTGGAAATCATGCTTGCAATGGATAAATTATTCTATTCTTGGATTCATTTTTCTGAAATGTTGTTGCTTGCAAGGAATCCATTCTGCTTGAGATAGGTAAGGTTGTAAACTAGTAATGTTGTTTACAAATTTATCTCTCTATAATAGCAAAACCTTGGATCAATTCCATTGATCCAAGGTATGCTTTAATTCTTCTTATTTGATCTGTATGAAAAACCAACATTCAGAAATTAAAGGAAGTAAGGGACTGAGTCCTTAAATGTACACAATTTTATTGATCTTTCTTGGAGGTCCTTGCTTTGCATTTTGTTGTAAATAGTGTGCTCGAGATCTTCTTGATAATTTCTTAAGGACGCTGAATGGTGTAAGAAGGACAGAGGTCTACTTCAGGACTATAAAAGGTAAAACCTAAGTCCTAGATCTTTAAGATCTATCCTAACGGGATTCTAACCTAAGGTAAACTGGACCTACCTTAGATCTATGTCTACACTAATCCTGTTGCATCCTAATCTAAGTTGTATGTTATATAAGTGTGGGATTTGGAAATAACCTAAGATAATGATAGGTTTATTTCTAACCTATTACCTAATACTAAATTACTATGTGGTATGGCTTAATCTATGATGGCTTGTTACCTATGGCAATATTAAAATGACCTAAGGTGAATACTTTCTATCTAACCTAAGGTCGGATCCTAAACTAATGTTTATTTAACCTAAACTAATGTAAGGATGGAAGGGGACCTAAGGGGTCACATGGCAAGTGTAAGGCGGTGGTGATGGTTTCTAAGTCATTTATGTGATTTGATTTTTGAATTTATGGGATGGTACTGCCAGTTTTGGCAGAGGCATGGAAATTAGAGGGAATCCTAGTTGGCATCATCACTAGAGTTAAGTGATGCATGCTATCATTGAAATTGGACTCACCAACTTTAGATGGTAGTGGCATGGAGATATAGGTGGGAAAGTGAAATTCAATGGCATTAATGATCATCGGTTTTGGTGAGAAAACTACCTTGGAAACCATGCGAAAGCGGATTTTTGGGAGGTTGTTTGGTCTTTCATGCATTTGAATTTTGCTCTACATGGAGATATCTAGTTCTTTGAACCGTAGTTCTATTTTTGCAATTGTTTCTATTTTTATCTCCTTTGGACTATTTTTGATCCAATGGAGGTATAAGAGGCATATGAGAAAGAAGTTTTTGGTTGTTGACTTCATTTGGAGAAGAAGGAATTGTGGAGGCTCAGCTTGAAATATTCTTCAATCGACAGAAGCACTATCAGGCATAATAGGATCTATCCATTAATTTGTTATTCTTTTCTCTAAATGTCTTCATTAAAACAACTCTTCTCTCATGAAATAAATGGGTTTTTATTTTTTTTATGGTTACCATGCAATCTTGCTTGAAAATTCTTTGTATTTCTGTTGAAGAATCTCTACTTGATAATATAGGAAGTGGGTTTTTTCTGTTTATTTAATGGTGAATCACACCTTAAATCTGGTTGTGACTTGAGTAATGTTGAACATGTGTGAACCCCTGCTGTCTGCTCAAAAGGGGGTTTATGGAAATATAATGTTGCTTTAAGTTTCGAACTAGGTTTGTTTGTTTTGGTTGTTAGAAGGTAAAAGAATATCCTTCTCTCGTCGCATCTTTGTTTTGTTGAAGTTTTGTTACTCCTATTGGAACTATATTAATATGGATACTTTGATTCAGAGTTTTGTGAACTCAAATTTTTATAGAAAACAATAAATGAGTGACTTCTTCTTGAACTTACTTGTATAAACTCTCATTTCTTCAAATCCAGTATTCGATGGAAGTTGGGTTGATAATGGGTGTTTGGATTTTCTATTTTTGTGGATTCAACTTGTATGGAAACAAGAATGAATGTTTTATTAATCCTCTTATCCTTTTTAGTTAAAACTGGGTTGTTTGGATCTAGTTCTTTTATGGAAACTACGTGGAAATGGTTTCTGGGATACTTGGATTTTGGAATTATTTGTTGAATATAACAGTGTGTGAAGTCTTCTCTTTCTAAACTTATATGTATTGGGTCTTTCTTTAAGTCTTTGGAAGACTGAACTAAAGGTTGATAGATGAAGTCCTGTTTGGTTGAGGATATTTTGAGAGTTGGCTTTGTCTGAGTTGATATTTGGGTTATTCACATAGCTTTGATTGAACTTGCTTGAGACGATCTTGTTGTCTACTTCACTTTTGAGTTAGATGTTGTTGATTAAACATACCTGTTCCTGATCTAGGTTAACCTCTTAAGTAACTTGCTAGAGTAAACTTGTTAAATCCTTCCTGTTGTGGTATCGTGAAGCTTTAAGGAATGTATATTCAGATTTTTGGTTGACGTTTTATGATTTGGAACTAACCAAATCGGTTCAAAATAAAGGGTTTTCTAGACTCTTCAATTTCTTTGATCTCTGAGTAAGTTGGAAGGAATAAAATACCTTGTCAACTTAGTAGAGGTGTGCGATTAAACTGTCACGAAATGTAATAAAAAGAATTTTTACCATCTTTGTTGATAGCTTGTGCACTGTAGCTAAGCCATGTTGATCTTGTGTTGCACCTTATTTGAAATCGAATCATGATGGATCTTTCTCTGTCCATTCATAAGATGGTGTTATCCATATTTTTCCCCAGGTAAAATATTGGATCGAATGACCTCTGCCTTTGAAAGAACCTAAGAAATCACATTCGAGATCCTGTAAATGTGATTAGGGGGACTTTATAATGGAAGTGGTGGGGCTTGCGACGCTCAAATAACCCTGCATGGGAGAAATCTAGAAAATGGCTTTGTTGGGGATCCGGGCCTTGAATCCATTCTACACATTACATGTGGACTTGAAAATAGAACATCGGGTCAGATGAGGAGGAGCAACGTCACAAAGAGGCTAGGAATAGGGAAAAAAAAATGGTGAAGATCCAAAGTCTTCGGGCTCAAAACAGTTCAGAACGAGTCCAAAAATCGGCTAAGTATGGAGGAGGCAGTGAAGAGAGCCACGTGTTGGAATGGTGCTTCTCCAAAGTTGAATCCAAGAAAGGAAGTTCAAATGAGCATCGAGCTTTCATTCATCCGAGCCCCAAATGTTGTGTGTCTCGTTGAAAAGTCTTGAGATAGGCAGAAGAAGCCGTGTGTCGGCTCGGTGCAAATCCAAGATGGGAGCCCAAGGCGGGGACTCAAACTTGCGCTAGCCCTCCACATAGCAAATAGTCAACCAAGTTCAAAAGGTGGGCAAGGTGGGCCTCAAAAAGGGTTAAGTATAGAAGTACCGGCGGAGAGAGCCACATGTCGGAGTAGTGCATCTCTAAATTTGAATCCGGATGCGAGAGGCTCAAACAAGCACCGGTTGCCACGTAACCCGGGGTTCAAAAAGTAAGGTAAAGATCGTTGAGAAGTCCAAAGACCTGTGGAGGCTTCCAAGTGTCAACTCGATGCTCCTCCAAGGGAAAAATTTTGATCAGGAGTTTGTGAAGCATAGAGCCTCCACGCATCCAGGTCTCAAAGGGGATAGAGTCGGGTTGAATAGTCAATGCATGGTGGCAGACCAGCGGAGAGTGCCAAGTGTCCAAATGGCACTAATTCAAGGATTTAATAGAGAGAATGTTCTCGGACATGCGCCAAGACAACCACGTGTCCCATATTAAAGAAGGGGCCTGTTTTTCAAACTAGTTTTCCACTCTTTGGTACAGACCCGATGCAAACTTCAAAGGGGCATATCTTTCGACTCATGGCTTGAAATATTACAAATATGACACCATTGGAAAGATCTCGGCCTCATCTATGCCATGAAGATCTAAAACTTTAAGTTTGGGGAGGTTAGGTAGGAGAAAATGGAGAAAACATCTTCAAGGCCATTAATGCGAGATCTATCTACCTCAACAACCAAATCGGATTTGATCATTCCATTGCTTCCTCCTCCTTTGAGGCGTCGAGCCGGTGATCGGTGAAATTAAGGTAGGTTTGGGGAAAATTTTGTAGGAGGCATTAATAGCAGTGGTTGAGCTTTGACCTACTTTTCCTGCTTCTCTCTCTTTCTTCTCTCTGATTGAATCTATAAATGCTGGGTTGAGACTCATTGTAAAGGGTTGGACATTCTTCTATTTTATAGGATCCCCTTTTCTTTCGTAAAGGAACTTGTGGAGTTTTCAGACCTTCCACTAGACTGTAATACGTTTTCTACCTTTTGGCCACTTTGTAATGCATTGTATCAATCTACAAAGCAATAAAACACATCTGTGATCGATTTTAGATCCTTTCTTGTCTCTTTTGCTTTCATCTAGTCTTTCATTATAGATCTGGTTATTTGTGCTTGGTTATTGTATGCATTTTGTTGGTTTGTGTCTATTAGCAAAAAAATGTTCATCATTCCTTTGGTGCATCACCTTATATCTTAGTTTGATTTCTTGCATTCCTTTTATCCATGTCTCCTTGGTAAAGCTTAGATTAGGTTTAGGAATAGGCCCTCTGCAAGTTTTCACGCATGCACCTAAACAGAGGAATAGGAACCAACCTTTAATCTAGAGAGTTTTCTCATTCTCTAAGTCCCACACTTTGGAGAAAACTCAATGTTATGCGGATCACACCAAATGACTCTACCTTAGAAAAGTAGATTTGGCGTTTCATTTGGGGGTGTTGTGATTTTACACTAACAGTTTTGGCATGCCTAGTGGGACAATAAGTCTCCATCTTTATTACAGTAAGGTTGATGTGCACTTGCTATGATTCTAGCTTTTAAGAACTGCACATCTGGTGTCTCCTAAAGGGACGAGAATCCACTAGTTTCGGTAGTCCACATTTTCCAAGTTCATGAGAATGATACAAAAAGGTCTAGAATAAGAGTAAAAGGACGGTTTGTACACATACACTTGTCTCTAGAAAAAAAGGAGATGAAGAAGAGCCCGAGAGGTCTCTATCTCCACCGAATAGAGCCTTATCGACACCTCCTCCCAATAGGTAGTTCTTTCATCAAGAAGGGTTTTCAGGCTAATCATGATGGCTCGGCCAAATCCTTATGTCAATTTCACTGGCTTTGGCGGAACCCACTCGCTTTGAATGCACAAAATCCAGTCTCGATACCAGCATTAAAGAGCATCCCATATTTCACTGGGGAAAACTAGACTTCTCCTGGTGACCATGTCCAAGATATTGAAAATATATGTACAATCCATGAAAGCATGAGATGGACATTGCGAGTCAAGTTCTAGCCTCTTCACTCAAAGGTAAAGCTTCACAATGGTTCAGAGCCTTGAAGTAGGCTCTATTCAAAATTGGAACCAGCTATGCACAACTCTTCATGACCAGTTTGGAGAAAAAGGTGATAACTTATCTTTGTTGGAGCAATCCGACAATAATCAAGAGATTCCCGAATGAGCAACTCGATGGATTTCAACCTCGATTTCAATAGACACTGGACAATATTCCAATAGCAGTAAAGCCCACTAATGAAGTTTCCTTCCTATACTTTCTTAGAGTTTTGAATTCGATATTTCTTTGATGATTCAATCAATGGGGGGCACAACCTTACCTGCAGCCTATAGCCTTTCCATAGGAGCTGAGAATCGTTTGATTCGGGCTGAAAACTTTCTCTAGGCCATCCATGCCTTTATACCCCAGAGTTAGGAAACCCGGTACTTGCCAAACACCCACATTAGCTCTTATACCCACCCCCAAGAGTCAAAGTTCATCTGAAGCCTCCAATTCATCATCTAACACCTCAAAGGAGCTTTAGGAAGTGATGAAACAACTGTAAAACCTAGGAAATGAGCTAGTAACCATCAAAAGACAGTAGGCTCGAGTTTTAGGCCATATCATCTCTAGGCTCGGTATTAGGCTAGACCCTTGTATCGTGCAAATAGACCACCAACCCGGTGGTAAATCGGAGTCAACACCAAGGGCAACCTCAAGCTCTTACTATACCTTTCGAGGCCATATGATCTAAACATAACTTCAACATCAAGAGCATTAGTTCTAGCAAATAATAACATGGCACAAGAATATGATTGGTGTTTCCCATGTAGTCACCACATAATCGATCAATGTGTTTCAATGGTGCATTAAATCGGGCTCGATGGTGCAAACCATTGGTGTGTCACAAGAACCTATCCAGGAAGAAAATCAATAGTAAGGAGCTTAGCAAGAGAGACCCCCAAGTGAAACTATGCTTGTTAATTGGAAGATTGGGGACTTTTGTGGAATGATTCAGACCCCTTCTCAAAGTATAGTTGTCAATACATGGTCCAAAAGAGAAATATTGGAGAAGGACATTCACCAAGCTCAGGTGATCCTCAACCCATTGTTACTCCACAAGGTATTGGAATTCAAAATACAACTCCCAATGTGCAGAGTCAATCCAAGCCACCATCCAAATCTACTCAGGAACCGGTTATAACAGCCCATGTACAAGAGAAAAATGTGTCAGGGAAGGGGCAGCAGAAGGATAGCTCATTTAATATCATTGAGCAAATGAAGAGGACAAGTGTGAATATTTCACTATGGGAGTCACTGGCCATTCCAAGGTAGAGGGATCTATTGCAGACTATCATGTAAAATTGGTCAAGCTCAAATCAACCCCTAGCCAACAAGAAAAGTGCTTACCAATACGGCTCAACCCGAGAGAAACCATGGAGAACAATAAGGTAATAATATGAAGCCTCCTCCATTTTATGTTTTATTAATCATTGGAGATAAATTGGTGCACAATTACATGATTGATTTGGGGAAAGTAGTTATGTAATGCCCAAACAAATAGCTGATCAACTGGGCCTCCAATATGAAGTCATCTCTAAAGGAGTAGTACAATTGGATGGGACAGCAGTGACCACTATTGGAGTCATCAAGGATCTGAGCCTCACTCTGCATGCCTACCCTAATGTGATTGTATTGCGAACGTATCAATTATAGACTTGCTACCACATTTTGCATTGTGTTTATCCAGGGACTTCACTGCAAAAATTAGAGGATATTTGTCTGCTGACTAGTCACATATGCTCTTTAGAACAAGGTATGGAGCAAATGCCACAATCAGGTCTGAGCCCATAGCAAACTACCACATTGAGTCTTATGTGCCAATCCCAATCAATGCAAATTGTTTAGTTTTTTATCAAGGGGACCTCCTAAACACTTTTCAAGCCGAGATACCAAGGTTGGGAGTATCCCAGACCTAACCCTCAATGAATGGGGGGTCAAAAGACATGCTTTTGACCCTTATAAGGAGATGGAGGAATCTGAGCTAGGAGTCAACTACCTACATGAAGAAAATCATCCTTTGCCTGACATTATTAAACCAAAACACAAAGATGACAACAAAGTATGGCAATTATTCTTTGATGGCTCGATGAGCAGACAAGGAGCTAGAGGTGGAGCTATGATCATGTCCCCCAAGTTATGAAATATTATTTAGCCTTCATATTTAATTTTTCCTATTCAAATAACACTACAAAATACGAGTCTTTGGTTCATGGACTGCATTGGGCTAGAAGACGAGGAATCAAGAACCTCTGGTGTTTGGTGACAGGTGAACTAGTTTCCAATCAAGTCAAAGGAAAAAATATTGTCAAGAATGACCTACTCAAAAGCTACAAGAGTAAGGTATGGGACTGTTTGTCCACTCAAAATTCCCCTGCTTTTAAGAAGTTGAAAATTAAAATTTTGAGGTTAAGTGTCTTTTCTGTTGTCCTGGTGATGTGAAAAGTCAGAAAATTGGGAAAATCTATGTTTTTTGGGTCATTTTGTGTGTTTTTTGGGCCTATCGGACATTTTTGTCCCACGTGTCCCAGGTTCATTTGGGCTCTCTATTCCCAAATCGGCGGTTTACCCAAAGTCCATTCTTTTCGGGCCCATCGGAACTTTTTTCCCACATGTCCCAAGTTCTCCGGACCCGTTGTTCCATTTTTGTCGATTTGGTCAAATCACGTATTCCATGTACTTTCATCTGCATGTCCCAAGAACATTTGTGCGTCTTTTCCCGCATCGCTGAATCGGCGAAACCGCGTACTTTGTGCTTTCGCGTCCTGGACAAGGAACAACGAAAAAAGCTACTCTCATCTTTTCATGATCGGGCATGTGGAGGGCATTACTCATCAACTATCACTTTGCTCATAAAATACTTCATGGAGGATATTACTAGCCTACCTTGTTCAAGGATGCATCAAAATGGGTTGATAAATGTGAGGCTTGGCGAGAATTTTGTGGGTAGACCTAAGTTGGCCTCTTTGCCCCTGAAACCGATTGTGATCGAAGAACCTTTTCAATGAATGGGGTTTAGATTTCATTGGAACACTTAATCCCTCTTCTAGTGCTGGTCATACCCACATATTAAGCATGCCTGATTATTTCACCAAATGGGTAGAAGCCATTCCATTAAAGAGTACTACTTGAAGTAGTATGCAGTTTTATCAAAGAAAACATCTTGATAAGGTATGGTGTGCCAAACAAGATTGTGACAGATAATGCTTCAAATTTTTCTTCAAGCCGAGATGATGGATTTTCTTTGTGGATATGGAATCTCCTTGGCTCACTCTTGATTACTATCCTCGAGAAATGGACAGCGAGAATCAACAAATAAAAATCTGGTGGCCATAATAAGGAAATTAGTCAATGAATCCCAACGGAACTAGAACAAGAAACTCTATGATGCTCTTTGGGAAGATAGGATCACACCTAAGAGAGCCATTGGGATGTCTCCTTTTCAAGTAGTATATGGAGTGGAGGCCCAATTTCGATTCTGGTGGAGCTTCCACTTTCTGCATTTAATGAAGGTCAATGAAGATACAGTTTGAATGATTCTTTGGATAAGAGAATCATGTATCTTCACAAATTGAATGAGGATAGATTGAAAGTTGCTGATAGGATATCTGCTCACCAGAAAGTAAAAGTCTTATTTGATAAGAAAGCCAGGTTCAGGGATTTCAAAATTGGAGACACTGTTTTGTTGTGGGATAAAAGGCATGAACCTCGTGGCAGCCATGGCAAGTTTGATTCCCTTTGGCTCGGACCTTTCAAGATCAGACACTTCGCTGGTAAGAATTCTTTTTACCTTGATTATATGGATGGTTCTTCTCTCCCACTTCCTTATAGTGGGCAGTACCTGAAACTGTTTAAGTCGTAGGTGATTAGGGAGTCCTGTGTATATTTTGTATAGTGTGTGTCCTCCTTTCCTTCCCTTGTTTTTGTGTGTTGTTTGTGGTGTTGTCTTCTGTATTGGTTTGCTTTTTGTTTCCGTGGCCCAATGGATAAGGTTTTAAGAAGTTGAAAATTAAAATTTTGAGGTTAAGTGTCTTTTATGTTGTCCTGGTGATGTGAAAAGTCAGAAAATTGGGAAAATCTACGTTTTTTGGGTCATTTTGTGTGTTTTTCGGGCTGTCGGACATTTTTGTCCCGCGTGTCCCAAGTTCATTTGGGCTCTCTGTTCCCCGATCGGTTAGTTTACCCGAAGTCCGTTCTTTTCGGGCCCGTTAGAACTTTTTGTCCCAAATGTCCCAAGTTCACCCAGGACCCGTTGTTCCCTTTTCGTCGATTCGGCTGAATCGCGTATTCCGCGTACTTTCGTCCCGCATGTCCCAAAAGCATTTGTGCATCTTTTCCCCGCATCGCCCGAATCGGCCGAACCGCGTACTTCGCACTTTCGCGTCCCTCGTGTCCCAAATGAACCAAGTGCCATTCGTGCTAATTTTTCCCGCTCTACCCGAATATCTTGCTTTTCAATTTGGTAGATGTGTATTTAATGCGCATTTATTGTCTTTCTCTCTCTAAATGGCTATATAATGAACTACCCCCTATGCGTTTTTGCACACTGCTTTCATGCTATCTATTGCTCGAACCCTTGCAACCAAAATTTTTGCGCGCGTATCCATTTCCCTTGCGATTCCATCCCAAGTCTAGCTTGCAGCTTTGCTCTCCGAGTTACTATCAACATGAAGATCAAATTCTAGGGGCAGGAACAAGTTTCACCACTCGAGTCTGCCGTTCCCGATATCAGGGACAGTGAAGTTCGCCACCTTGATTTTGGGGATTTTTGGGCAAGGATGACAGACTGAAACCCTTCACTATGGCACGAGATGATTCATGATAGTGGCTTGGCTTTCCGGTGGTTTCCCTATTTCGGTACAATGCGTAGACACGGTGCGACTCATGCGGAGCTCATTTCATCCCGACTCAGCGAACTAACGAATGTGCATGGAGAACTCATCGCCAAGTTAGATGCCACCGCCATTAGCACGCTTGCCCTAAGGATTCAAAAAATGGACAATGCTATAGTTATCTCCCAGAATCAAGCACAGGCCCTTTTCGATCAAGACAACGATAACTATAAGGCGCGGGTGGCGAAGTCCTGGCTAAAAAACCCTAAGAAGGGGGCATCTCGTCTGTCCAAGACTCTTTTCCATGCGGATTTCAATGAAGAATTGTCAGATTTTATAATCCTACTGGCTCGGGTCATGGGTTTACCCTCTACAAATGAGTTCCATTTCTGGATGTGCCCACTTATCAATATGGTGTGCGAGGGAACTCAGAATATCAACTGGGCAGAGATCATTAGTATGAATCTAGCAGAGCAACTGTCAAATGTGCAACAAACTAAGAAATTTTATATGACTTCATACCTGATGTATACTCTGGCAGCATCGAGGCAATGGTTTGGTTTCTCATACATCGATGCTCACAAGGATGACCCCGTGTATGCCTCTTCCCGTAATTCACCCTAGAAACCAGCAATCACAATTTCCGAAGGGTGAATGATGCTTTCACCATGTACATGGTCAGGCTACTTGAGTGACACATCGAGAGATTTTACGTGAAGCCATGAATCGATATCGCACTACGGTGCTACTTTATTCAATTTAGAAAATTTTCCTATATCGGGCTTGTCATTGCATGTAGAAGCACTCCCTCTCGAAGCTTCCTATGTTCTAATGACAAAATGGCCTTGATAGAAGTGTGCGGGAAATTGGACAAATTGCATAGAACTGCGAGGAGACAAGAAAATTACTGGCTTGCATTTCCCCATCTCTTTGGGAAACTACACCTGCAAAACAGCCCTGGATGCACAAAATATAGAAAGAGCCCTAGCTCCCATCACTCCCATTTCTTGAAGCCAGAACTTGTTTTGACTTGAAGAAGTTTATTGAAGCGAGAACATCAAGATCACCTATCATCATAGGGCATAGACACGAGAGGACTATTGGGCTGGTGTGTCTTTGATGATTTTGAAGCCAAGAAGGAGGCATTATGGCGGGTTTTCCCTCCATTAATTCCAAGAGCTTAACTTTGTACCAAGTTCCTGAAGGGCTCCAGGATGACAATTCTGACCTGTACTCATATGAGTATGACAATGTGGTCAAACACACTCCCTTGGAGGACTTGGATTGGTTCAAGAAGGAGAAGGATGATTTGGCTGAAATCCTAGCTCCAGTCTTAGTCAGGACCAAGATCTGGTTTGATAGGCAAGTCCGTGAGCTTAGGAGGCACTCAGGGGAATCCTCCTCCAAGGATGCTTCAACACCAGGAGGAAGCATCGACACCCAGATCAGAAGCACCTGTGCAAACCCCTCCTGCCTCGTCAACTCAAGGACCTGCAGTCTCTACTCCTTCCTCATCCACCCAGGTGTATCAGAAGAAATTCAAAGAAGTTAAGAAGGAGCCTGTGGAAAAAGACCCCCTGAGGAAGCATGCAGAATTGCCTTCGGGACCAGAGAACATTATTGTTCTCAGTGAAAGTGAAGAAAGTGAAGTGCCAACTCCTGCAAGCGCCCCTGAAGCCCCAATGGATAAGGATAAAGAAGTCCAGCTTGAACTTCCAAGCACTGTTGATTCCTCTGCACCAGGAGCCCTCAAGCGCTCCACTCATATCTCAACTCGAGGCAACAGCAGTACAAACCTTGGGCACCATGAGTTCTCTGTCTCTTGGTCCTCTTGCCCCACCTGCTTCTTCCTCCTCCTCTTTTGCATGGGTGCAACCTCTTGTCGACAGTAGGAAGAGAAAGTCTTCCTCCTAGATCTCAGGACCAAATTTTGATGTTGTGGCGGCCTTGTTAGGCACTACTCCTCCTTCTCGCAAAAAAGCTAGAACTACCTCCAGGATAGTGTCTGATGCTCAGGGCCAGCAATTCCTAGAGATAGCCAAGCCTAAGGTAGACAAGCCAGAACAAGATTTGCAAGCGTCTGATCTTGAGCTCTCAAGAATTCCCATGGGAGAATCTACCCCTGAAGGTGAGATCCACAATCTTCAAGAAACTTGATCACGAGTCATTGGGAGGGTAGAGAAAGGGCAGCAAACCATAGAACAGTTGGAAGAACAAGCCCAGATTCTTACAAGTTTCATCAAATCTCTTTTGTCCAAGGACAAAGTTTTGGACCCTACCCCATTGACTACTCTTCCACCACCTGTAATTTTGAGCCAAGATGAAGTACAGTATCAAAGATATGCACAAGTATTCCATCTATGGCAGAGCTATGGAGGCCATGGTGGATGATATGCTTGTTGCGGGATTGAACTTCATTGATGAAGCTTTCAAACTCCACGGGAAGGTGAACAACTTGCAACAGAAGCTCTCCTCCACTATTGGGAGCATTGATAAAGAACTTAAACTTTGGAGCAGTTGCATAGTAGACCTCCGCCTCATGGGACAAACAGATGAAAACATTTTATTGGCAAGCAAGGTCTTTGAAGATACAAAGGATAATTTGTCAAAGTCCTGGGTCTACAGCGTGGAATGGAAGATCAAGGTCCTGGAGGAGGCTTTGGGAGAATTAAGGAATAGCTGGCAGAAGGGTGAGGCCTTCAAAACACTAGTTATATCTGCCTTTAAAGATATACATTGCCATCTTCATGATGAGACTTCCGGTGTGCCTCTCTCCTTACAAGAAATCAAAGCTCAATTCAGAGCTTTTGTCAAAGGTGATCTATTTAAGGAGAGTTCCATTTCCAAGGAAAAAATGAAGGAGATCTGCTCTCTTCAATCTGCCATAGAAGAAGCGAATAAAGATTATCATACTCATGTCGAGTTCGATAAGGAAATGGAGAAGTGCCTCGGATTTTGGACTCAGTCTACCACCAACACATCAGTCCCACGTGGCAGAGACATAGCCGAGGCGTTGAAGAGATTCAGACAACGGATCCTTAAATCAGTGGGTCCCTCCCAATCTTGAACGCTTGTCTTCTTCTCCTGATTCTTCTCCTTCTTCTCTTCTTCATCATGAATTTATTGTATTTAGTTGGGGTATTGTGATTTGCAGCCCTTTAACTAATCATTAGTTAAAAGAAGTAGTTACTGGGAGTAACTAATTTGTAAACTATATAATGGCCTCTCCTCGCCATTTTGAAAAAAGGAAGAACTTGGCTTATTTCTGAAAGTGTAAATAAATCATAAAGAAATCAATACAAAAGGATTTTTCATTCTTTGTCTATCTGGTTTCCTTTATTCTCAAGCTATTCGTTTAATTTTATTAGATCATTTATCTGTATTATGCTGAGAAGCTTTGTATTCTTGCAGATGTTATTTACAGAACTTTGTGTCTTTTCAAATTCCATCTTATTAATGTGATACAAATGATCTTATTCCAATTCACTGTACCCTCGCATGCATAAGGAATTACTCTGTCATCTATAATTCTGAATGGTGCCTTTCTGCTCGTTCTCGCATTTTCATTCCTCAATCCTTTTGTGATTGATGATCCTTTTAGAAAACACTTTCATAATATCCAAGTTAAATATAAAACCATACTTTGTATATGTGTAAATAGGTTCGTTTTGAATAAGGAACCTCTCCCATTAAAAAGGAGGGACTTCTCCCCAATATATTGCTCTTCTTGAAGTCCTCTTGAAATTTTTTCAAATGGAGCTTGTAATCCATACCCGAGACATCATAGAACTATTTTTGAATTTTAATAATAGAATGCTGCCAGAAATTTACATGTGTTTGACCCTAAATCAAGTGGGAAAACTTCTAAAATTAATATCTTTTTGTAGAGAAGTCCAAATGAGTAATAAAAATGCTTTGGATCTTGGTGTTTGAGAATATGAAAATATCATATTTTGCAAAAAATTTGAGTTCTCGCTAGGAATCAAAGTAGATTAGAGCAGCCCTATCAAGTAATGCGCCTAAAGGCTTAGTGACATTGGATTCTATCTTCAATCCCAATTAGTTTTGAAAAGAAAAGGTTAATATACATATCAAGGAGAAGATTCAAGAGGTCAATTCTCACTTTGAGAATGCCTGCTTCAAATTGGATGGATCTCTCAAGCGAAAGGTATGGTTCATGTAAATTTCCGGATCTTACTCCTGAGACATATTTTCTTGGAGCATGAGGAACTCATAGAATATGCAAAGTTGGGACTTAAGACAATCAAATTAGATCCGATATCAAATGGTAAAAATGGAATATGTTTCCACATATCGAGCTTCTCCTTATGAAGGAAGAGACCCACAAACAAGCTAATAGAGGCAAGTATCATATTTCCCGAATCAAACACTCAAGTTGGGTTTAAATTTTCCCATATTAAGATGGAGAGATTTTGTGTGTTGACTTTTTCCTGACTTGAAAATAGTTTCCCTCAAGGAACTACCCACTCCCCTCGATGGAGCAAATCTTTCTATATTCCCATTCCCCTTTTTAAGGCTCAAGAGATCGACTTCTCCTAGATGGAGGGACAAGAAAATTATTTGGCCTTGCATTTCCCCATCTCTTTGGAAACTACACTATTAAAACAGCCAAATTATTATAGAAAGAGCCTAGCTCCCATCATTTTTCCATTTCTTAATGCCACTTTACTTGAATAAGTTAATATAACATCAAGATCACCCTTCATCATAGGGCGGAGACTTTGAGGACTATTGGGGTTGACAAAATAGGCCATGATTTTTCGAAGCCAAAGGAGGCATTATGGCCTTTCCCCAAAATTAATCTCAAGATCTTAACATCTTTGTTTTGTTCTAAAGCCATGCACCAAGATGACAAAACTTGTATGTTGAAGTGTTGTACCAAACACACTCCCTTGGAGGACTTGGATTGAGTTAAAAGTATGAACCATGATTTGGCTGAAATCTCATATCACCTTAGTCGGGACCAAGATGGGTTTGATAGGCCTCCATGAGGTTAGGAGTGAGTTAGGTTCAACATGACACCATATATCATCCACAAGATGCTCACTCATCTACCAATCATCCTCTCATGATGCTTCAACACCAAGAAGGAATATCGACACCCGAGATCGAAGCACTGTGTCCACTTCCCCTCCGCCTCGTCAAGCTTGGTCTTGCAAAATGATTTGACTTTTCCTCATCCACCCACGAGTGTTCTGGTCTACAATGAAATTCATAAATCAACTTATCATGAGCCTAGTTTGGAAAAAGACCCCTGCAGGAAGCATGCTACACAAGTGTCCATGTGACCGGAGAACATTATTGTTCTCGGTGAAAGTGAAGAAAGTGAAGTGCCAGACTCCTTGCATCATTTGCCCACATCTTTTCCTTGGATCTTGGATAAAGAAGTCCGAGCACTTGAACTTCCAAGCACTATTGATTCCTCTGCACTTCTAGCTCCCCAAGCACTCCACTCTTCTCACCTCGAGGCAATTACATCCTCCTTTGGGCGCCATGAGTTTTACGTCTCTTGGTCCTCTTGCCCCACCTCCTTCTTCCTCCTCCTTTTTCACATGGGTGCAACATCTTGTGATAGTAGGAGAAAAAGTCTTCCTCCCGGATCTCAAGACCAAATTTTGATCTTTCTGGCGGAAATCATACTTTTTAGGCTATACTTCCTTCTTCTTCAAATGAGTTCTTTTGTAATTTACCTCTAGGATATGTGTGACCTCGGGGCTTCAGCAATCTTCATCATGCAAGCCTAA
Source organism: Taxus wallichiana var. yunnanensis (assembly GCA_018340775.1). Classification (NCBI taxonomy): domain Eukaryota; kingdom Viridiplantae; phylum Streptophyta; class Pinopsida; order Cupressales; family Taxaceae; genus Taxus; species Taxus wallichiana. The sequence goes on from CM031243.1 coordinate 852,125,450, forward strand.
GGTAAATGACAATTATCTCTAAAATCTTACTCAAATCGATCTTATTCTCTCAAGAATTCCTCATGGGAGAATCTACCCACTATTGCGAGATCCCAATCTTTATTGAAACAGATCACCTTTTTCATTGAGGGTAGAGAAAGGGTAGTAAACCATTTAAATTAGTGAGTTGGAAGAACAAGCCCGATTCTTACAAGTTTCATCAAATCTCTTTGGTCCAACAAAAAGTTTTGGACCCTACCCCATTGACTAAAACTTCCACCACCTAAATTTTGAGCCAAGATGAAGTACATATATCAAAGATATGCACAAGTATTCTGTCGTACCATGGCGAGCTATGGAGGCCATGGTGGATGATATGCTTGTTGCGAGGATTGAACTTCATTGATGAAGCTTTCAAACTCCATGGATTTTAGTGAATCAACTTTAAATATGCAAAATCCTCCACTAATTGCAGCATTGATAAAGAACTTAAAGTTTGGAGAAAATTAAATCTCAGGGACAAACAGATGAAAACATTTTATAACTGGCAAAAATACTCGGTCTTTGAAATCTCTTGGATAATTTTAAAGTCACAGAGCTTGCGTGGAATGGAAGATCACAGGTCATAGAACTATTTTTGGAGAGTTAAGAATAGCGAGAATGCTGGCATTCAAATTTACACTAGTTATAACAATGCCTTTAAAGAATATCTTTTGCCATCTTCCAAATGAGCTGAGACTTTGGTCTTCTCTCCTTACAAAAATCAAGAATAATTTCAGAAATAGCTTTTGTCAAAGGGGTCTATTCACGAAACCCATTTTTCCCTAAAAAAAATAGGAGATCTGTTCTCTTGGGCATCATCATCGCATCATAGAAGAAGCCACATAAAGATTATCATACTCATGTCGAGTTCGATAAGAAATGGAGAAGTGCCTTGGATTTTGAATGGATCTCTCACCACCACACTAGGGTTCCGTGGGATCATACTCCAGGCATTGAAGAGATTCGAGACAACGGATCCTTGAAAGAATATGCATAAGGTCCCTCCCAATCTTGAATGACTTGAAAATATCAATTGGTTGGAATATGTCTTCTCTTCTTCATCATGAATTTATTGTATTTAGTTGGGGTATTGTGATTTGTAACCACTTTAACTAATCATTAGTTAAAAGTTTTCCCTTCTGACATTAATATTTTAAACTATATAAATGCCTCTCCTCGCCATTTTCCTAATGGAAGAACTTGGCTTTTTCTAGGTGTAAATAAATCATAAAGAAATCAATACGGCATTTTTCATTCTTTGTCTATATTCCCATTTCCTTTATTCTCAAGGCAATTTGCCTAATTTTACCTAGATGGATTTATCAATTATATTTGAGAAGCTTTTTCATCCTTGATGTTATTAATTTTGTCTTTTAAATTATTATTAATGTGCTCTATATATATCTTTTCTTTTATTCAATGGCACTTTATAATAATTAAATATACTCTTAAGCCATCTATAATTCTAAATGGTGCCTTCGCTCGTTCTCGCATTTTAGGCATTCTTCGAATTCTTTTTGTGATTGATGATCCTTATAGAAAGCACTTTCATAATATCCAAGTTTCACGGTAAAAAATCCATACTTTGTATATGTGTAAATAGGTTCATTTCTGAATAAGGGAACCTCTCCCATTAAAGAGGAGGGACTTCTTGTCCCCTGACTATTGCTCTTCTTGAAGTCCTTTTTGATGACCAACAGTTTTTGGTGACTCCGCTGGGGAATCATATTCCAGTTCTATAATCATTTATTGATCATCTTTTGATCTGGCGACTCCACGTTTTACTCGAGGGAGAAGGGCCCTTGGTATTGAAGATTCTCAGTTTCAGCTCTTGGAACAGCAGGGTTTTCCTTTCCCTTCAACAAGAAGAAATAGAAAGGCTCGTTTGACAAGCACTCCACCTGTCAAAGATAGAATCCCTACGGGTGATATTCCTTCAGAACAAATCAGTCCTAATCTTTGAGCTTTGATTCTTCTTTGGTGTTTCGGTTCCTCTTGAAACCATTTTTCCAAGAATGGTGGAACCATTGCCTTGGGGCCATCATGTTGGGCCTCTTGCCCTTCCTCGGCCCTTTGCATGAGTTACCCGAGAGGTAACCGAAGAACTTTCCTAAATTCAAAGGCGATGGTAAAGTACATCCTAATGAACATATCGCACCTTCATAGTTGCATGTAGAGTTCTAGGAGTTGAGCATAAAGACGTCTCCATAAGGCTTTTTGTTGAGACTTTACAAGATAATGCTGCTTGCTGATTGGTTCTATCACCTTCAGGCGAGCTATCACTAGTTGAGACACAATGAGAACTAGGTTTGAAAACCATTTCAAACCGGCGGAAGACGTGCATGCTTTGCTTAGCCCAAATTTCTCAAATAAAGAAGGAATCACAAGAGCCCATGAGAGAATTTTGGCTCGATTCAACGAGTTGATTAACAAAATTCCACCAAATACTCAACCTATAGATCAAATTCAAAAATGCTTCTTCTAAACGCCCATTGCAAGTTAGTTATGCACTAAGAAGGGCTAATCTCATGAACATTGGTGAGGATCAAAATCTTGCTTGTTAGTGTTGAAGATGATTTAATCATGTCGGGAAGTTGAGGAGAGACCCTTCCAAATCTAAGTCTTCTTCTTCCTCTTCCACTCCTAGACCTAATATTGATCCATTGGTACAAAAACTTGCAAATAATCTCATCGCCATTAAGAAACAATTGGCTCAAAGCATACTCTCTGTGCAGATGTCCCAAGAAGGAATTTTCAGCCCGAGAAATTTTTTCCTGCTTCTCAAATAAGGCTAGCACTTGAAGGACCTCCTATTAAAGTTCCCGCCCAATGCAACCTATGAAGTTGAAGAACCAGAGGATGAGGAGGTTAATGAAGATTGTGAGGAAATTGTTGAAGAGGTTGATGATGAAGCAGATGAACTTGAGGGATCTCGAGTTAATTTCTTCACCAGAAGGCATTGATGAAGGGGATGATTATGGCAAGTAGTAGTAGACATGAATAGCGAATCATACGCTGTCATGACTCGAGAGCGGAGACAAATCGAGGGAGAAAGTGATGCGCCCACCAAGAAATCTAAGGAGCAGCCAACAACTATCCTGTAATTGCAAAAGAGGATCTCGATCCCCATTTCATCTACACCAAAGGTGAGTCCTCATCAATTCTACTACTAAAGTTACTTCTTTTCCCCTAAAATTGATAAACCTAGGATCTCAAGTGATGATAACCCGTCCATACGGGTCTTTCAATATTATTGATCACTTAAAAAGACTAAGGTTCAAATCTCGGAGAATTTGAATATTATCAAACCCATCCCAAGGCTTTTGCTAAAATGATTCACTTTGTCAATTCCCATTCTAAAAATACCTCTAAAGGCCTTTTACCCACTCCTTCTCTTTGCACCACGACCTAATCAGTAGCATTTGTCACCTCACCCAATGACAAAATCAAACCATTCTATGTAACACTCCTTATAGCTGGCCATAGGCTCAATAATTGCATCATAGACTCAGGAGCATCAGACAATGTAATGCCTGCCAAAGTAGCTCATGCCTTAGGGTTGACTCTCACACGCACTTACGGATCTCGTTATTCCATGGAGTAAGGAAGTGCCCTTGGTCGAAAAATTAAGGACGCACAAGTGGCTTTTGCTACTTTTCCTGAGAAGAAAGTTTTGGCTACTATCTTAGTAGCAGATATTCCTCCTTCATACGGGATGTTGCTAAGTAGAAATTTCTGTAAGGATGTGGGTGGAGAAATTCAAATGGATTGGTCACATGCCCTCATACCTATTAATGGGCAAATGAAGAAGTTCTCTTGCTGAGAAGCAGTCTTAGTATATTGTACAAAAAACCGATGATCCCAAAGCACAAATACTCTATGAGGATATGGGCCATGGCAACTACATGATTATGTCTCCAAAAGAAATCCAACTCCCCAAAGTCTCACCTAAAGATCCTAATGATGTTTGGATATTAGAGTTTGATGGAAAGCTGGTTCTGGAGCTGGTGTCATATTGATGTCGCCTGAAGGAAGCATTCATCCTTTCTCATTCAAGTTGCAATTTGAAAATACCAATAATACAACAGTATGAAGCTCTCATTCTTGGACTCCAGGTGGCAAAAGAACAGGGTGTGAAGAATCTTCTAGCTCGTGGGGATGCGGAATTGATTGTCAAGCAAGTTAGAAACCTCTTCCAGGTAAAGAATGGAAGGTTGAAACATTACATGAATCAGGTTTGGGACTCCATTGAATTTCTTGACGCTTTCTCCATCGAAGCAGTGCGTAGGGAGAAGAATACGAGGGCTGATTCTCTGCGAGTCTCGGTCATTGCTTATTCCTCATCCTAACTTTTCTCAAGATAAGTTCACCATTGAGATGATCCATAGACCCAGTGTACCTGATAATACAAGTAACTGGCAAGTTTTCAATAACGATCAGCACTTTTTTTCTTGGAACTCAAGGATAATTTTGAACAGTTGTACTTTGAAGGAAGCGATAATTTGCCTCGTGAAAGTGTGCCCTTTGACGAAGAAGCTGCCAAAGAAGAAGAAGCGGATCAGGATGGATGTATCAAACTCAAAGGAAACAAGATTCCAAAAGGATTGGTGAGTTTAGAAAAACTGTTTGACAAACACGACAGGTATGTAAAGTTTAGAGCTTCTACTAGACCCCAACAATCAGCCGAATATGACAAAATCAATATTGGGAGTTCTACTGATCCTAAACTCGTGAACATTGGAAAATGTTGCACACCAGATGAAAGGAAGAAGGTAATTGATCTTTTAAAAAGTATAAGGATGTTCTTGCTTATTCCTATGAAGATTTAAAAGCTTTCCAACCAAAGGAGATGCAGCATTTTATCCCTCTCAAACCTGGGATTAAGCCTTTTAAACAGAAGTAGAGGCAATATAATCCTAAAATAGCTGACACAATTTTTCAAGAAATACAGAAGTTATTGAAGGCTAAAATCATTTTTCCTATCCATCATTCAACATGGATTGCCAATATTGTGCTCGTTAGAAAGAAAAATGGTGAGATTCGTATCTGTGTTGACTTCAGGAATCTAAATCAAGCTTCCTTGAAAGATAATTATCCCTTACCTATGATGGATCAGGTCTTGCAAGTAGTAATGGGATCTGAAATGTTGTCTATGCTTGATGGATTCTCAGGATATAACCAGGTAGAAGTTAATACCACAGATCAACACAAAATGGCTTTCACTACCCCTTGGGGTACCTTTGCTTACAAAAGGATGCCTTTTGGGCTCATTAATGCCGGTGCCACTTTTCAGAGGGCTATGGATTTGGCCTTTGGAAGTTTGAAAGGAAAGTGTATCATCGTATACCTTGATGACTTGACTGTATTTTCTAAAACAAGGGCGGATCATTTCCAGCATCTAGAGATAGTTCTGCTAAGATGTAGAGAACATGGGATCTCTTTGAATCCTAAGAAATCTATTTTTTGTGTCACGGAGGGGAAATTATTGGGGCACGTTGTCTCCAAAGATGGTATAAAAATCGATCCTGAGCGAGTTCAAGCTATTCAGAAAATTCCTCTTCCAACCAGCAAAAAGGGAGTGCACTCTTTCTTTGGTAAGATCAACTTTTTGAGAAGGTTCATCCCTGATTTTGTAGAGCTAACTTTGAATATCTCCCAAATGATGAAAGGAAAACAAATGTTTGGTTGGTCTCCTGAAGGGAAAGAAGCCTTTGAAGGTATTAAAAGGGCCATTGCTAAAACTCTTGTTTTAGCATGTCCAGATTTCAACAAAGATTTCATTATCTATTGCTACGCCACGGATAACACCTTGGCTGCTGTTTTGACTCAGGAAGATTCTAATGAGCACGAACTCCCAATTGCATTTATGAGCTATATTCTAAAAAATCATGAGTTAAAATACACCATAATGGAAAAACATGCTTTTGCAGTGGTTAAAGCTGTCAAGCAGTTTCATTTTTACATTCTTAACTCTCACTCCACGGTGTTGGTACCAGATACAACTATCAAGTCAATTCTCACACAGCAGGAATTTGGATCCAAGAGAGGGAACTGGGTGGCCAAGGTTCAAGAATATGATATTGACATCAAACCAACCAAGCTCATCCGTGGAAAAGGCCTGTGTGAACTCATCGCTGAAGGAGCTAGACATGAGTTATTGGAGGATAAAGATGGTCTTCTTACCATTCTATTTATTAGCTCAGTTGATGAATGGTATGCTGATATCACTCACTTTCTCACCTATGGAGAATGCTCCTCTCATTTGACTACCAAAGAGAAGAGAGCCGTTAAACTAAGATCAACCCAATATGTGTTGTGGGAAAATGCCTTGTTTAAACGTGGGTTAGATGGAAGGTTTTTGAAATGTGTGGACAAGGAACAACGGAAAAAGCTACTCTCATCTTTTCATGATTAGGCATGTGGAGGGCATTACTCATCAACTATCACTACTCATAAAATACTTCGTGGAGGATATTACTAGCTTACCTTATTCAAGGATGCATCAAAATGGGTTGATAAATGTGAGGCTTGTCAGACTTTCGTGGGTAGACCCAAGTTGGCCTCTTTCCCTTAAACCAGTTGTGATCGAAGAACCTTTTCAGCAATGGGGTTTGGATTTCATTGGAACACTTAATCCTCTTCTAGTGCTGGTCATACCCACGTATTAACTGCCACAGATTATTTCACCAAATGGGTAGAAGCCATTCCAGTAAAGAGTACTACTTCAGAAGTAGTATGTAGCTTTATCAAAGAAAATGTCTTGATAAGGTATGGTGTGCCAAACAAGATTGTGACAGATAATGCTTCAAATTTTTCTTCAACCGAGATGATGGATTTTTGCTATGGATATGGCATCTCCTAGCTCACTCCTCAGATTACTATCCTCAGGGAAATGGACAAGCAAAATCAACAAATAAAAATCTGGTGGCCATAATAAGGAAATTAGTCAATGAATCCCAACGGAACTGGCACAAGAAACTCTATGATGCTCTTTGGGCAGATAGGATCACACCTAAGAGAGCCATTGGGATGTCTCCTTTTCAGGTAGTATATGGAGTGGAGGCCCAATTTCCGAGATTCACGGTGGAGCTTCCACCTTACATCTAATGAAGGCCATTGAAGATACCGGTTTGATGATTCTTTGGATAAGAGAATCATGTATCTTCAAAATTGAATGAGGATAGATTGGAAGTTGCTGATAGGATATCTGCTCATCAACAGAAAGTAAAAGTCTTATTTGATAAGAAAGCCAGGTTCAGGGATTTCAAAATTGGAGACATTGTTTTGTTGTGGGATAAAAGGCATGAACCTCGTGGCAGCCATGGCAAGTTTGATTCCCTTTGGCTCGGACCTTTCAAGATCAGACACTTCGCTGGTAAGAATTCTTTTTACCTTGATTATATGGATGGTTCTTCTCTCCCACTTCCTTATAGTGGGCGATTACACAAGCTTGTTTAAGTCGTAGGTGATTAGGGAAGTCCTTTATATTACGTATAGTGTGTGTCCTCCTTTCCTTCCCTTGTTTTTGTGTGTTGTTTGTGGTGTTGTCTTCTGTATTGGTTTGCTTTTTGACTCCGTGGCCCAATGGATAAGGTACTGGTCTACTTCCCTGAGTTTGTCTAAATTCTTGCCTTGTCTCATTCTTTGAATTTATGCCAAGTCATCCCCAGAAGGAGCCAGCTGTTGTCCACTCAAAATTCCCCTACTTTTAAGAAGTTGAAAATTTAAAATTTTGAGGTTAAGTGTCTTTTCTGTTGTCCTGATGATGTGAAAAGTCAAGAAATTGGGAAAATCTGCGTTTTTGGGTCATTTTGTGTGTTTTTTGGGCCTGTCGGACATTTTTGTCCCGCGTGTCCCAGGTTCATTTGGGCTCTCTGTTCCCCGATCGGCCGGTTTACCCGAAGTCCGTTCTTTTCGGGCCTGTTAGAACTTTTTGTCCCAAATGTCCCAAGTTCGCCCAGACCCATTGTTCCATTTTTGTCCGATTCGGCCGAATCATGTATTCCAGCGTACTTTAATCCCGCATGTCCCAAAAAGCATTTATCGTCTTTTCCCGCATCGCCCAAATCGGCCGAACCGCGTGCTTGGCGCTTCGCGTCCTCGTGTCCCAAATGAACCAAGTGCCATTCGTGCTAATTTTTCCCGCTCTACCCGAATATCTTGCTTTTCAATTTGGTAGATGTGTATTTAATGCGCATTTATTGCCTTTCTCTCTCCTAAATGGCTATATAATGAACTACCCCCTATGCATTTTTACACACTGCTTTCATGCTATCTATTGCTCGAACCCTTGTAACCAAAATTTCTACGCGCGTATCCATTTCCCTTGCGATTCCATCCCAAGTCTAGCTTGCAGCTTTGCTCTCCGAGTTACTATCAACATGAAGATCAAATTCCAGGGGTAGGAACAAGTTTCACCACTCGAGTCTGCCATTCCCGATATCGGGGACAGTGAAGTTCGCCACCTTGATTTTGGGGATTTTTGGGCAAGGATGACAGATGCAAACCCTTCAGCTATGGCATAGATGATTCATGACGATGTGCGGCTTTATTGGTGTTTCCCGGTGGCTTCCCAATTGCAATACGCAATGTGCAAACACGTACTCGCTTTCATGCGGGCTCATATCAACCCGACTCAGCGAACTAACACACGTGCATGTAGAAATCATCGCCAAGTTAGATGCCACCACCATTAGCACTTTGCCCTAAGGATTCAAAAAATGGACAATGCTTTGTAGTTATCTCTCGGAATCAAGCAGGCCCTTTTCGATCAAGGCGGTGAAACTATAAGGCGCGGGTGGCGAAGTCTTGGCTGAAAAACCCTAAGAAGGGGCCATCTCGCTGTCCAGACTCTTTTCCATGCGGATTTCAATGAAGAATTGCCAATTTTATAATCCCTACGGCTCGGGTCATGGGTTTACCCTCTACAAATGAGTTCCATTTTTGGATGTGCCCACTTATTAATATGGTGTGCGAGGAACTCGGAATATCAAGCTGAGTCGAGATCATTAGTATGAATCTAGCGGAAGCAGAACTTATTTATCGAAATGTACAACAAACTAAGAAATTTTATATGACTTCATACCTGATGTATACTCAGGAGCATCGAGGCAATGGTTTGGTTTCTCATACATCGATGCTCACAAGGATGACCCCGTGTATGCCTACTACCCGCAGTTCACCCTAGAAACCAGCAATCACAATTTCCGAAGGCTGAATGATGCTTTCACCATGTACATGGTCAGGCTACTCGAGAGCGACACCGCAAGGAGATTTTCTGATGAAGCCATGAATTTAATATCGCACTACGGTGCTACTTTATTCAATTTAGAAAATTTTCTTATATCAGGCTTGTCGGGCTATGAAAGCACTCCTCTCAAGCTTCCTATGTTCTGTAATGACAAAATGGCCTTGATAGAAGTGTGCAGGAAATTGGAAAATTGCATAGAACCTGCAGGGATAAGAAAATTACTAGCTTGCATTTCCCCATCTCTTTGGGAAACTACACCTGCAAAATAGCCTGGATGCGCACAAAATATAGAAAGAGCCTTAGCTCCCATCATCATCCATTTCTTCGAAGCCAGAACTTGTTTTGACTTGAAGAAGTTTATTGAGCAGAACATCAAGATCACCTATCATCATAGGGTAGACACAGAGGACTATTGGGTTGACTGTGCTGATGATTTTGAAGCCAGAAGGAGGCATTATGGCAGGTTTTCCCTCCAGTTAATCAAGAACTTGGCTTGTACCAAGTTCTTGAAGGGCTCCAGGATGACAACTCTGACCTGTACTCATATGAGTATGACAATGTGGTCAAACACACTCCCTTGGAGGACTTGGATTGGTTCAAGAAGGAGAAGGATGATTTGGCTGAAATCTTGGCTCCAGTCTTAGTCAGGACCAAGATCTGGTTTGATAGGCAAGTCCGTGAGCTTAGGAGGCACTCAGGGGAATCCTCCTCCAAGGATGCTTCAACACCAAGAAGGGAAGCATCGACACCCAGATCAGAAGCACCTGTGCAAACCCCTCCTGCCTCGTCGGCTCAAGGAAATGCGGTCTCTACTCCTTCCTCATCCACCCAGTGTATCGAAATAAATTCAAAGAAGTTAAGAAGGAGCACATGCAAAAGACCCCGAGGAAGCATGCGGAATTGCCTTCGAGGACCGAGAGAACATTATTGTTCTCGGTGAAAGTGAAGAAAGTGAAGTGCCAACTCTCCGTGCAACGCCCACAAGCCCCAATGGATAAGGATAAAGAAGTCCAGACCGAACTTCCAAGCACTTTGTTGATTCCTCTGCACTGGAGCCCTAAGCGCTCCACTCATATCTCAACTCGAGGCAACAGGTATGCAAACCTTGGGCCATGAGATCTCTGTCTCTTGGTCCTCTTTCCCCACCTTGCTTCTTCCTCCTCCTCTTTCGCATGGGTGCAGACCTCTTGTCGGCAGATAGGAAGAGAAAGTCTTCCTCCTGATCTCGGGACCAAATTTTGATGTCTTGTGGTGGCCTTGTTAGGCACTACTCCTTCTCGCACCAAAAGCTAGAACTACCTCCAGGATAGTGTTTGACGCTCAAGGCCAGCAATTCCTGGAGATAGCCAAGCCTAAGGTAGACAAGCTAGAACAAGATTTGCAAGCGTCTGATCTTGAGCTCTCAAGAATTCCTATGGGAGAATCTACCCACATTCGAAGGTGAGATCCACAATCTTCAAGAAACTTGATCAAAGGAGATCACGAGAATCTACCCCTGAAGTGCCTTGGATTTTGGACTCAATCTACCGCCAACACATCAGTCCCACGTGGCAGAGACATAGCCGAGGCGTTGAAGAGATTCAGACAACGGATCCTTAAATCAGTGGGTCCCTCCCAATCTTGAATGCTTGTCTTCTTCTCCTGATTCTTCTCCTTCTTCTCTTCTTCATCATGAATTTATTGTATTTAGTTGGGGTATTGCGATTTGCAGACCCTTTAACTAATCATTAGTTAAAATAAGTAGTTACCGGGAGTAACTAATTTGTAAACTATATAATGGCCTCTCCTCGCCATTTTAAAAAAGAAAGAACTTGGCTTATTTCTGAAAGTGTAAATAAATCATAAAGAAATCAATACAGAAGGATTTTTCATTCTTTGTCTATCTGGTTTCCTTTATTCTCAAGCTATTCGTTTAATTTTATTAGATCATTTGTCTGTATTATGCTGAGAAGCTTTGTATTCTCACAGATGTTATTTACAGAACTTTGTGTCTTTTCAAATTCCATCTTATTAATGTGATACAAATGATCTTATTCCAATTCGCTGTACCCTCGCATGCATAAGGAATTACTCTGTCATCTATAATTCTGAATGGTGCCTTTCTGCTCGTTCTCACATTTTCATTCTTCAGTCCTTTTGTGATTGATGATCCTTTTAGAAAACACTTTCATAATATCCAAGTTCTGTAGTAAAACCATACTTTGTATATGTGTAAATAGGTTCGTTTCTGAATAAGGGAACCTCTCCCATTAAAGAGGAGGGACTTCTTGTCCCCTGACTGTTGCTCTTCTTGAAGTCCTTTTTGACGACCAACAAGACCTCATTGAGGATTTCAAAGCCTTCAACATTGTGTCCATACCCGAAAGGAGAATGAAGTTGTTGATCGAGCTTACATGAGTTGGAGAAACATTTGATGTGGTTGACAACATCAAGTGGGACAAAGAACAGCCGCATATCCATGTGATTGTGAGGCCGGCATTGCCGATAATAACAAATGTTGGTAGGTGTTCGAGAATGATCAAAATATCATCAACATTTTGCAAGATAAAGTTGAGTTCTCAGCTAGGAATCAAAGTAGATTAGAGCAGCAGTATGTAGATCAAGTAATGCAGCTACACATAAACAAGCTTCCTAAAGGCTTAGTGACATTGGATTCTATCTTCAATCCCAATTATTAGTTTTGAAAAGAAAAGGTTAATATACATATCAAAGGAGAAGATTCAGAGTCAATTCTGGTTGGAGAAGGTAAAATGCTTCAAATTGGAAAAGTGGCCACCGAGCAAGAAAGGTATGAATTCATGTAAATTTCCGAAGATTTTCTAGACGTATTTTTTTGGAGCTATGAGGAACTCATAGGGTTCAATCCAAAGTTGGGACAACACACAATCAAATTAGATCCGATTCTTTAAGGCCATCAAGAAAAATCGAGACCAGTTAATCCACATATTGAGCCTCTGATGAAGAAAGAGTTGAACAAGCTAATAGAGGCAAGTATCATATTTCCAATCAAACACTCAAGGCGGGTCACGAATTTGATCCCGATCGGAAGAAGAGTGGAGAGATTAGGTTGTGTGTTGACTTTTGTGACTTGAAAATAGTGTCCCTCAAGGACCACTACCCACTCCCCTTGATGGAGAAAATCTTGCAGGTGGTGTCTGGCTCAAAGAGATACTCTCTCCTAGATGGATACTAAGGTTACAACCAGATCATGGTGAAAGAGGATGATCAATTTAAAACAGATTTCACCACCAAATGGGGCAGCTATGCCTACGAGAAAAATTCCATTTGGATTGTCTAATCCCGAGCCACTTTCCAAAGGGCAATGGATATGGCATTGAAAGGGTTGATCAACAAAATAGTAATCGATCTACCCGGATGACATTATTGTGTTCTCTAGAAATGCAACAAACCACCTTTTTCACCTAAGGCGGGTGTCAAAGGTGAAGGAGATTCGAGGTATCATTTAACCCTAAAAATGTATATTCTTGGCCCATGAGGGCGAGGCTCCTAGGCCATATTGTGGCAAAGGAAGGTTTGGCGATCAACCCAGAAAAGAGTTGATGCTATAAGAGCATTTCCATTGCGAAGCCATAAGAAGACTCTTCAAAGCTTCTAGGGAAAATCAATTTTGTTCACGGTTTGTACCAAACTTTGTTGCCCTTATCAAGCCAATCACGTTGATGTTAAAGAAGAGTTTGGTGTTTAGGTGGACAAAAGAAGGAAAAGAAAGTTTTGAGGCTATCAAAGAAGCCATATCATGAGCCCCAACTCGTGAATCCTTATTTTTCTAAGGAATTCATATTATATGACTTTGGTGGTAGTGACACATTTTTGCAATCCTAGTATAGCAAAACAAAAAGACATAGAGTAGCCAATTGCTTTCTTGACCGAGTGCAGGAAGATTATGAGGTGATATACTCCTTCATCGAGAGGTAGATCTTGGAAGTGATCGGAGGATTGAAGAAGTTTAAGGATTTTGTTTGAACAATAAAATCCAATTGTTAGTCTCCCATACATGATTTAAAGACTTCCTTCTTAGCAGGGGATCTGAACAAAAGCATGTAGGGTGGATCACTCGTGTCATGGAGTATGAAATTGAGATCAAGTTCACTAAGCTAGTCCGTGGGAAGGGATTGTATGAACAGCTGGCCTCGAGTCAACAAGAAGAAGCAAGTGATGGAAAAGAAGTTGTTTTGGTCCTACAGATAGTCAAGAGGAAGAAAATGAGGATGTGCCCACTCCTTGTTGGACTCAGAACATGGTGCACTTCCTTCAAACAGGCATGTGTCCTCTAGAAATGAATAAAACAAAGAGGAGACATTTTAGACTACAGGCCATCCCATATGTGCTCATTGATGGCATCTTGTTCAAAAGGGACATCAATGGCATTTTGTTAAGGTGCATTGGGACAAATCAAGTTGAGAGAGTATTACAAGAATTCCACGATGAAGTAGACTGGAGGCCATTTTTCTCCATGAGTGATAGTGCTTAAGATCATGAAGGCGGGTTATTATTGGCCCAGAGTGTTTAGTGATTGCTATGCATGGATCAAAAAGTGCAAGAACTGTGTGTTCTTCAGAGGCAAGGAAAAGCTAGCAGCACTACCATTGCATCCAATTTCAGTAGATCGGCCATTCATGCAATGGGGATTGGACTTCATCAAGGTCATCAATCCAAATTCAAGCCAAGGCCACAAATGGATTCTAACAGCAACATACTATTTCACCAAGTGGACCGAGGTAGTGGCACTCAAAGAGGCTAATGAGTCTAGCATATTGGATTTCTATGAAGGAATAGTAACCATATTCGAGTACCACCACTATTATATCGATATGCATTGGCATTCATAAGTTCCAAAATCATAGGATGGGTACATTAAGAACGAAGATTTACTTGAGCACCTCATCAAATTATTACCCTCGGGGTAACTACTAAGCAAAGTCTACAAACAAGAACTTGCTGAAGATCATCAAAAGAACTCTAGATGAAAATCATAGAACTTGGCATACGAAACTCAAATCAGCCTTATGGGCTGACAGGACAACACCCAAAAGGTATACAGCAGCTCTCCATTAAAACTTGTCTATGGGAAAGAGGCGGTGTTGCATATATCACTTGAATTGGCGCATTGGAGATCATGAAGCAACTCGGAGTGTCCGAGTTTGAACCAATAGAGTCTAGGTATGCGAGTGATGGAATTGGAAGAGACTAGAGAACATGCAATTCAAACAATAGATAAGGATCAAGCTTTAATCAAGAGATGCTTCGACAAGAAGGCAAGAACAAGGACCTTTCAGAAGGAGACCTAGATTTGAAATGGGATGCGATCGGAAAAACCAGGAAGGCATTCCAAGTTTGATGCCATTTGGAGTGGCCCTTACATGGTCACAAAATGTAAAGGTAGCAATGCTTTACTGAATTGTCTACATTGGAGGGTGAAGAGTTTCATATTCTAGTGAATGGAATCCATCTAAAGCACTGCTACTAAAAGGAAAGTTCTCACCTTGTACATATTAGTTTAGTTTCTCCTCCCTCTAAGTGCTTGTGCACATTGTTTTGTTGTAGTTTAGGTTGCTTTTATCCTAAGTGCTTTTCACGTTGCATGTTTTACTTGGAGCATGTATGATTTTGAATTTTGTACATAGTTGTGGTGTTGTTTTGTTCCTCTTGCATAGCTCATTCAGAAATAGATGAAGTCCCGAGTCAAAACAATTTTCTACTCTCAGAAACCATCATTTCAAGATTTCTTATGAAGATTGAGAGTGCAAAGAGTCGGATCGTGAATCAAAGGTAGAATCGCTGTTTCGGACCATCGTTCTTGACTCCATTCCCAATGGATACGACAAGGTAATTGTTCTTTTCATCTAAAGCAGGTAGATAACCCTATGAGTCGCTAAATTGTTATCCATGTTTTTCCCCAAGTAAAATATTCAATCGTAACGACCCCGCACCGAAAGAACACCGAGAAATCATGTTCAAATCTTGCAAACATATTGGCGGACTCTATAATGGAAGTGGCGGGCTGTGAAGGTCAAACCACCCTACATGGGAGAAATCCAAAAATGGCTTTGTCGATCGAATCTTGGCCTTGAATCCATTCTACAAAGTTACATATGGACTCATAAATAGAACAAAGGGGGGTCGAATGAGGAGGATCAACATCACAAAGAGGCTAGGAACAAGAAAAGGAAGAAACAGTGAAGATCTGAAGTCTTTGGACTCAAAAAGTTCAAACGAGTCCAAAAATTGGCTAAGTATGGAAGAGGTAGTGGAGAGAGCCACGTGTCGAACAACACTTCTCCAAAGTTGAATCCAAGAAAGGAAGTTCAAATGAGCTTCAAGCTTCCACACGTCTAGATCCCCAAAAGTTGTGCGAAGCATTGAAAATTCTTGGCTAGGCAGAAGAAGCCAGTGTCGACTCGGTGCAAATCCAAGATGGGAGCCCAAGGAGAGGACTCAAACTCACACCAGCCCTCCATGTAGAAAATAGTCAACCAAGGTCAAAAGGTGGCGGGTGGGCCTCAAAAAGGGTTAAGTATAAAAGTACCAATCGAGAGAGATCCATGTGTCGGGTGGCACATCTCCAAAGTTGAATCCAATGCGAAGTCTCAAACAAGTGCCATTTTGCCATGTAACCCGTGGTTCAAAAAAGTAAGGTAAAGATCATTGAGAAGTCCAAAATACCTACGGAGCCTTCCAAGTGTCAACTCGATGCTCCTCAAAAGGCAAAATTTTTATTGGGAGTTTCAAGCAAGCGCAGAGCTTCCACGCATCCAATCTCAAAGGGGACAAAGTCAGAGTTGAATATTCAATGCATGGTGGCAGACCGACGGAGAGCATCAAGTGTCCAAACGGTGTTAATTTAAGGATCGAATAGAGAGAAGGTTCTCGGACATGTGCCAACCAAACATGTGTTTCATATTAAAGAAGGGGCCTATTTTTCAAACTAGTTTTCCCACTCTTTGAAGTACGAACCCGATGCAAACTTCAAAGGGGCATATCTTTCGACTCATGGATCGAAATATTACAAATCGACACCATTGGAAAGGTATCAGCCTCATCTATGCCATGGAGATTTGAAACTTTAAGTTTGGGGAGGTTAGGTAGGAGGAAATGGAGAAAACATCTTCAGGGTCATTAATGTGGGATCTATCTACCTCAATGACCAAATCGAATTCAATTTGTTCCACCATTTCCTCCTCCTTTGAGGCACCAAACCAATGATCAATGCAATCAAGGCAGGTTTGGGGGTAGATTTTTAGGAGGCATTAATAACAGTGGTTGAGCTTCAACCTGCTTTTCCCACTTCTCTCTATTTCTTCTCTCCGGTTGAATTTATAAATGTTGGGTTGAGACTCATTGTAAAGGGTTGGACATTCTTTTAGTTTTACAGGCTCCTCTTTCTTATAGCAAAGGAACTAGTGGATTTTTCAGACCTTCCACTAGAATGTAATATGTTTCTACCTTTTGGCCACTTTGTAATGCATTGTATCAATTTGCATAGCAATAAAACATGTCTGTAATCGATTTTAGATCCTTTCTTGTCTCTTTTTCTTTCATTTGGTCTTTCATTATAGATCTTGGTTATACTCGTGCTTGGTTATTGTATGCATTTTTTTGGTTTGTGTCTATTAGAAAAATAAATTTTCATCATTCCTTTGGTGCATCACCTTATAGCTTAGTTTTATTTCCTACATTCCTTTTATCCATGTCTCCTTGGTAAAACTTAGATTAGGTTTAGGAATAGGCGCTCTGCAAGTTTTCACGAATACACCTAAATAGAGGAATAGGAACTAGCCTTTAATCTGGAGAGTTTTCTCATTTTCTAAATCCCACACTTTGGAGAAAACTCAATGTTACATGGATCACACCAAATGAATCTACCTTAGAAAAGCAGATCCGACATTTCATTTGGGGTACTATGATTTTTCACTAACATATGTATTTCCCTCACCTCTATGAGGATTCGATTGTGAGTATTTCTCACCGATTGTTGCACTATCATCTTGAAGGAATGGAAAGACTATGGTTCCTTTGACTGAAAATTTGATGATTTTGAATGACTATTGAAGGTTGTTAATTCCTATAAGTTGTTTAGCAATTCTTGTTATTACATCTCTTTCTTGATGAGGATAGTAATATTGTTACTGCTTTTTCTTCGTGTTGGGTGAACCTTATTTAGAAACTCGACTTGCATTTTGCAGTCGCATGATTTAGTTTAACAACTTTTGGTGCATGATTTCTACGTTTAAAAGAGTTAAAGGATGTTATGATTGGGTTTGTACCAATCCTTTTACGACCTTCTTTACTTAGGAAGGAATGTTGGAATCCTCCTCTAATCATGTCGATTGACTCCTTTCTCTTTTATTCTCTGAGGTAGAGTTTCATCACTACCTCCTTTGGAAACTGTAAGAGATTATGTGTTGTATTCTCTTTTCTAAGTTGTGAAATGATATTCAAATTAACCGAATTAGAAGGAAATTCTTATTTTTTATCTCAGTTCATCCTTCCCTCTTTTGTGTAACTTGTATATAGATTGGATTAGTTAGTTGCATTACTTCCTAGAATGCATCAAGTAGTTGTTGATACTTCTCTCTTATTCACTTGATTTGTATTGAAGGAATTAACGTTGTTTTGGATCATTAATGTTATATGCCTTTTATTGAGGGAATACTTTCCTAATTCTAATGTGTGGCCTAACTTGAGAGCTTAGGTTATATCATGGACTATGAATTTGGGTATAGCATCTGAAATGGGAATCTCTTATTTTTATGTTGTAGATGATTCACCCTAAAACCTTTCAAGAAGTTGGAATTTGCTTGGTTGTAGATGTCTTTTTATGGAATTTTGTAATGTTGAGTTTGTTGTTTCCTACTTCTTAAAGTAACTCTATGTTTGGAAAATAGTGGAGTTAGTTTCGTATTTCTAATTCAAATTGAATTATGTAAGAAATAAGTAGTAAGTACTTTTATTTGATGTAGATAAGTAATTTGGTTGAAATATTACTTATCTAATATAATGTTGTAAAGTGTTGATTATATCATGATCTTTTCTTAATGTTATTTTAGGCTGATCAATTGTTCTTCTTTTATGGTTGTTATTACTTATGATTTATTTGTTTTCTTGGCTTTACTATTTCATAAAAGTAGAGTTGGTTTTATGAAATAGTTAGTTGAAAGCACATCATTTTAATGCTTAGTGCTTATCATGCTCAGTTCAATGAACTGACCTGTGCTAGAAATTTTTGCAGATGGACTTCGTAAGTGATAAAGGAAGGAAATAACTTATATGATGTATTGGTTGCTTAAAGTCTAGATCTTTTATAGAGAAATATGATTCATTATTGAAATGTATTGAAAGAAGAAAAGTTGTATTCTTTAATGATCTTGATGTTGGTTGACATGAAATATGTCTGAAATTCATGGTCTTGTAAAATATGTATTTTACCATGATGAATTGAAAAATATTTGGAGTTACTTAAACTTGTTATGTCATTTCTCTTGTGCATTATATGAAGGAAATTTGTAATCTTATCTTCGTGGTTTCCATTCTTACCTGATTTGATCCTTATTTTTGGTTGTCATTAAATGAGTTGGAGGGATGGGATTTAATTACAATATCCCTTAAATTGAATGCAACTTGTTAAGTTGGCATGCATGGATGTTCTTTTATCTAATCTGTATGGTTCACTATATGATGTTAATGAAATTATAACTTAACTATCATGAAGTGTGAAATGAAAAAGGGTATAATAAACCCCCAACACTTAAACAAGAAAGAGGAATGTTCATCACCTCTTGAGAAATACCTCCATAGGTTTAAAACAAATGTATGGTACATAAGATCATTAATAAATCTGAATTCATCTCTATGAAGTCTACTATAATGGAACCTGTTTTTGATCTTAAACACACATGAATGGTTGAGTTGTACTAAGTAAATCTTATGATGGATGTTGTTTCTATTTTTGATTAACTAAATGTTAATGAACATAAAAGTAATCCTAAGTTTATGAAGTTTTGTATTACATTAACAACTCAATTAGGGATGACAAACTTAAGGGTTGTTGGAATTAGGGTTAAGCAGGTTGTTGTAATTTGAATCTTAATTAAGATATAAATGGGTGTAAATGACCTCTTCTTGAGGTGTGTACATCAAGATGGGTAGTTCTGTCGGATGTTGGCACACACCAACTACAGAATGTACCTTTGTGAAGGCTAGGGTCTTCACAAGGATACAGTGTTGCAGTTGACATGTTGCAACACCCCTCAACATTGGTTCATCTAGATCTACAAAAACTGGACTTGAACTTAGTTTCTCTCTAGGTCAGATTAGAGATATGATTTTGCATAGGAAGTGACTCATAATGACTTAGGGTAACTAGGCACATCCAATTGACTTAGGTCAATTGAGTATGTCTATATACCCTAGGTCATCGCGAGTGGTTCCCTATACCAAATTATATCACTAACCTGGGTTAGGGCCAAACCTTGAACAAGTGAACTGACAAGAGTCAGTGAAGACCATTCTAGATAACAGATGAGTGGGGTGAAGGACGTATTTCATTAGACGAGTATGTCATCTAGGAATAGTAACATGAACAATATGTTGGAAATCTTTGGCCAAAGTATCGCAAGCTATTGGTTGCGTTGTCCTATGTCACCTAGTTTAAGAAATGGGATTTCAAATGAATATTGGTAACAAATATTTAGATAGGTTTCTTAAATAGAACACTCAATACCCAAAACAAGGTAAGAGAACCAGGTATACTTAGTATACACATAGTATTCAATACTTTAAGTTAACATGAGAGATCGAAATGAGTTCAGTTCACGAGTCATTTACAACTTCATATGGTTATCTGTTATGAGATTGATTGGCATGGAATGTGTGTTCTAAATTATGATTATTTAGAACAGATAACATTATGTATAAAATAAATTCCCTTGTTTCTAAAGTCTTAAAATGGGAATGTTACATTTTGGAAGTTAAGTACAGGTGCACAACACAACTTTTCGATTCATTATAAAATGTTTCATATTCATGGAGGGTGTGGCTTATGTCATAAAAATCATGTTCATGATCCTTATCATCTTGATGGGTGAGCATGGCACCTAAGGCATGATCTGTAGTAGATATGTAAAGGTAAAATGGCTCCCCCTCATGAGGAGGTGTGAGCACGAGTAGAAATAATAGATATTGTTTGAGCTCGTTAAAGGCTTTTTGACAATTATGATCCCATCTAAAGTTAACATATTTATGAAGAAGATGATGAAAAGGTTGACAACGGTCTGAGAGTTATCATATAAAGTGTCAAATGGATTGAATCTTACCTTGAAGGCTACACAATTGTTTGAGGTTTGATGGAGGAGGAATTTCAATAATTACTTTGATCTTTCCCGATATACTTCAATGCCACGGATAAATACGATGAACCATAGAAGTTCTCTAGAGATAACATCGAACACACATTTAGCGGTGTTAAGACGGGAGGAAATATTGAATAAGACGGTGAATATTGAGTCAAGGATAGTGAGATGATCCCTAAGTTTTTTATATTTCCCTAGAAGATCATCAACGTAGTCTTCTATGGTTTTTTGGATAATATCGTGAAATATATATGTCCCGTATGGTGCGTTAATAAGTGGCCCCTACATTATTTAATTCAAAGGGCATGATGCTTTAACAAAATTTCCCCCAAGGGGTAATGAAGGATGTTTTGTGTTGATCGTCAGTAACGATGAGGATTTCGTTGTAACCAAAGGAAAATCTATCTATAAGAGAAAGCATCTCATGGATAGATATTAGATCGACGAGTTGTTTGATGTTTGGAAGAGGGAAATCATCTTTTAGACATGCGGGATTGAGATCTCCAAAGTCGCAATACATATGCATAAACTTCCCAAGGCCTTAGTTATGGGTACAATTTTAGAGACCCATTAATGATAAAATTAGCGGAGATAAATCATTATAACTCTTCTTTGATAAGAAGAGCTATGTAATGGTGTATCCTATGTAGCTTTTGTTAGATTGGTTTAGCATTAATATATGTGATGATATTGTGTACGATGATGTTGGGATCGATACCTGACATATCACTATATGAACAAGAAAAGGCTTGACTATACTTAGATAAGAAGGTGGTGAAGTCATTTAATTCCTGTGGATTTAAGGATTGACCGACTTTAACTACATGAGGTTCTTGTGAATTCCCTATGTTAACGTCATTATTGGATTTGTTGAGTTTTGATGTGTTAGGTGGTAAGGTTTTTTGAAGTAAATGGTCCTCTGCCCCATATGGGAGAGGATATCTTGATCATCTTGATATTGAAGAATGTTGATGGTGGGTGAGTCCTCTTCTATCATTTCAATCCCGATGAGAGGAAAATTTTTAGTATCATGATTATTTTTATAAGTTATTGGACCTAATGTAATAGTATTGACTAAAAATGTTAGGGAGAATGGAAATGGTATCTTCTGTGTCCATAGGATCATTTTAGGTGGATGAGGAATGTGATTCCACTTCTACAATGGCTTGGAATACGGCATGTGTGGATGATTCAAAATCTGGTCTTTCATATCCTAGTCCATATTTTTCTTGTGGTTTGAGGGAATGTTTTATGATTAGATCGTGGATACCCTATTTGTAATGACCAAATCAAGACTTTCCAAGCACATTGGTGGAGGAAAATTTGTGCAAAGACTTGGTTATATAAGAATTTGAAGTATGATATGAATTACATGGCACAATGTTGATAAGTAGGTTGCGAAAGAGGGGCAATCAATCCCTATGTAGATGAGATTCATTTTTAGATGTGGGGACCATAAGAGATGATATCTCCAACATTAGGTTTGTACATGGGTTTTTATCTAGTCTTCTCGTATGTATTGGGCATGGGAAGTGAATTAAGTGTAAGGAGATGATACTCCCCAACGATAGGTGTTGCATAACATCATCAAAGGAAGATTCATCTGGTAGTTTGGATGATGAAATGGATGTGCTGGTAGATGCCTCATCAAAGGATCCTAGGATTGATTTAGGAACAAGTACATCATTCAGATGATACATCATGTTACAAGCTCTGAAGGGGTTAGGATCCACAGGGACTCAGTAAAATTTTACCCTCGTGTTCATATTTAAGGCATCGATGGAGTGTTGAGGGGATACAACGCATAGCGTATATCCAGGGTCAACCTAACAATATGTTATATTAGAACTCTCCTTCTACAATATATAAGAGTTCGTGAGAGAATTTTGACACCAAATTTAAGAGGTAGAATGATTGTACCCAATGTGGGAGCAAATGTATCATTAAAGGATCGAGTATATGTAGTGTTTTGGTGAAAATGGTATCTAGTAGTTGTTGTCCCCTTAAAATTCCCCTCTTTTGAAAGTTGAAAATTTTGAAAATTTTGAGTTGGCACCCTTCAGAAGTGTTTTAGTGAGATAAGAAATTTGAAGAGATGGTGAAAATTCCATTTCTTGGGGTCATTTTAGTGACTTGTGAGTCTCGCTGACATTTTTGTCCCTCATGTCCCACCATCGGCAAGCCTCCTATTTGCCGATTGGCTGATTTCCTCACAAGTCCTTATCCATCGGCTTTTTTCATACTTTTTCAGCCCATTTGTCCTAGGTGCGCTCGGGCCTCTTGTTCATCGATTCCCCGCATCACCCACATCGGACAAATTGAATCTTCATTTCTTCACATTTTGCATGTCCCTTGACCGCCCGTGTGCTCTTTTGGCCCATATCAACCGAATCGTTGTCTCTTCGCATCCCTCATGTCCCAATGTTCCATGGATCATCCAAGCCAGCTTTTTCCACTTTTCTTGCATTTTACCTTTTGAATCGACGTAAGGTATATTTAATGTGCATTTATGATATTCTCTCTCTTGACAGCTATTTAAAGAGGAAACCGTCTATGCACTTGTCACATTGCTTACTCATTATCTCTTGCCCGCATTTTTGCAAATCGGTCATTTTTCCACCTTCCTGTATCTCTTTACAATTTTTGTCGTGAATCTGTTCTTTGAAGGCCATTTCCTCTATTCACTATCAAAATGAAGATCAAATTTCAAGGGCATGAGCATCTGTCCCCGTTGGAGACTCTTGTGCCCAATATTGGAGATAAGCAAAGTTTGGCATTTGGATTTCAATGATTTCTCGGGTAGATTAGCATGCGAAACCCCGCTCCCATGGCTCAAATGATAAATGATAACATCGTTGGTTTTCCTCTCTCTCGTGAAATGTGCCGACACTTTTCTTGCATGTGGGGCTAATTTCAATCTAGACACCAAGGAGATCGTCAATGTGTATGGTGAGTTGATTACAAAATTGGACGTCATGTCATCGTTGCTTCCTGCGCATCCTCAAACAGAAGACTCCATTTTTCTCACTCTCACTCAAGATCGACTATGTTTGATCAAGACAACAAGAAGTATAAGGCTCGGGTAGAAAATCATAGCTGAAGTTCCCTAAGAAGGAGCATCCCGACTATTTAAGGCATTGTTCAAGGTTAACTTCAATGAAGAGCTATCGATTTCATCACCTTGCTCACCCGGATTATGGGAATGCCCTCTACTAATGGCTTCCAATTTTGATGTGCCCTTTCATAAATATCATTTGTGAGGGTAAGAAAAACCTAAATTGGGCTGAAAATATCTATGGAAACTTGACTCAAAATTGTCAAATGTTCAACAAACCAAAAATTCTACATGACTTCCTATCCCATGTACACCTTGGTGGCACCTCATGAATGGCTTAGTTTCACTTACATTGAAGGCAAGAAGGATGATCCCATCTATGCATATTGCCCTCAATTTACCCTCAAGGTTAGTAATCATAATTTCATAAGGGTAAATGATGCCTTCACCATGTACATTGTGAGACTCTTGGAGGGTGACACTGCCAGAAGGTTCTCTAATGAGGCTAAGGCTTTGATAACCAAGTATGGGGATTTCTTCACTCAATTCTAAAATTTCTCATACATCTGGCTAGATTTTTTTGAAAGCACACCTCTCAAGCTTCCCATTTTCGCAACGTGTTATCTTGCAAAATTGAAAAGGGCAATTTTCAGGTAACCATACCAAAACTCCATTTTGGTCCCCAAAAGAAGTCTGATAGCATCCAAAGTGGCCTAAAACTCCCTTTTGAGAATCAAGTTTTTTAGAACTTAGCCATTTTTAGCTTCTTTAAACTCGATGCTGAAAATGGTGTGTCAACATCTTCAAAAGCGTGCCTTTTTGAAATAGGTGCAGGAATTCTCATGTCGACATACCAAAATGTGCACCCCTTAGAAAGCCCTTTGGCATAGGAAATGTCGTGTCAACATCATTAAACATGCGCCAAGTATGTGTCCTAAGGCATGGAAAATGGTGTGTTGACACCATGAAATGTGTGCCATGGTGCTGAAAGTATTATGTCAACGCCATGAAAAGTGCGCCAAGGTGCATTTTTACCGTGTCAACACTCTAAAGAGTGCGCCAAAGAAAGTTGGTGGAATAATTAATGCCAGTTTTTCTATATATAAGCACTCAACACTTGTCATTTTCACGATTTGAAAATTGAAAAAGTGTTTTCTCTGCACCTGTCAGCCATCCTTGTCACCCCCGCATGCTATTTTTTCAAGCTTGTGGACCCCAACATCATCCTTCATCCTTTATAAATCCGGGTAAGTGGCTTCTATCATCCTTGTTGTTGTTGTGGTTTCTATTTTTGGTTGTGTTAGGTATTAGGGTTGTTAAAAAGGATTAAATCTAAAAATGAGGAACTTATCAATCTACAAATCAGCTGAAAATCCCTTTTCCTCTCCTTCCAGATCTGCAAATCTGGAAGGCCCCTGCCTCTGAAGAAACCCAAGGCCATTTTTCCCTGCTTATTATCTTGTTGAAACCCTCTCTTTACCATTTGAAGAAACCAAAAGAGAGAAGAAATCAAAGAAATCTCAAAAAATCAGCAAAATCCTTGGCACACTGTCTTTCCATGTTACATCTCCCATAGTCACGCCTTGGCGCACTGTCCTTTCTTGCAACATGACCCTAACCCGCGCCTAGTTTAATAACACTTAGCAGCTTTTGTAGGGCGTAGGCGCATCCTGCACAACATCAACATAGGATGTTGTGTGCTTCAAATCCACGCCAAGCACTTTTTCCCTTGCGCATTGATTTCCTTTGCAACATATTTCAAAATTGTGCCTTGGGCGCACTTAAAACCCATGCAACACAATATTTTTCAGTGCCCAATCAAAGTAGTTTTTCCCTAAGGTGCAGGCACATTTCCCTTAACATCAACATGACATGTTACATGTTGTGAACCCGCGCCCTGTGCTTTACCCTTTGGCACCCAAAATTACATGTCAACACCTAGAAAAATTGCCCCTTTCTAAACTTGAGCGTAACTTTTCTCCTATAAACACTGGCACACCTTTTTACATGTTGACATCTCCAAAAGTGTGCCCAGTAATAAAAGGCTTCTACAACATGCTGTGAACCTACGCCTTGCGCCCTAAGCCTTATAATTTCTCATTCTTCTTTCTACAAGATTTCATTATGAATAACATGACAGTTGACATGGCTCTTCTATGTTGGACCTCCTTGATCCTTCTTACAAAGCAACATCAGCCATCCTTGAGCTCACACATGTCTTCATCAAGCAAGAAACCAACAAAGTCTAAAGGTAAAGCAAAGCAGTCAGAACAAGAGATGAAGTACAAATATCAGAAAGTCAGGATGCCTAACTCATATGCAGAGAGTGACCTCGACATCAGAGACTCTGAGTTGGGGCATATCGATATGGATGACTTTTGGGAAAGGACCAACTAGGTAAACTAGTGGCCCATGGATGAACAAACTAGTGGGCAGTGGATTGCACTTCGCAGCTAGGCTACCAATAAGTGTTGTAAACAATGAGTTCATCATGTTGGTGGCTCGATGCTATAACAAGGACACTAGATGTGTCGAAGATAAGGAAGGAAAGATGATCATCAACCTCACAACCCGTCACTTTGAACTGACCCTGGGCATTCCTCATCACAGTAATATGTCGCCATAAGTCTAGAAGACTGCAAGAAAGCATGGGATGACAATGAAGATAAATGCATGCAAATGATGAACAAACTTATCTAAAAACAAGAAGCCGGTGAGCAGATGGCCATAGACCATCCACCATAGTGACTTCAATGAGGAATTGAGTGATACAATCACCTTCCTGAATAGAGTATTTGGGCTTCCTGATGCCCATTATTTCCAAAATGGAATGTTGAGGTACCTAGAGACCATGAGCAAGAATACGCCTAATCAATTTTTGGTAGGGTGAAATCATCAGTGACACCATCTCCCAACAGCTTCAACAAGTCCTAACAACTAGGAAGTTCTACATGAATTCCTACGTTGTATACGCTGCAAAGCATCAACAAAAGATTTCACAGGCTTAGCTCGAAATGAGGTATAGCCCCAGGTCAAAATATATGAATTCTATCCAGAGCTAAAGCTCAAGGCCAGCATCTCCCAGTTCTCCAAGATTAATGATGCCTTCTTCTATGAGGTGATCTGCTTGCTAAGGCCGAATATGAGACACGGTCAGACCAGCCCGAGCGTGATCGCTACCATGAAGAAATGGGGAGCATTGTTCACACAATTCCCCACATTCACATATCTCAAGCGGTGAATTTTGAGGGTGAACCAACAAAGCTACCAAGGTATGCAGGGCCAAAGCTGATCCTCTTAGAGTTATCAAGGCAACTGATCACTTACCATGAGAAGTGTATGAAGAGAAAGAAAGGAGGAACTCCATTCCCCCTTATAGTTGGCCGATACACCTGCACCACACTTGCCAAAGCACGGAGATGTATGTTGAGCTTGAATTGCTAAATCTAAAGCACAACTTCCTAGCAAGGCCGACCTTCGACTGTCGAAGCTGCCCCCAAGGGTAAAAATTGATCCCATCCATGTTCCTGAGATCGAGGACATCTGGATCGACTTGACACATGAAATAGATATCAGGAAAAAGGATCACTCCCATATGCTTTGGCAGATCATCCTCTATGGCATTTCTATTGTCCCAAAAGGATTCCAAGAGATTGATCAAGAAATTGATTAGGTTTACCTTAACACAGATGGGGATGATTGGCCATTCACGCAGAGGTCGACAGAGCCAAAGCGCCTAAGACCATTCAAGAAAGGGTTAAACCCACGTTGCAACACACCGAACATTGGTGCAAACAGAATGGTCTCACCTACCTCGGAGTAGATTTCACTACTTCTCCTTCAGGTAGAGCACCTCCAAGACCGGCCTAGTGATGAAAAGAAAAGGAAAGGACAAGGAGGGAGAACCAAGAAAATAGGAAGAAACTCCTAAAAGCCCTCCTACTACTTCTGAGAAGCAAGTGGTCGACCTGGTGTCTCCAGGTAAAGAAGAAGAGACCACCAAAGTTTCAACGGATACATCCACTCAGGATGTTATCATAGCTACAACTACTGAGGTACCCACCATTCCTTCTTCCACTCCTTCCCCTCCTCCTGTCATTGAAGCATCTATTCCTATGGATGTGTCTTCTTCTCTCCCTTCCTCCCTTCCATCTCCCACCTCTTCCATCTTCTCCTCTCTCGTGGATCTATCACCTAGTGTTCCCTCCATCCAATTACAGATCCCTTCCATTTCCATGTCCTTTTCTTCTCCTGTAGTAACTCCAAGCCCCACAAGCAGTAGCACGTTGGACTCCTTGTTGATGCCACCACCAAGTGTTTCAACGTTCTTCCCTGCGGCCTCTACAGTTGCTTCCCCTTTCACTCCCATTTCTTCCTCTATTCCCTCTACTCCCACTCCCATCAATCTCAGCCTTGCTTTCTCACCATCCGAGCCAGCATAAGAGAAAGGTTCCCATCGCACCCATGGACTTCTCCATCATTCCAAAGAAGGGACCCAAGAAGCAGAAAGTGATAACTCACTTCTCTAAGAGCACTTCGGGAAAGAGTCATGGAGATTGCATACCCAGATCCCACCAAAGAAAAGAAGGATCTGTCTCCCATAGACTTCACAGTGACCCAAGTCACAATGGGAACCTCATCTCGAAAGCCTACAAGGAGAGGCCTTGTCTACAGTAGATGCTCTTTGCAAGAAACTTCAAGAAGCAAAAGAGGAGAAGAGAATACTCAAGGAACAAAACAAACATCTTCTCCAAGCATTACAGAGAATGGGCAACACTCCTCCTGTGACTGCCACCAAACCTACTGAAGTTCTCAATCAGGACAAGATAAATGAGTATGCTAAGATTGGTGAACAAGGCACAACAATATCCTCCTGGATAGAGTGAATCCTCAAGATAGTGAGGAAATGATTAAAAAATTCACAGTGCTCTACTAGGATATTGATCAAGCAAATAAGGAGCTACAAGCAGTAGCAAGATCCCTCTCGAGGAGTTGACAATGCCAAGTTGCAACATGAAACATTCCAAGCAATGGCTAACTACTCAGCTGACGACCTATTGAAGGTCGGCGTCATCGATCACCCACGGCACATAATAAAGCTCTTGTTGCATTAGATTACCGGGTCGATCAAATGGAATATATCCTAGAGAGGATAGATAAAATCAAGGATGAAGCCCTGGATGCATGATATAACATGGAGCAGATAGTTACAAAGATGTCTCTAGGGATGCTCAGTGAATCATACACCTTGAGGGAAGCAAATGATACATTTCAGTGCTTCAAAGCTATAGTCACTCAAGGTTTGGCACCAGAGGTCACTTTCGACCGAGAGTCAATCAATAACCTCTTGGCTTGCCATAATTTCATTGATTCTTGATCGATGCATGTGAGGAATATGTTGGATTACCTGACAAGCTCAAGAATGAAAAAGAAACTTGCAAAGTCATTGGTGACCATTTCAAAGGTCCAGATCATAATCAACTTCAGACAATGATCAGCAAGTTTATGGAATACCGAGCTCAGTGTCACATCACCTCTCCTGATCAGAAGCAAGACACTCCATTTAAGCAAAGAGATGATGAGGAGTAGTTTCTCCTCTTGTGTATGCTTTGATCATTTTTGTAAAAATATTTAAAAAGTATGTTGGCATTTATGATGACATCATCCATGTTGCATCATGGGATGTTGCCATCCAAAACTTGCCCAAAGTCAACTTTTGACTTTTTAGATATTTTGTAAATATCTTGTAAGATATTTTGTAAATAGTGGTTGGTTTGTTTTTGTCTTCTTTCTTCTTCTCCTTCTATAAATACTAGAATACTTGTTGTATTCCTGTGGATATCTTTTGTATGAAAAGAGAAGTGAAGAGAGAAAAACTTTGTGTTTTCTTGTAACAGAAGAAATATTAATACATATGCTTAGACTTTGTGCTCAATATATGTGTTATTTGCATCAGATCTTTCTTAAGTTAGATCTATGTTTTTATTCTGTTGGATTCATTTCTATTATCATCATATGTTCATCAATATTTCTTTATTTGTTTATGCAAGTAAGTTTGGATCTGTTTACTACCAGCCCAAAGCATAAACCTTCTGACCTTTCTGTCTTGGAATTCATTTCTTTTCTTCCTTCAGATCTACTCTCCTCCATTCCTTCCATCCTATCTTTATGTTCATTTGAACTACCTCTACTGGGATGAGATCCCAAACCCCCTGAAGTTAGAATAGTGTAGATTTGCATAGATTCCTGCTTGATAGATTAGCAATAAACCAGTTTCACTTTGCTATCTCAAAGAGGGGCTATGCCCTGCACACTGTTGATCTATTTCCCCATGACCTTCCTAATCCGACAAATTTTCAAACCAATAGGAAGAGATGAAATACAACAACAAACATCAGCTGGCTTTGGTTGAGGTGTGCATGCAGCTGGATAAACTACATAGAACCTGTCAAGATAAGAAGATTACTAGTCTTCACTTCCCTATCACCTTGGGGAATTATACATGCAGATAACTCTAGATGCCCAAAATATAGAAAGGGATATTGCTCCTCTTATAGTTCATTTCTTGAGCCGTTTTGACCGAAATCATAAATGCGGCATTTTGCTTTGATCTTTGATAAAAATACATTGATCAAAATATCGAATAACTTATCATCACCGTCCTAATAATGAGGATTACTAAGTTGATTGTGCTGATGATTTTGAAGCCAAGAGGAGGCATTTTGGCATATTTTCTCTACAATGATCATAGACTTTAACCTTCATACCAGTTCCCCTAGAAGGGCTTAAGGATGATGATGAAGATTTGCACGTTCCATGAATCCTTTTCGAGTATGAAAGATCAATCAAGCACACTCCTTTGGGGAAACCCCGGATTGGTATGTAAAGGAAAGAGATGACTTGAATTTCGAGGTGATTTCCTTATAACACGCTCCCGACCCTCCTCTGCCACAATAACTAAGGTTTGGTTTGACAAAAAGTGTGTGGCCTAGGGATGAACAAAAGTAGATCCTCTTTAAGAGAGACTTCCACACCTAGGAAGGAAGTACATATGCCACTGCAAGACTGAGGCACTTGAGAAAACTCCTCCTTCTACTTTGATGAAAGAACCTAAGTTGTCTCTTAGCTTCTCTTCCACTAAAGTGTATTAGAAGAAGGTCAAAGAAGTCAAGCAAGAACCGATCGAGGAAGAGACTCTTCCATCGGAGCAAATGAAAAATTTCTCGTCATCTAGATTACCAAAGGTATCAAGAAAGAGTAATGGATACTGTGCTATCCCAATCCCTCAAAGGAGGCATGATCTGCCCCTACACAGATTATATGGTGATGCGAGTGTCACAATGGGGCTATTGGTCCAGAGAACATTATTGTTCTAAATGAGAATGATGATGATGAGATGAAAGACCCAGAAGAAACCCTTGAAACCACTGCTAAGTGGAGAAGGAAGGACCAAGGACCAAACCTCCAAGTTTAACAAACTCCTCTGCAAAGGAAATTCTTGTGGTTCCATTCATTTCCCCACTGGAGACAATAGTGGTTCATACTTTAAGTGTTATGAGTTCACTTGCACTTGGGTGCCTTGATTCTTTTGTTTCTTCTTCTTCCTTTTTGTGGGTGTATCCCTAGTCAACAAAGAAGAAAATGAAATTTTCCTCTCGATTAACAAGCCACGACTTTTATGTTGTAGCAGCTCTACTTGGTACTACCCTCCTCCTCCAGCAAATAAAGCAAATACTACTTTGAGGTCAGTAATCGATGCTCAAGGTCGGTAGTTCTTGGAGGTTGAAAACCCAAAGTGGATAAAGAGGAGAAAGATCTTTTGATCTCGACTTGGAGCTTTCAGCCATTTTGTAATTAGTCGTTGGTTGCTTTTTGCCTTCTCTCTTCTCCTCCTTTTCTAAAAAGTAAAGGGACTAGAATTCTAATGGCGAATTCACACTTGAGATTCATGAAGTTCATAACAATCCCAAAACATAGTTCGGAAACCATCACTAAGGTTAATGAATGGGTAGAGAAAGGTAAGCAAACCATGGAGCAGTTTGGAAGAATAGAACCAAGTTATTTCCAAATTTATCGTATCATTGTTGGCAAAGGATACATTTTTGGATCCAAATTCCCATTGGCCACTCTCCCACCTCCCATAGTTCTCAACCAAGATGAGGTCCAAACCATCAAAGACATCCACAAGTATTCTACTTATGGGAAGGTTGTTGAGGCCATATTGGATGACATGAATGTAGCAGTTTAAACTTCATTGAGGAAGCCTTCAAAACCAATGAGAAGGTGATCAAGTCGCATTTTGGATAAATTCACTTCCTCAATCAAGGCTATGGACAAGGAATCAAAGTCCTGAGTGGATGTATAGCGGATCTCCCTTGATGGGTCAAAGTGATGATAGGATCCTATTGGCCAACAATGTGTTTGATAATGTATGGGGAAGAATAACCTAGGAGGAAGTACATATATAGCAACTGAGGCACTTGAAAAACTCCTCCTACTTGTCAAGGACATGGATCTTTAGCATTGAGTGGAAAATAAACGTTCTGAAGAAGCATTGGGGATTTGAGGAATGTATGGCAAAAATGGGAGTCTTTTAAAACTTGTGTTTCATCCACCTTCAAGAATATTCATTGCCATTTTCGGATGAAACCATATGTGTTTTCTTCTCTCCAAGAAATCAAGGCTCTTCGAGTTTAAAGCCTTTGTCAAAGATGATTTGTTTAAGGAAGAGTCAATCACTAAGGAGAAAATGAAGGACATTTTTTCTCTCCATTCAAATTTCCATAGCCAAGGCTAGTAAGGAATATCCGGATCATACTTGAGTTTGAAAAGGATATGGGGAAATGTTTAGGCACATGGACTCATGATACTTCCAACACAATGATTCCAAGGGTCATGGAGATAGCGGAAGCATTGAAGAGATCTGCATCGGATCCTCAAAAAGTGGGCCTTTCTTAGCCACAACCGGATGTCTTTACTTCTAGCTTTCTCCACTGAGGCTTCAAACTGACGAGAGATCCATTGCCAAAATGCTCGATGATGTCAAGAATTGACTCTCTTCTTCTATTTTTAGTTCGATCCCCTTGTAATTTAATTAAGGACTTTATATTGTGTATTTCCTTAATTAATATTTTAGTTAAAAGAAACGGTTACCAAATTTAACCACTTTGTAATGCTATATATTGGGCTCTCCACGCCATTCCAAAGGGTGGAACTCTGATAATTTTGAAAGTGTAAAAGAACTAAAAGCTATCAATACAGAAGATTTCCCTTCCTATTTCTTTTATGCATCGATTTATTCTCTCTAGCTTGTCTAAAGTTTTGTGAATCATTAATCTATTGCATTAAGAAGCTTTGTCTTCTTATGGATGTAATTTATGGAACTTTGTGTCTATGAAATAATATATGGTGGTTTAATATGAATGATTTTGTTCTATATATCATCCTTGCACAAAATTTATAAGGAACTATTTTTCTATCTATATTTCCTGGGAATGTTGTTATGTTCTACCTTTTCCCTCCTTTAGTTCTTCTATTCTTTTGTATTGATGATCTACCTTTGCATGAAAACACTTTCATGATATCAGAGTTCCTCATTAAAATAGAAATTTGTACATTTGTAAATATTTTTGTTGCTTGCTTTCAATAAGGGCACCTCTCCCATTAAAGAGGAGGGACTTTCTATCCCCTGACTATTGCTTTCATTAAATTCCTAATTTGACAACCAATAGTAGTCAAATTTGGTTGAAGGCAAATGATGATATGATATTAATACTAGCATCATTATTGATCATGAATCTTTTTACGAGGACATCATTGATTTGGGTGGTGATGAAGAGGGGAAGATCATGGTCTTCTAGCTATAAAAATGGTATTTTGGAAGTATCAAAGGAGATAGCATTGGATGTTTTGAGAGTTCCTACTAAGTTTTGAAGAGTTACTGGATCGATCAATGATGACCTTGAAATGGATCAAAGGGTTTTGATCATGGCTTCTCAATGTGATGGTGAAGTTTGAACCATCTTGTAAAGAGACATCTTAACTTGAGCTTGGTGCAATTGTTTGATGACAAATTTTTATACTATGGTGGTGGATTGTGTAGGAGGAGTGGTAAGGATGGTTACTTTAGCTTTGGTGGGAGGTGCTTGATCAAGTGATTCGGGAGCGAGAGGAATGGAAACCTTCGACTTGTCTTGTTTTTAAAGGTTAGGTTCATTTAGGTACGCTTTCCTCGAGTGGTAATACGCTCTACATAAATTTGATGAGGAGGGGTATTTCTAGAAGAATCCTTGCTAGATGTAGATGATGATGTAGATACGGTGGTTGTAAGTATCTTACGAGATATTTTTATTTCTATAAATTCAATGGAAGGAGACCTTTATCGCTACACCCTTAACCTATTGCTTGTATTAGGATATGAGTAGCCAACTTGTGGCTTACCATATCATTTTATTATATCATTTATACTTTCTCATGCTTAATAGGTTGGCCTTGGTGATGGCCATAACATATGAATAGTATATATAGGGGATTATAGGTAGTATTTCATTATCATTTGAGCATTTGAGTCTTATTATATGGTTTGGAGGTTGCCCCCTCGAAGTGGAAAAGCTATTCTAATTGCATATTGAGATCATTATTCTGAAATATTGTGTTATTTGGTGTTCTATTGTTGCTCTTAATCTGAATTATACAAGTAATTTCATTACAAGTGGTATCAGAGCTGCGATCCTCCACCAAAATTAGGGTAAAAACCCTAATTTTTGTTTTTGCCACATATTGCGAACCATAGCGAATTGGTGGGAGATATTTTTACCAGAGTTGTGAAACATTTCAAGTAAGGCTCCCTAAAAATTTTAGACTTTTTGATTTATTTTGTAAAAGTTATTACAAATTTAGTATTTTTCATAAAATCACTACCTAGGGTGTAAATTGTGGAAAATTTTCAAGTTCTTTACATTTTCGAAATCTCCCAAAAAAATAGCATTAGTATCTTCTCTATATTTTTCCTTTTTGGCCGAAATTGTATCAAAACCCTAAACCCTAAGGTTTGACATCATGCGGGGGGCCTTCCACAAGAGTAAAAAATAATCCAGTTACTCCGGGTAAAACACCGATAAAGATGGGGTATTGATTAAAGAGATGCGAGTCAAAAGGTAAATACTGATTCATCAAAGGCACTAGGGTTTACCTCGGTTGATCATAAGGTGAGCCAACTTGAGTATGAGCTACGAAATGTACAATCTGAGTGTCTCGCTCGAAATGTTTCAGCTTTTGGGAATAGAGTTGCTTCTATCCTTTCATTCCTTTTAGAAACAGAGATAAAGGTTAGGGCTAGGAGGAATACATTTGAATGTCGAAGATGGTGCGCGCGTGCACCGTAGAGAGATATCGAGGTTGATTGCGAAGAACTCCTTTTGTCTTGGAAGGACTACTGCAAATAAGAACATAAGACCACAAGATTTTGATTAGACAATAAATGAGGGAACGACCTTGGGCCGGAAATATAAAACTTCCTTTCGAAGGTGGTCAGTTCCCCTAATATGAATTAACGTGAAAGATGGTAAATAACAATTTAATTACTTCGTTGAAATAGGTAGGGGAAAGGCTGGTTTCTGGTTTTGAGTCACCAAAACCGATACCGGCACTAATAACCGATATCGGTAGGGGCTATGTTTTTGGTTGTGTTGTTTGTAAGGCTAGTATATGAGTAGAATTGAGTGGGAGGTAACGGGGTGATGAGAGGTAGATGAATGATAGTTAGATGTAATGTGTTGTTGGGTAGTAGATCTAGGAATATTTATGATGGTTTGTGATTCAAAAGTCTAAGAAATGTTATTAAAGAAGGACATACAAGATGCAACTTACTGGTTATTGACGAAGATGAGTCCAAGAATTGTGATGATAAAGGTAGAACTCGGTAGGATGGCACGACAATCGAAGATGAGATATCTCCCTCCCGATGATCAACTGAGTGTCACAGGGCTCTGGTTATTCGGGCCATTGCCTTCTTTGGCTTGATCTCCTTCGCTGCAAACTCTTTTTGTTTCTTCACTTGTCTCTGTTCGGCCAAGTAAAGATCCGGGTTCTCCCGATCACTTCTGATGATCCCGATTAATCAAAGATCCTTCTGACCTTTGTTTCAAGTTGGGGAGCCCATTTACGAGGGAACCGATGGCGGTTAAGTAACCGATGGTGGTCGAGTAGGAACCGGTATCGGTCAGGTCAAAGTGGACTATTTTTAGTAAAATAGCCAACTTTCCCTCCTTTTCTCCCGAGGGATTAGTTGCGGGCTTGGTCAAGTGACTAGAAGGTCGGTTTTGAGTGCAGTGAGGGTCATTAGTCATGGGTATGGGTGTGGACCAAGTTATAGGTCTTAATTAGGTTAGTTTAGGGTTAGGACTAGGTCATGATGAGGTGGCAAAATGAGGTGGCGGAGTAAGGTGATGTGGATTTATTAATTACAAGGTAATTAATGAATAATTGTGTAAGGTTTAGGTGATGAGGTTAGGTTGCGAAATGAGATGCGGGTCCCCGTGGGGTCGTAAGACACAAATTTGGTGTCTACATTAGCCCCTTATTATCGTGTAGTTTGTTTTGTAAAGTCAGCACGGACAATAATATGAAGTGGTTTCCCTATTAAGGGTATAGGTAATCCCCTCAAATCTATTACAGATTGAGAGACGGAAATCGGGGATAGAGTTGATAAAGGGTAAATGATGTAGAGATGATGGTGAGATGGTGGGGTAGGTCCAAGGAAGCAGACGCACGTTGAAATGCAATAGTGCGACTAGGGTACATGATTTGACGAGCAAACCAGCAATGCATAGGCAAAGGTCGATAGTTTATCCAAACAAGGGTGATATAATCCTGGTATCCAAGGCATAGGAAGTAGCTCCAGGGTATATAACGGGTAAGGCACAGAACGTTTGGGCTTGTTCGGCAAGTACAAATGGTTGGTTTGGTTGAGATAAACGTCACGGTCTAGGTCTAGGCAAAGTTGGTCGACAGATCAAGTCAAGGACCCTAATCATGCTAAAACACGAACAGGTGAGCTCGATTGAACAAAAAGCTACATGATGGGTGGATAAAATTGTATGTTGTTGATGTTGGGCGAGGTATTTAATTGGTGCGGTCTTGGGTCGGGCCAAATGGTTGGGTCTGACCTTGGGTCGGGCGGGCAAATTGTTGGAGTGCGGCCTTGGGTCGGGCCAAATAGGTTAGTGCGGCCTTGGGTCGAGCCAAATGGGTTGGGTTGCGGCCTTGGTCCGGGCCAAATGGTTGGGTGCGGCCTTGGTCGGGCTTGGTCGTGGTTGGGGTTGCGGCCTTGGAGTGCAGCCAAGTGGTTGGGTTGCGGCCTTGGGTCGGGCCAAATGGGTGGGGTGAGGCCTTGGGTCGGACCGGATGGGTTAACAAAATGGGTTTGCAAAGCAAAAGGTTGATATAAAGCGATGTTTGTGAGAAAGGGTGATAAGTAAATAAGGGCGTAAATTGGGGGAAGAGTTGGAATAAAACTGATGTTGATTGTCTATGGCCGATATCGGTTAAGGAACCGATACCGGTTCCTTTAGGTCACAATAAAACCGATATTGGTTATAGGTCAAAAACCTATAAAAAGAAAAATACAGCTTTGTCATTGTCACATTTGCAATTTGAAAACCGATTTGAGTTGTCTCGAGGTGGATTATTGAGATTGGTGCATTTGTTGCTTGAGGTGGCGCTATTTGACTAGAGAGTGAGTTGTTAGTGGGCCCGAGTGAGGAGGAGGTAGCAGTTGATTGGTGGAGGACCCAGAAGAGGACATTTAGAGCCATGGCTCAGCCAGGAGGAGCAGGAGGGGCTGGACCAGCTGGACCACCACCACCCATCCCACCACGACGACGTGTCATCGCATGCCGTAGGGCCGAAACCCTATATTGTGTGCATTTTATTGTATTATGTTGTATTTGGGGTTTGGGTAGGAATGTAAGTTTTAGAAAATAATTCATAAATGGAAATGATTTGAAAAAGGGAGAGGGTAGATAGGTGAAATAGGCCAAGGCGGCGGGGTGGGTAGGTTTTTATGGAGTTTGGGTGGGTAAGAGGGGAAAAAAGGAAAAAAAAAAGAATTGGGGGCCGCACGCGGTTCGGCTCCGAATTTTACAATGATCGATGCGGTCCACTAAGGCCGACATCGATCATGCAAAGTTTTAGGGCGGAGTTGGGTTTGTGGGTGACCGGTGTTGGTCGTATAACGGCCAAGGCGTCGGTGGGTGTAGGTTTTTTTTTTTTTTTGATGGTTTGGGTTGTGTTGTTTTTTGAGTTTTTTTTTTTTTGGTTGTGGTTTGGGTTGTGTTGTTGTTTTTTTTTTTTTTTTTTTTGGTTGTGGTTTGGGTATTTTGGTATTATTTGGGTTGTTTGGGTATGGTTTGGGTTGTGGTGGGGGTGTGAAGAGGGAGGGGATATCGTAGAGGTTTTTAGGGTAAGATAGGTGGGCGTAGATGTGTGTTATGGAGTCGTGGTGTGGTTAGGTGGATAAGAAAGGGGATATAGAGGGGTAAAGTAGTTGTTGTTGTAAAGAGTAGGGCTAATACAGTGGGTTGGTTTTGCAGGCATGTCGGCGGTGACGATGTGGGACAGATGCCCCACGTTGAGATGGATGCGACCACACGTGTCCGCAGCACACTGGGCCATCATGCGCGAGGTGGGACTTGGCGGAGTCCAGCGTTATAGGACCATAGAGAGAGATCACAGTTTGATGGTCACCCTCATCGAGAGATGGGATCCGGTGACCAATGTTCCATCTCCCTACCGGGAGATGACTATCACATTGGAGGATGTGTCTCGCATCCTTCGACTACCGATTGATGGAGAGCGAGTCT
This sequence comes from Taxus wallichiana var. yunnanensis, assembly GCA_018340775.1. Classification (NCBI taxonomy): domain Eukaryota; kingdom Viridiplantae; phylum Streptophyta; class Pinopsida; order Cupressales; family Taxaceae; genus Taxus; species Taxus wallichiana. The sequence goes on from CM031243.1 coordinate 852,164,006, forward strand.
TTCAGTGGACGCAGAGACCACCATGGACAAACATCCTACACGTATTCGGGGATCTGGCAAATCTTCTGACATATCACAACAACATGAGTATCGCGTATGGGGATATGTACCGAGCCCACCGCCATGAGACACGGCTTGCCACGTGTTGATGATGATCGGGATCACCCGCTTCCCTCCCGGACTCGAGAGGGAGGCCGCTTTCCACGGCGCTTATGGGGTGCTTTACATGAGATGGTGGAGGAGCACACATGTTATGCTTGGGCACCAGTATACCCGTGCGCTTATACTGAGAGTCGTGGGGCTATCGCGGATGAGGCGATTCGGGATTTGTTCGACGTTTTTGCTTCACCGTTGGGCATATGAGCACATCATATGCATTAGACGATAGAGGGCTGCCCCGGCAAAGAGCCATGGCCACAGTCATCTATAGATATGGCTTTTGGGTGGTCCAGGGGTCACCACGAGCAAGGCTTGCAGTGGGGCGTCGCTTATTACCGACATTTATTAGAGGGCCTGACAAATGCGGTATATTGTATGGAGACCGTATAGAGGTCATCACCCATGTGGAGGAGCCCGATCACAAGGCGAGATGGATCCAAGATACATTCTGGATTGCGGGACGGAGACCAGGAGTATGAGCGGATACCCCTGAGAGAGGGTACGCAGCAGAGATGGGGCTACGACAGATGAGCCACCTCCCTTCCCCGCAAGACGGAGGGATGATGTAGAGGCCCCACTCACCACAGCCCGTGGACCCAGATTGGGTTGCTGAGAGGCCGGCAGATGATACCGTAGATGATGTTGGTCAGCACAGCACATTTTGGTATGGTGGGCGGGAGAGAGCCGCGAGGAGAGCACTGACCCATACATCCCGACTTAGCAGCGGTGATAGAGAGAGATCAGCTCAGGGGCCAGGTGCAGCTATTACGAGGGCAAATTGGCTGCTGCTGCAGCACGAGATAGGTGTCTTACAGGGGTAGCTAGCCCAGGCTCAGAGTACGTGCACAGCAGTAACACCACAGTGGCACCACCACCAACACCAGCACCGACAAGTGCACAGTACTGCAAGTACCACCCACCACACGAGCACCACACCACCAATGCACTTGACACGAGGGGGGGCACTGGTATTAGGTGTCAGGGGACCAGCCCCAGCAGCTACGGTGGCACGTGAGCGTTATATGGAGGCTAGAGCGGAGGCCCGGTACTATCAGGACATTCTTGATGGTACAGGGGCTGATTATCAGCCATATGCGGCACATAGAGCAGAGACCTCTCGGCCAGAGATCTTAGGGAGGCGCAATGCAGCCACAGTGGCCGGTGGGTCTCATCACGGGAGGCGAGAGGCAGGGGACAGGACCAAGCAGGCAGAAGGTAGAGGGGGGTGGAGAGAGCTTAGGGGTCCCCATATTTTGTATTTGTATATTGGATATGGGCACCGGCCTCATGAACCGGTTATGTGTATAGAGGCTCGTGCGTGCCTAAATATTATGTTGTCATTTATTCATTCATTCATTTATTGTATATACTGCCTCGCGAGCCAAGTACGGGTTGTACAGTTGATATCGGCCTGTGAGCCGAGTATGTTTTTGATATGAGAACCGGCCTGCGAGCCGAGTTGAGATTATTGATTGCTTATTGCGGCCTGCATGCCGGCTTTGTTGTATTATGAGATCACAGAGGCCCCGATGCAGGGCACATTATATATTTGAAACTTTGTATATATATAGATATGATGATTTGACCCACATGTTGTGCGTAAAAATGTGTTAAGTGTTTTGAAAATGGTTTGTGATATTTAATGTATGATGAGTTTGATTTACATGGTGTTATATATTAATGATGTTGATGTCTTTTGTTGATGGATGTATGGATATATAAATAATGAGTTTAATTGACATGTTGTATTATGAATGTTGTATGTTTTGTCACTTGTTTTGTGAAATTGAATGTATGTAGCATTGAGATGAATCCAAATGGTGTATAGAGTGATGGTTTTTAATATCTTTGTTGATGGCTTGTTTATTTTTGTAATGTAGATAGATGATGTTGATGAAATTGTAATGAGATGTGGATTTAATGTATGATTATAGATAACGGTGTTGGTATGTAGGAAAAAGGGACAGCGCCACAAAAATTAGGTAAAAAATAAAGAAAAGAACTATGTTTAAAAAAGGTAGGTATATGACCGATATCGGTTAAGTAACCGATGTCGGTAGTAAATAGACCGATATCGGTTAGATAACCGATACCGGTTATCTTTAGAAAAGCAGCTTTTCTAAAAATAGAAAAGCGGGGTGGCAACTGAAGTTCTTATTTTAAGAGCCATGCAAGAAGTTAAATACGCGAATGCGACGCTTTTTGACGACTGAGACAGGTAATTGCATGAGAGAATTGAGTGATAAGGAGAAAAGAGACAGGAAAGTGAATGTGAGCGGAGATTCAGAAGGCAGAAAGGCAAATTTGAAAAGGGTGGTGAACATGGCAGAATGAGGAGAAGCATCCAGCAGGCAGGGACGAGAGGGAAGACAAGTGCCACCTCAAGCTGCTGCAGCCCAAGAGGTAAACGTCTTGGTTGTAATTTGATTCTTGCATGTTTTGTGAATAGGATGTGGGAGATTAAGTAGAGAAAGAAAAGGTGATAGGCAATGATTCGGGATAGGGTGAATGTGATGGGGTAGGCAGTCAGGGGTTTCGGGCATGCTTGTATGTACAGAGAAGGAGAAACGATCAAATTATTGTTATAGGTGGTGTTTTTTTTTAGGCAGGTGTAGAGTTGATTTCGACCGATATCGGCTTAAGATAACCGGTATCGGTTATTGAACCGGTACCGGTTATCTAAAACCGATGGCGGTTTTGTAGGAATTTCCAGAATGTGAGAAAAAACCCTTGGGGATTTGATTTATTGAATGGCTGTGTGTCGTTTTGATGTGTGCAGTGTAGGCGGTGGGGTTCGAGGATGAACGATATGCATGTCGGCCATTGTTGTCACGAATCCAAGCGGATGTAACACCAGCTGAATGGACATTGATAAATCGTTTGGGGTTAAGTGGAATCCGCTATTATTCACGAATCGCACGTAACCATGCTATGTTACAGGCGTTGATTGAGAGATGGAATCCAGAAAGGAATACCTTTTATCTGCCAACAGGGGAGATGACAGTGACATTGGAAGATGTGTTCCGTATTTTGAGACTCCCAATTACAGGAAGACCAGTATATCGTGCATTACCTAGCGCGGCAAAGACACGGGAGCGATAACAAGCGTATTTGGTCCATATGCACGAGATTTGACACAAATGAGGTTTGACATTCACGTATGGTATAATGTATGCAAAGACACTCGAGGAGACAAGGTTAGCAGTGATATTAATGATAGCGGTAGGGTATTATGCATTACCGAGGGCGGATGGGGGAAGATTTCCAAAAGCATTGATGTGTGTTATTTGGGAGATGATAGAAAGGAACGTGACTTTTGCATGGGCACCTGCATATTTGGCGGAGCTATACAGGGGTTTATGGGCTTGTAGGTGAAATCACAGGATGACACTGGATTGTTCATTTTTATTACATTGTTGGGCCTATGAGCACATTGTTTGTGTGCGACCAATAGGCCGACCCATCCAGTCAGGAGAGACCGGAGTGCAGAGGTTGGGATTCAGACGATGGGTCCAGATAGAACAAGAGGCAAGATCCCAGGCCATGATGGGTGACATCGAGTATTATAGGCAGGTATGGGAGATGGTGACGATGGCGGATATCTGTTGGAGGCCTTACGGGAACTATATGGTAACAGAGAATATAGCGGAGGAGTTGAGGGGTGTAGAGCGATTGAGGTGGATCGCAGGGCACAGGCCAGGTGAGTATGAGAGGATTCCTCTAGATCGTGTGCGGCGACAATTTGGATTTGTGCAGGATATACCCCTGGCTTATAGACCATATATGAGGATCGACGCCGAGGCAACATTCTCACCTCCCCGCCAACACCTCCAGAAGGGCCAGAGGAGATAGCAGCCGATCGCAGGGTAATGGATGCAGGAATGACAGAGGCCTATAGATTATGGTGGGTAACAGAACTATGAGGTGTACGTGATCGTCCTGACATAGCTATGATTACAGCGGAGAGAGATCGTCTGCAGAGATTAGTTCATCAGCTCCAAACACAGGTGAATGAGGCAAGAGGATTGTTAGCGGTTGCAGAGTCACGAGCAGAGGGACTAGAGGCGAGATACCTCCATGCGAGGGAGCGTATTCATATGTTACAGGAGAGATTGGTAGATCAGTGGGTGGTACCAATAGCCGTGGTACCTTTGAGGATAGAGAGGCCCTGGCGAGAGGCGTCGACGATCATGATCATCACCTGGTTCGGGATGAGGCATGAGGGTCTAAGTAAATGTTAGCGAGGTATAAGAATAAATAAGGATGCCGACCTGCGTGTCGATGATAGAGAAGATGTATTTGTTTAACATCTAAATAAAACTGAATATGTATGTTGATTTGAGTTATGATAATAATAAGAATGTTTGTGTTTTGACTTTTTGTGTTTGAAAAAGGATAAAGAGGAATGTGATTAAATAGAAATACACAAAAATATTTATATTTACCACACATGATAGGTTATGGTAGGGGATGGTTGAGCTAACCTTGGGAGACACCATGTCTCCGAAGTGCTGCCTACATAGCCCATTTCACAAAGCAAGGAGGGGCCTCGATCGATGTAGTTCTCCTTAGGACCAGGGAGAGAGGTGAATTTAGGCAATTTAGGTATGGTTAGGTAATTTATTGGGTAAAAATATTGATATTGATATTGGTAGGGTAATGTTGTTGGTGTTGGTAATGAATTGGTGATTTTGGAATAGGTATAAGTGAAGCGAAAGTTAGCCTACCCAAGTGGTAGGGAACCATGTCCTGATTAAGATCAACACATAATCCTAGATGTGAGACAAAGAGGAAAGAGTTACTCCGTAGTTGAAAAGAGCTAAACAAACCACATATTAATGCAGGATGAGCTTGAACCCCTAGGTACCGTGCATAGATGAGAAGTCAATAGGTGAAAAGAGTTGTATGATCACAATATATCGGGTGTACGTCACGTCCCTTGAGTTGTGTTGTTTGAACAAATGGTGAGGTGAGGTGGATGGTATAGCTGAGGTACGGAGAACTTGTTACAAAGTGAGTGTTCTGACGAAAGAGATCCTAACCTAAATAGACAAGTCCATGACTCAAAAGTTCTTTTGAATGTGGCTTTATTTTACTGAATATAGACTGATCGATGCGGGAAGTCTACAAGGGATATTGATTGTATTATTCTTGAGGTCTTCACGAAGCTGATCAATGCGAGAAGCTTCGGATAAAGGCTGACTGTGTATAGCTGTCCTTCAAGGGAGCAGTCTATTTATAGTAGCAGATGTGATTTTAGTGCATAGCTGTCCTTCGGGGAGCAGTCTATATATAATAGCAGCAATAGTTTGGCATATAGCTGTCCTTCGAGGGAGCAGTCTATATATAATTTAGATAGCTAGATGTCCTTTTGGCGTGAAGCATCTAGTTTGGTAGGAAGTTTGACTCAAGAAAATCCCATAAGCAAATTTAAGAATGTGTTATTTTAATACTTTGAAGTCATGGACTAGACTAAAAGGGAAGGCATCTTTAGGGGAGGTGAGAATCAAACTATGTGAGCTTGATTTTATTTTGAGATGTAGGAAACAAAGTGTATGTGGTGGTAAGTGAACTCAAGGGACGAGCGGTAAGTAGATAAGAAGTGATATAACACTAAATTCAACAATAGAATGGTCGAAGATGCAAGGCATTAAGGGGTTCAGGCTCAGGTTTACCATTAAGCGAAGCTAAACGATAAGTGCCTGATCCATAAGTGTGAGTGATTATGTAAGGCCCAATCCAATTGGGAGCAAATTTTCCACGTTTGCTCTTTTCTAGTTTGGTTACATGTTGATTCTCTTTGAGGACAAGATCACCAACCTTAAAGGTACGCTCATGAAGTCGCTTATCATAAGCACGCTTGATGCGTTTTTGATAGATTTGAAGGTGATCAAGAGCTGTAAGACGACGCTCGTCAAGAAGCTCCAATTGGGCTAACCGCTCTTGGCGGAAATCATCGTTGGTGAGAATATCCTGAAGAGATATTCTAAGGGAGGGTATTTGTATTTCGAGAGGCAAGACAGCCTCGGTACCATATACCAAAGAAAAAGGTGTGGCATTAGTGGAGGTACGAATGCTAGTACGATAAGCCCAAAGGGCAAAGGGGATGTGATCATGCCAATTTCTTCCTGGACTCATTGACAACTTTCATAAGGATTTTGGTTAGGGTTTTATTAGAAGATTCGGCTTGTCCATTCGCTTGTGGATAATAGGGTGATGAGAAGCTAAGTTTGATACCAAAGTTGTCACAAAGGTCTTGCAACAACTTATTTTTGAAAGATTTTCCATTATCTGTTATCAGGCGATGAGGAACACCAAAACGATAGATAATGTGGTGGTTAATGAACTCTACAATTTTTTCTTTTTAGTTGAAATGAGTGGAATAGCCTCCACCCATTTTGTGTAATATTCGGTTGGCTGTGATTATCCATCGATGACGTTGTGAAGAGGGCGGATGAATCTCACCAATAAGGTCTAAACCCCATTGTGAGAAAGGCCAAAGATCTCGGCGACTGTGAGGGTGGCTAGGAGTATGTTGAAGGTTGGCATGTTGTTGACACATAACACAACGCTTAACATATTCGTAGCAATCGTTATTGAGAGTAGGCCAATAATAACCTAGGCGAAGGATTCGTTTGGCCACGGCAAGGCCGCTAAAATGTCCACCACAAATACCGTCATGGACCTGTTGGATGGTATAGGTGACCTCCGCGCCGGTTAGACATCGAAGGAGGATGCCATCAAAACCACGTTTATAAAGGAGTCCCCCCATAACGACATAACGAGAAACACGTTTAAGAAAAGCACGTTTGCGGTACTAGTAAGGTCAGATGGGAGAACAGAGGTTGTAAGGTAGTCGTGAAATTGGTGATACCAGGTATCCCGCGAATTAGCAGACACATTATTTATCATACAAACAACCGGGGCTGAGTAAGATGGGGCAAAGAGTTGTTGGACCAAGACGAAAATGTCAGAGTCAGTTGATGAAGCTGGAATTTGCGAGGCTAAGCAAGCCATAGTATCCGCAAATTTGTTAGTGGAGCGAGGAATGGTTTGGATAGAATAGTGAGTAAATAAGGCTAGAAGTGAATCCACGTAGTGTTTGTACTTTTGAAGTTCCTCATTTTTACATTGGTAGATGCCCATAACTTGATTGACTACCAATTGAGAGTCACCGAAAATATTGATAGATTTGACACCTAAGTGTAACGCAACCTGGAGACCCAGAACAAGGGCCTCGTATTCCGCTGTATTATTAGTGCAGGGGAAATCGAGTCGGAATGAAAGAGGCATAGGCTCAGCGTCGAGAGGAATGAGAACAACGCCGCTCCTCCGCTCCTCGCCGGCCGGCATTTGGATCCATCGAAGAAGAGGGTCATTGATATGACTCCTCCCCGAGTGAAAGAGTGGCGATGAGTTCGTCGGGAATGTAAAATTGGTAAATTGTTCCCCCTGGTAAAGGGGCTTCCGCAAGTTGGTCTGCGATGGTTTGTCCTTTGATTGATTTCTGGTGGACAAACTCAAGGTCGAGGTCGGCGAGGAGCATAAGCCATCGGGCGATGCGTTGGTTTAGATGAGGTTTGGCATACATATAATGGATGGGGTCCGTGTTGGTGATGACGAAAGTTTTGTGATTCAGAAGGTAGTGTCGAGTTTGGTGGCCACGAATGATAGGGCTAGGCACAACTTTTCTACATGTGTATACCTAGTCTCATAGTCCACCAAAGTACGACTTATATAATAAACAACTTGTTCTCGATTCTCGAGTCACGATGTGCAAGCATGGCCCCTACAGCGTGGTCGGTGGCGGAAAGGTAAAGGTAGAAAGGGCGGTCGTCCTGAGGTGGGATAAGCACGGGTGGCTGCAAGAGATAAGCTTTGAGAGCTTCAAAGGCTTGGTGGCACTCTTCGCTCCATTGAAAGTCAATGTCCTTTTTAAGGAGGTGATGGAAAGGTTGACATCGATCCGAGAGTTGGGAGATGAAACGCCGGATAGATTGGAGCTTACCTTGTAAACTACGCAATTGTTTGAGATTAGTAGGTGGGGGCATTTCTAGGATAGCTTTGACTTTAGATGGATCGACCTCAATGCCACGCAAAGAGACGATAAAACCAAGAAGTTTTCCCGAAAGGACACCAAAGACACATTTCTTTGGTTGAAGACGGATAAAATATTGTAACAGGCGATCAAAAATAATGGTTAAAACATCGAGATGTTCACTGCGATGTTTAGATTTTCCAAGAAGATCATCGACGTAATCTTCAAGGATAGTGTGCATAATGTCATGAAAAATGTAGGTCATAGCCCGCTGATAGGTTGCACCAGCATTCTTAAGGCCAAATGGCATTACACGATAACAGAAGGTTCCCCAAGGAGTTATGAAGGTAGTTTTATGTTGATCGGCAGGGGCAACCAAAATTTGGTTATATCCTGAAAAGCCATCCATGAGAGAGAGCATCTCATGGCCTGCAGTGAGATCAACAAGTTGGTCAATACTAGGTAGGGGGAAGTCATCCTTAGGGCAAGCGAGGTTAAGATCCCGGAAATCCGTGCATATCCGAAGTCCCCCCGTCACTTTAGTGACAGGTACGATGTTAGAAATCCATTGAGGATAGTCAATAGGTAGGATGAAGGAAACAGAAAGGAGTCGTTGAAGCTCTTCTTTGACCAAGAGGGCAATGCGTGGATGCATTTTTCTCAGTTTCTATTTAATTGGTTTGGAATCGGGTTTCAGGGTAATGTTATGGACAAAATGTCGTGGATCAATTCCCGGCATGTCAAAGCGTAGGACCAAGCGAAAGCTTGGTTGCGAGCACGGAGAAAGGTAGTAAAGGTGACTTGTTCTGATGCATTAAGGGATTGTCCGATCTTCACAATGTGAGGATCTTCCTCTGTGTGGATGTTGATTTCTATAGTAGACTCGCTTCAACATGGTTTGAGTTTCGAGATGGTAAGGCGCGCGTTGAATATAAGAGTCATCCGCACGCAAGGTAAGTGAGGATGGAGTCATCATCCCGGCACTCAACAACGTTAATCAAGGTGAGTCCTCTTCAATCATGTCCGGATATAGAAGGGGAATAGAAGAGGGGTCCTCATTATCGCGTTGATAAGTGAGAGGACCTAGGAAGATAGCATTTATGAAAAAAAAGTTAGGAGGGATAGATTCAGGGATCTATCGACTCGTGGGGTGACGATGGCAAAATGGGTGATGATGGTTCGGTAGGGGTGACGTCGTCATCTTCTAGAAGACAACTGACACGAGGTTCCTTCGGTGTAAGTGTTCCAAGAAATCCGAGACCACTACGATCATTGTGTTTGCGTGTGGTGATGGGGATGATTGTATGTCGGCCTTGTTCATAAAGACCAAAACCAAAGCCTTTCCAAGCACAGCGAGTCAAGAAGGTAAGGGCAAAACGACGATTTGTCAGGTATTGAAAATCGGATTGGAAAGGAACCACACCAAGAGGAGGTTCAGGGGTTACGGAAGATGCGTCGACACCCCCATATGTTAGGTTGGTGCGGCAATGAGGTGGTCCGTAGGGGATTACTTCCCCCACACGACGGTCATAGGTAGGATGTGCATGTACCTGTCCGTACTCCTGTGGGGTATGGAAAGAACTAACGTTATATAGCGATACTCCCCCAGCGTAAGGCATTGAAAAACATCTACTAAGGGGTCTGCGGTTGGGATGTTAGCTGCGGGAAGGGAAGTGGTTTTTGCGACGGTGATTTCATGGGTTGAAGGTGTAGGTGTTGTTGAAGTGAATGGTAGAGGTGTGGTTGAAGTGGATGGTTGGGTTGGATGAATGGGTGTCTTGATTGGTACAAGCACATCATTAGGGTGATATAACATATTGCAGGTTTTGAAGGGGGGAGGATCAGCTTTTACGGTGTAGGACTTCCCCTCGTACTCAAATTTTATGCATCTATGTAAGGTTGAGGGAACGCATCCCATAGCCCGGATCCAAGGGCGACCTAACAATATATTGTATTGGAACTCTCCCTCAAGGACATAGAAGAGTTCGGGTAAAGTACGTGGTCCTACACGAATGTTAAGGATCACGGTGCCTAAGGTAGAGGTAATAGCATCATTGAATGACCGCAACATGATGGGGTTGGCACACATGTAGCTAGAAGGGATATTCATTTGTTGGAAGGCTTTTGAAGAGATGATGTTTAGGCTAGCCGCCCCATCAATCATAACACGACGTACCCGAATGTCCCGGACGTAAGCTGAGATGAAAAGAGCAGGGTCAGGATCTTCTGCACCAAAGTCAACAATTTCGTCTTCGGAGAAACTGACTGCAGCAGAGCTTGTTGTACAAGCAGAAAGTGGTTGGGGCGGTAGGTTGTTTGGTGAGGGAAGCAACGTGATTGGGTGTTAGAATGGAGGTAACAGTAGGGTTTCATTAGGTAAGACCTCGATCCCTTGAAGGATTTCAATGAGAGCTTGTCGATGAGATTCAGAAGTCTGAATGAGATCATATAGTGTCATTTTTACAGGTGATTGGTGAAGCTGTTTGATCATGGCTCGGTGGGAAACTCCATTAGAGACGGGGTAAGCGGGTCCATGAATAACCACTTTAGGTGGTGGTGCGATCGGGATGGTGGACGGAGAAAGAGAGGACGCAGGTGTGCTTTCTTTCGCTTTCTCGTTGTTTTTCTGCGCTCGAGTAGCAACACTAATCATATTAATCTCGTGGACCTGAGATGAGGAAGATGGTCGGGATAAATCATGGTCTTCGAGAGGTGGGGTTGTAATAATGATAGATATTGGTGAGGCGGGGACAGGTGGTATAGGAGAGGGAATTGAAGCTAAAGGTCTCTCCCTTCGTAAGTTGTCTTTCTTAACCTTTCTATCTGAGAGAGGTGACTGACGAAGGATGGCTTTTAAAGCTTTGCATCCCTCCACATCATGTCCTGTGTGCGGTGGTAAGCGCAGATTTTAGACTCATCATAACCTATAGGTTGAGGTTTGGAGACGGTCATAAGGTCTAAGTGGGGGTAGGGAAATGGTCGCATTCTCCACCAACATAGCAAGGATTTTGGCGTAAGATCCTTTGAGTGGGTCAAAATCGGAGGAGGATGAGGGTATTGATTGAGTGGGTTTCGGTAATGTTTGGGCATGGTTGGTTCATACGGGTGGTGGTTTAGCCAAGGGGTGTTGACACGTGGTTTTAACTAAACGTGGTTTCTTTGGCATAGGAGCTACGTTTAGCTGGTTAGATGATGAGGCTCCAGATAACGTGGTATCCGGAAACAATGGCGAAAAGAGGAGTGACAGCAAACAAGTCCTTTGATGATGAAATTTGTTTAGGGTTGATGGGTGGATAGGATACGTGGGGTGACAGTGTTGATATACCCTTAGATCTCTGTATGGGTGCAGAAGGCGTAGGTCGTTTTAAAGAAAACACAGGAGGTATGATATATTGATGCAAGGTGGAGGGATGAGGTCCCAATATGGAAGGTAGGTGTGACGATGATGGTTTTAATTGTGATAGAGGCACGGATTGAGTTTGTCTCCTAAGTGGAGGGGCGGCTTTATTTTTGGATAAATCTAGTCGCTTAGGCGGGTGTGTTAGACTGGGTATTGGTGAGGTCCCAAGTGTAGGGGAAGATTTGGTTAGGCTATGAGAGGTGGATGAGATACTTGGTAGAGATGTGGGGGTGAAGATGAGGACATAGGCATTTTGAGTTTCGTAAACATTTTGGGTATATGGTAGAGGTGTCTGGATCGGTCATCTACATTTGAGTAGAATAGGGGGTACTCAAACGTTCCCATAGGACTCGTCTATCTTCTGGAGAATGACAGTCTTCAGGTGTGAATTGGAATTTTTGTATGGAAGAAAGGTGGGTTGTGATTCCGGTCCACTGTGGGTGTGATACAGGGGGTAGATGAGGCACTATATCGATAGGTGTTAAGAGGTCAACCGGTTCTTTGAAAAGATTTAGGTGATGAAGAACTAATAGGTAGGAGGGCATGTTTGAGAGGATCCGTCATGGTTAAAGAATTTGGCGATGTCGTTGCAAGAGGTTTCTCATCTAAGGATGACAAAAGGAGTGGCGAGCCTTCCTCTTGTGCAAAGCAAGAGCAGTAGAAGGGGACGTTTGGGAAATAGATAGGTTAGATAACATCCGCTCATAGCCTTATAGGGATGTGGTGTAAGAAGACTCATCTATGAGAAGAGAACTCTAGTGCTTAACTCCTTTATGGGTAAAGGAATGATTTCACTTTGGCTTGATGGTGGTGAAGGAGGTTCGGGCCCCGGTCGGTGAAGAGGCTTGATTCAAAATTTTCTCGATAGAGGCTTTTGGCTGGGAGTCGAAGACTGCATGTATCTCATGAACACTCTCCTTGGTTAAGATATCTTGGTTTATGTTCTTCATTGGAAGAGTGATTCGGGAATGGTTTGTTGAAGATTTTCAAATTTCGGTTGGCAGGGGCATTAGGATTATCGAGGGTTATATCCCCTGCATCAACCATTTCCTGCACTATGTTTTTCAACATCTTGCAGTTTTCATGACTATGTCCTTTTACGCGGTGAAAGTTATAGAAGTCATTTTCTTTGTACCAAGAAGGTATAGCGCGGTGGAGTCAAACCCGGAGTGAGGTTTAACAGGAGGCAAGGTGATAGCTCCGGCTTTGAGCAATTTTTCCAAGATGACACCATAAGTTTCTCCCAAGGGAGTGTAATTGATGGGCTCGGCTTTATATTTATAGGTGGTTTTTGGTGGGGTATTAGACGGTGCTTGAGATTTGACCATCACCGCGTGGACAGCTCCTTTTGATTTCGAAGAAGTGGATGTGTGAGGAGTGGTGGTGTTTGGTTTATTGGTAGAATCTGGAGTTCGAAATTGGGGTTTTTGTTGCGCAACCGCAATTTCTCTTCTTCTAAGGCTCGAATTTCTAGTTTCCGAGCCATGGTAAAGGCCTCATCAAATGTGTGGAAAGTTTGAATTTGAAGAGTAGGAGAAATGTGCTTAGCACATGCCCGCGTAAAAAGTTTGATAAGTTCAGCCTGAGGCAAGGCATATGTAAGTTGGTTGATAAGGCCACGCCATCGTCCAACGAAATCTGCGATAGATTCGTCTTCAAATTTTCGGATGGCATAGAGGTCGGTAATAGATACTTTCTTGGCAATGTTAATGGAGAAATGATCCAAGAAAGATTGGGCTAGTTGGTTAAAAGAGAAGATTGAGTGCTGGGTTAAAGCACTGTACCACTCCAAGGCGGGTCCTGATAAGGACATGGGAAAGGTGCGGAGTAACAAGGCATCATCATGAGCAATCAAATAACAAGCATGTCTAAATGATCGCAAGTGTTGTTGAGGATCCTCTTTACTATTAAAACGAGTAAATTTCGGCAATTCCCATTGAGGAGGATATGAATGAAGGGGGACAAAAGGGTGAATAGGCTCCCGACAAACTTGCTCATATGTTAAGGCACTACGACTTCCCAAACAAGCCTCCGATTTTGCATTTTTCCATCATTTGTTTGATGAAATCCGTGGTTGGATGAGATGATGGTGCGGTTGTGGTAAACGGAGGCAAATTGGGCCAAGGGCCTCCGCTAGACAATGGTGGGGTTAAGTGTTGATAAGGTATGGAGGATGAATATGTTGAGGCGACCGAATAGGGATGTCCCATATAAGATGTTGAGGTCACTGGATACGTGTATGGGAATGAAAAGGTAGGCGGAGCTTGAGAAGGAAAGCTCGTGTGGATAGGTGGCAGAGAGCAAGTCATGAACGGAGCAGTCTGCAAGAGAGAGATGAGGTAGGGCAACATCGGTGGTAATGATATGTGGGGTCCAAGATTAACCAAAGGAAAGCCAATCTGTGTCGTATGAACCTCTGAAGCCGTCGGATTGGGAGACGGGGCTAAAGATGCAGAAGCAAGGCGGTGTTATCAGGTGGAGTGGGAGCTAAATGAGCAGCTATACTAATAGGCATGCCAACAAGGAGTTGACCATCGGGCATACGGTCAGGGGCATGAGACAAATAGTATTGTATGGCGCTAGGATTAGCATCCAGAAATTTGGCAAATTCCTTATCTCCTACAGGAATTTTGGGGATCTCACTGGTGTCCGTAGGGTTCCCTATAGAATGTGAAGGGGGTGATTCAGGCAAAGGCACAGAGCAGGCATGTGAAACCATGGCGGCGGCTTGCTTCCGAGTGATAACAACCATGGACAAGAGTACACAGTAGGGCTTCAATCTATTAGGAACAGAAACAGCCTCAGAATGGTGAAATTGGTAGGTTGCTGGTTTGTCAGGAACTGTAAAAGACAGTAACCGATATCGGTCTAATAACCGATGTCGGTCACGAAGAGAAGACGCGTCGATCGATTAACCGATGTCGGTGTAATAAGACTGGTATAAGAAGATATAAGAAGCTGCTAATTTGATTTTTAACAACGTTTAGTACACTTATCAAATTTTTCGAGGTGATCACAGAAGACAGAGTATGACAGAGAAAACATAACTGAAAACAAGCAAGATGCACACACAAATCCAGAGACTAACCCTAGGGTTAATTTTAATTATCGTGGGCTTATGCCTTTACACGTAGAATGATGTCATAATCCTAAACAAAAGACTTAGGGAAATGTCAAGTTTGTTTTGGCTTATAAGGTTACCTCAATCGGGCGGAGGAATACCGCGAGAAAAAAGGGGGATGTTTGAGTGTTGTGTTAATTGTGAAGTGATTCGGTATGTGTTGTGCGGTAGAAAGTAAGATTAATTTCTTGTTAATACCGTGGATATCACCCCCACGTGTACGACACATTACTTAATCTATGTTCACTAGAATTGAAAACAAAGCAAGAATGTGATGCACGTGTTTTAAACCCAAATCGAAAATGATATTCGATGAAGCAAAAGAGATGACTTTCACTAATGCAAGATGTAAAAGCAAAGCAAGTTCTTTTACCAAAATAACAAAATACCTTGTGAATATATTTTAGAAGAAGAAAACATTAGGTATGCTCCCTATATGAAAGCAAGCAAGAAAGAAAGAAACCCAAAATGGGTCCCACCGGGCGTGCCAAAATGTTTCACTCGGAATGTTTTAGCTTTTGGGAATAGAGTTGCTTCTATCATTTCATTCCTTTTAGAAACAGATAAAGGTTAGGGCTAGGAGGAATACATGTGAGCGTCGAGATGGTGCGCGCGTACCGTAGAGAGAGATCAGGTTGATTGCGAAGAACTCCTTTTTGTCTTGGAAGGACTACCTGTAAATAAGAACACAAGACCACAAGATTTTGATTAGACAATAAATGAGGGAACTGCCTTGGGCCCATGAAATATAAAACTTCCTTTCGAAGGTGGTCATTTCCCCTGCTAATATGAATTAACACGAAAGATGGTAAATAACAATTTAATTACTTCGTTGAAATAGGTAGGGGAAAGGCTGGTTTACTGGTTTTGAGTCACAAAACCGATCTGGAGTTCTAACTAATAACCGATATCGGTAGAGGGGGCTATGTTTTTAGTTGTGTTGTTTGTAAGGCTAGTATATGAGTAGAATTAGGTAACGGGGTGATGAGAGGTAGATGAATGATAGTTAGATGTAATGTGTTCTTGGGTAATAGATCTAGGAATATTTATGGCCGTGATTCAAAAGTCTAAGAAATGTTATTAAGAAGGACATACAAGATGCAACTTACATCTGGTTATTGACGAAGATGCAGAGTCTAAGAACTGTGATGATAAAGGTAGAACTCGGGTAGGATGGCCTCGACAATCGAGAAGATGAGATATCTCCCTCCCGATGATCGAAATGAGTGTCACGGGGGCTCTTTATTGATTCTGATCTTTGGCTTGATCTCCTTTGTTGCAAACTCTTCTTGTTTCTTCACTTGTCTCTCTCGGCCAAGTAAAGATCCGAGTTCTCCGATCACTTCGATGATCCCGATTAATCAAAGATCCTTCGACCTTTGTTTACGGTTAGGGAGCCCATTTACGAGGAACCGATGGCGGTTAAGTAACCGAAGCGGCGGTCGAGTAGAACCGTGTATCGATCAGTCAAAGTGGGCTATTTTTAGTAAAATAGCCAACTTTCCCTCCTTTTCTCCCGAGGGATTAGTTACGGGCTTGGTCAAGTGACTAGAAGGTCGGTTTTGGAGTGCGAGTGAGGAGTCATTAGTCATGGGTGTGGGTGTGGACCAAGTTATAGGTCTTAATTAGGTTAGTTTAGGGTTAGGATTAGGTCATGATGAGGTGGCAAAATGAGGTGGCGGGTAAGGTGATGTGGATTTATTAATTACAAGGTAATTAATAAATAATTAATGTAAGGTTTAGGTGATGAGGTTAGGTTGCGAAATGAGATGCACGAGGTCCCAGGGGTCGTAAGACACAAATTTGGTGTCTGTTTGAGATGGCCTCTAAAGGAGACATAGCCCAAATCAATCATCGGTTGGATGATATCATGCAACATGTAAAGGGTAACCAGTATGGCTCAAATCTGGCCCATATAAACCAAGGAGGACCTTCAGTTCAAAATCATGGCCAAACTAACCATATTGGATCACTTTTCCAATCGAATCAAAATCCAACTTATTAGCACCACGGAACATGATGCGAAAAGTGGATATGCAAATTTGATGGTAAGGATCCCTTGAATTGGATAAATCAAATGGAGAACTTATTTGAGTTACATCAAACACCATCAGGACAAAAGGTGACATTGGCATCCCTATATCTTGAACCCGACCAATTTGTTTGGTATCGATGGTTATGTGCTTAGAGGCAGAAGAATGGTCTAGGTGTCACTTGGACATTTTTCTGAGGAGTTGTAATTGCACTATAGTTCTAGTGTTTCAGAGAACTACTTTAGTCAATTAGCAAATTTATAGAAAACAGGATCAGTCAAATATTATGTGCATCAATTCCAACACCTATCCTTAAGGGTGGAGAATATTCCAGAAGAGAATCTGAATGACCTATTTCTTGGGGTTCTTAAGGACCACATTGAGCATGAGGTACGTATGTTTAATCCACTCAAGCTTTTTGATTCTATTATCATGGCACGTCGTGTAGAGGAAAAAAATTCTTTGTAGTAGGAGGCCACCTTTCATTAACACTAGAGACCGTAGTATCCCTTCCCCTTCATTTTAGGCCAATTAGAGTGACTCCTCAGCGAATGGAAGAAAAGAGAGCAAAATGATTATGTTTTAATTGTGATAGCAAATATGGACCGGGACATAGATGTCTTTGAAATAAGTTGTTCTATATTGATGAGGTAATGAGGATGATGAGGAAGCTGAAATTATAGGAGACGGCGAGGAACTAGTAGAAGATGAAGTAGAGGATCACCAACCTATAATTTCTTGACATGCATTATTAGGTATTAGTACTCCTCGAAACACTCAAGGTTATTGACTATTTCAAAAATAGAAGGTGAGCGGTGTTGATTGACTCGGGGAGTACTCATAACTTCATAAATAGTAAGTTAGTTTCCCGCCTCAATTGTTTTATTTACCCAGCTCCAAAAATGCAAGTTATGATTGTGGATGGTGGGACAGTCAAGTGCACAGGAAAGTGCCATAGTATCAAGATTTCCATGGGAGACTACATGTTAGACTCACCTATGTTTTCTATTTATATGGGAGGGGCAAATATTGTTTTGGGTGTCCAATGGCTCACAACCTTAGGTACTATAGAGATGAATTTCCAAGAATTGTTCATGCGATTTCATTCAGATGGAAGGACAATACAATTGAATGGGATGGTAGCTAAGTCTCCACATATTATTAGCTCTCATCAGATGCAGAAGGTTCTTAGAAAAGGAGTGGATGGCTTTATAGCAAAGCTATTTTCCATAGAAGTACAAAATACGAGTCTTGATGCCACCCAATCTTTAGAAGATTATGGATGCTCACTCATCATTTTTGATGCAATTCCAAAGGGACTACCACCGATTAGGGATCATGATCATGCCATTCGATTGATTCCGAGGGGGAGCCAAACACCTAACATCGAGACCATACAGATACCCATATTCCTAGAAAAGTGAGATCGAGAAAATGGTGGAGGAAATGTTGAAGGCGGTATCATCGGGCATAGCAGTGCATATTCTTCACCGGTGGTCATGTTACGTAAGAAGGATGAAACATGGAGGATGTTTCTAGAATACGAGAACTCAACAAGTACACCATCAAAGATAAGTTTCTATTCTAGTAATTGATGATTTACTTGATGAATTGCATGGTGTTGTTTATTTCACAAAATTAGATCTTCGTTCGGGGTACCATCAATTAGGATAAAGAGGAAGATGTTCATAAAAGCGGCTTTCGGACTCATGAGGACATTATGAGTTTTTGGTAATGCCTTTTGGTCTTACAAATGTGCCCTCAACCTTTCAAATCTTGATGAACACTATTTTTAGACCGTTTTTAAGGAAATTTGTATTAGTTTTCTTTGATGACATATTGATTCTGATAAGACATGGGAAGAACACTTACAACGTGTAAATAAAGTGTTAGAATTTTTGGAGAAAAATACTTTGTATGTAAAGCCATCCAAATTTTCTTTTGGTGTACAAGAGGTATAGTACTTGGGTCATATTGTATCCCATGAAGGTGTCAAAGTTGATCCTCGGAAGATCAAAGCTATGGTGGAATGGCCAGGCCCAAAAATATCAAAAATCTTCGTGGGTTCCTAGGACTAACAGTCTTACTGAGAAGATTTTACGAGGATATGGTAGGATAACAACCCCACTCACTTTGCATTGCTAAAGAAGGATGCCTTCCATTGGAGAGACATAGCCACTAAATCCTTTAAGCGGTTGAAGGAAGCCATGTGCGGCACCTAGTTTTGGCTACTCCCGACTTCTCAAAAACCTTCATTGTTGAATGTGACACTTGAGATCGGGATTAGGGAGCGATTCTAATGCGGGAAGGAAGACCAATTGCATTTGAGAGTCACCAATTCAAAGGAAAATATTTTCTCAAACCTATCATGAGAAAGAAATGATGGTTATTCTTTATGCGGTCAAGCAATGGAGGCCCTATCTCATGGTTAGACACTTCAAGGTAAAAACTGATCATGATAGTCTTAAATACTTTTTGGAGCAAAGGTTATCATCGAGGAACAACAAAAGTGGGTAACAAAAATTTTGGCTTATGATTTTGAAATCATATACAAAAAGGAGTAAAGAAAATGTAGTAGCGATGCGTTGTCCAAAAGGGATACATCCGCATATACCTTACTATGTGGAATGTCCATGTTGATAGCGATATGATGGATGAAGCAAGATTGGAATGGAATCAAGATAAGGATACACAATCTCTAATATAGAATATCAAGCAAGGATCTATGACATCTAACAAAATTGAGTGGAAAGGTAATGTCCTATGGTACGAGGATAGGTTATACTTGAGTAAAGATTCGAGTTGAAGCATAAGATTCTTGCATAGCTACATGCCTACTTTGTTGGAGGACACTCTACAGGTTTTGTAGACATATCATAGAATAAAAAGATAATTCTTTTGGGAAGGACTTAAGGGGATGTACAAAATTTTGTATTAGAGTGTTTAGTGTGCCAGAGACAAAGGGGAAACAATTAAGACACCAAGTCTATTGCTGACCCTTACGATTCCTAGCCAAAGATGGGAGGAGGTCTCCATGGATTTCATCACCGGATTGCCTTGTTCGGAGAGGGTAAGAATGCTATTTTCATGATTGTTGATAGGCTTACAAAATATGCCCATTTTTTTCCCTATCACATCCATTTCTTTTGCCACGATCTGATCCATGACTATTTTTTTGAGACAGATTAAAAGGCTACATGGAACCCCAAAGATAATTGTAAGTGATCGTGATCCTATTTTCACAAGTAATTTTAGGGCGGAATTATTTTCATGTTTGGGTACTCGGCTAGCTCACAGATTCATCTTATCACCCTCAAACTGATGGGCAAACAAAAGTGGTCAACAATTTCTTAGAGGGTATCTACGTTGTTTTGTATCGAGATAAGTAGGAAAGGTGGATTAAATGGCTACCATTTGGCGAATGGTGGTATAACACATCTTTTCATATCTCTTCGATCCAGAGGATCCTCACGAGAGAAACACCGATCTAAGATCTTCTCGAGAATAAGTTGCGGTCATTTTTAAAGCATGGATAAAAAATTATACGATTCTGACTTCATCTTGTTTGCAGGAAATGGAGCTCGTTTGCAAAAGTTATAGCCTGCTGAAATTTTTGGGCAATTGGAAAAATTTGGAGTTTTGTGTAGGTTGGATGTGTGCACGCTCGCCAAGTGTTTCGATTATATTGCGACACGTGGACGAATTGTGTGACGTACTAAAAAATGGGTTTTGGAACGGCGGTCTTGGACACTCGTTCTCGGACAAATGGACCCCGCTATTTATTGGCTAGTGGCCCTCAGCCAAGTTTGACACTCTCGATTATGGAGGGGTACCTTGGCCTCCTTCTCATTTAATCATTAAACCAACTTGTGTATATAAACTCCTATAATTGCCTTTGCGCCATGCATGTGGGACATTTAGGCATGCATTATTTAAATTATGCAAATTTCCCACGCCTATTTGTTATTAACTACCATTTCCACGCATTTTTTATTAATTTCCACGCATTGCATATACCACTGTCCACGCATATTCATTATCCAACTAAACCACGCATTATCCTTGGCTGAGTTTTAGCGCCTAAAAATCAAACCATGTGCTATCCCAAGAAATGCGCCCTCCACATAAGCATATAGGTGGCTCTTAAGCCAATTCAAAACGCCCTCCATGCATTTATAAATGCTTACCATTTTTAACGCCCCCACAATGTGGGATAAAACACTTAAAATGCGCCTAAGGAGAAGGAGGAGAAGTGGAGGGGATTGGAACAGCTGACCTCCCATCCAAAAGTATAGGTGCCTAACCAATGCGCCAGCTGTTTGGAAACAATATAAAAGGAGGTATATTATATTTGTATAGTATTCGAGACTGTGTAAAATTATTGTAATGCTCATAACTTGAGCTAGGAGTGGAATTTGGAGGAGATGTAAAAAGCAACCCTGTTATTTTTGTGAGAGGAAGATTGTGAGAAGGTCAGAATTTTGTAGAATTCTTTGTAAAGAATTATTTTCAAGATTTTAATAGATCGTCCCATTCAATGGACCGGAGGCGTAGGCCTCAAGCGCCCAAACTCCGTTATCAATTCTTGCGTCAAATTCTTTGGTGAATCCTCTTCATTTATTTCAATATTTGCATAGTACTTGCAGTTTTATTCTTTTATTAAAAATACAAAAAGGATATAATGCTCAAATTTTACATCGAAAATCAATACAAAGCAAAAAAATGTGTGTGCATAATTGCTAGTTAAATTTGGTTTTTAGATCATTGGTATCGAGCTGGTTTTGACTGATTTTTGGTTCAGTTTAATGTGTTTTGGATTGCAAGTTGTGTGTTGGATGTTAACAAGGTCTCGATCTAAGAAGGGTGAAGGAGAGTTAGTTGAAGGAGATCCCAAAATTGGTACCAGACGATCTCGAAGTCCTACAATGGCGGATCGAGAGGAAGTGGAACAAAAATTTCGTCAATCCTTCCAACGAGATGAAGGAAAATGGTGGAAGAAATGTACCAAGATAGGCAAAGGGAAAAGGGAACTAGAGAAGGTAAGAAAGAAAGAAAGCTCTAGTTCGACATTCCAAAAAGAGACTCTTTAAAATATGATTTTCTTTCATTAAAGTTAGATATCAAGTTTGAATTGCCTATGTATATTGGAAAGCTAAATGCGAGAGAAGTTGGATAAGCTGGGTCAAGCAAATAGAAGTATATTGCGGGGTTCGAGAAATTGTTGATGATAAAGCAAAGATTCATCTGGAAACTCTTCGGATGGGTGGCACAACACTCATTTGGTGGGAGAGTAAGCTTCAGGAAGTGGAAGAAAACAAAGGTATAGAAATCACTTCTTGGTCTGAATTTGTTTCAAATCTTAGGCAAAAATTTTATCCTCTTGGTTATAAGCAACAAGCTATGATGGATTGGAAAACATTAAGACAAACTAAGGGACAAAGTGTTCAAGAATACACACAAGAATTTAGGAAAAGGGCTCTAATTCTGGGAATTTCCCTAAACACAGAAGAAACACTGCTCAAATATATTGGTGGATTGCATAGTTATCTAAGGCATATGATACTTGTTTTAGGTCCTACTAATCTTGATGCAGTATGTGTTCAAGCAACCCATCTGGAAGCACGAGGGAAAATGACAAAGGAGTCCTCTTTCTCTTCTTTTAATCAGAAGAACAAGCAATCTGAAGGAAAAGGTTCGAAAGAACAAGGAAAAGGAAAGGGTAAGCATAAAACAAACTCTACTGTTAAGAAGGAAGATGAAAAACCATTTTGTAATCATTGTAAAAAAACCATGATGAGTCTAAATGTTGGAAATTACATCCTGAAAAGAAGCCTAAATGGATGGTTAAGAAAGGAAAAGAAAAGAAAACAAACAACATGTAGTGCATGATCTTGGTTACGATTCGGGTGATGAAACCAAAATCACGGCTATGAGTTTACAAGGTAAATCAACTCTTTCAATTTCCAACAATAGCACTACAGATGTTGCATCTTCTTCTAGTAAACAAACTATACCTGACGATAAGAAAAGAAATGAGCTTTTCCACATTAGAGTAATTTCAAAGCATATGAAAATTGATACTATTTTTTGATAGTGGATCTCAAGCTAATCTAATTTATGAGGAGGTTGTTAAGAAACTAGGACTCAAAACTAAACCACATTCTAAGCCTTATCCTTTGGGCTGGGTTTGTGATGATCAAAACTGCAGGTAACTAAAACTTGTACTTTCAGTTTGCCATTACAGACAAGTTTATTGATGAGGTTGAATTGGATGTAGTTCCTTTGGATATTTGTGGGGTGGTTTTGGGAAGTCCTTATTTGTATGATCATAAAGCAATCTTCTATAGGGAAGAAAATAAATATTTTCTTGTAAAGGATGGAATTGAGTTTATTATTAGAGCTCACCATGAAAAGAATAATCTATCCTTGGTAACTACAGGTCAAATGAAAAGGCTTGTAAACTCAAGCAAAATTTTGTGCTCATGGTGGTCAAAGCCAAGGAAAAAGAAAATGAGATGGCTTTTGAGACTTGCGATCTAAAACATAAGGATGAATTGGTAAAAATTGTTTCTCATTTTGATGATGATTTTGGGATCCACGGTCTACCTCCCAAAGAGGGTTGAACATGAGATACGATTGCTTGGGGATGCACCTCTTCCCAATATCGGAATGTACGAGGTTATCATTAGTAGAGAACGAGGAAATCAAGAGGCAGGTAATGGAACTTTTGGCTCAAGGTATAATTCGTCCAAGTACATCCCCATGTGGTTCACCAATTATATTGGTTCTAAGAAGGATGGCACTTGGTGAATGTGTGTTGATTTCCATGCTTTAAACAAGATTACTATAAAGAATCGTTACCCTCTTCCTAGAATAGATGATTTACTGGATCAATTAAGGAATGCAATTTATTTCACTAAGTTAGAATTAAGAAGTGGTTATCACCAGTAAGAATTGCAGAAGGTGATGTTTGGAAAACTACTTTTAAAATGAAACAGGATTGTTTGAATGGTTAGTGATGCCTTTTGGTTTGTGCAATGCACCGTGACATTCATGAGAGTTATGAATGAAATTTTAGACCATTCATTGATAATTTTGTTATTGTCTACTTAGATGATATTCTTATTTTCAATAAATCATGGGATGAACATATTAAACACATCCGAGAAAGTCTTAGATGCACTTAAGGAAAGAGAAATTGTATTTGAAGATGTCAAAATGTGAATTTGGAAAAACATCTTTAATTTACTTGGGGTATATTGTAGGAAATGGAGAATTGAGAATTAATCCTGCAAAAATAGAGGTTATTGTGAAATGGCCTAGACCCACAAATGTGACGGAAGTTAGAAGTTTTCTAGGTGCGATTCGATCTTGGAGAAATTTATTGCTAACTTCTCATATATTGCATCTCCTTTGCATGCTTTGACAAGTATTAAGCAGTTCTTTCGGTGGGGAGAAAACAACAAAAAGCATTTGATACACTTTGAAAGAGAAGATAAGTACCGCTCGATCTTGGCACTTCAGGATTTACAACATTCATTTGAGATTGAGACGGATCTTTAGTGACTATGCAATGATAGGGCGTTTTGATGCGAAACAAACGCGACCGAGTGTGTTACCATTCGAAAACCTTTACAAGTGCGGTAAGAAACTATCAACTTATGATAAAGAGTTGTATGCTTTGGTTAAAGTGTTAAAAGTGGAAGCATTATTTAATGGGAAAAGAAACAATTATCCATACTGACCATCAACCACTTGATACTTACAAACACAAACCAAATTGCAGCGATCTAGACATTTCAGGTGGATGGGATTTTTGCAACAATTTCATCTTGTAATCAGGTATAAAAAAGGTATTCAAAACAAGGTTGCCGACATGTTATCCAGACCACCAGTGGTAGTAGCATCTATCCTTTTGCAGCATAGTTCTTTGGCTCATGTTAGTTATAAGGAACAATATGTAAATGATGTTGATTTTAGAGAAGTGTATGAGGATCTAGTAAGTGGGAAACAAGTAGGAGAAAAATATTATCATTTGCATGAAGGATTGTTATATCATTCTGGAAAACTTTGTATTCCAGAAAATGAGCGTGTGCATATGATTAGGGAAGCACATACTTCTCTTATTTCAGGGCATTTTGGTGTTAGTAAGACAGTTGCACATTTACAAAAATATTGCTATTGGCCTAGAATGCATGAACATGTAAACCGGTATATTAAGGGATGTGTTCTTTGTGCCACAAGCAAGCCAAGTAACAGGAAATTAGGACTTTACACTCCTCTTCTGTTCAACACAGGCCTTGGGAAAGTGTTTCCATGGACTTTGTAGGAGGCTTTCCCATGACACGAAAGAAACATGATTACTTATATGTGGTAGTGGATGATTTAGCAAAATGTGTGTGTTGGTTCCATGTACTAAACAAATAAGCTGGTGAGGAACTGCACATTTATTCTTTTAGTTTGTTTGGGTTCATTTTGGTTTACCTACTTGATCATATCTTATCGGGATTCTAGATTTCTTGGGGAATTTTGGTCAACATTGTGGGGGTTAATGGACACAAAACTGAAAAAGAGCACTGCTTTTCATCCACAGACTGATGGTCAAACAGAGGTTGTAAACCGCACAGTGGTACAATTACTTAGGGGCTATAGTAACAAACATCCTAAATTGTGGGATGAACATCTTTATTATGTGCAACATGCTTATAATCGTGCCTTACATTCTTCTACTTTGAAGTCTCCATTTGAGACTTGTTATGGATATCTGCCTAATTCTCCATTAGATATATATTATGGACATGAAACTATTGTTAATGGTGCAAGTGATTCTGACAAGGCTAAAATATTTGTGTAGAGAATACAACAGGTTCATCAGTATGTCCGTGAACAATTGGAGAAAAGCCAGGCTAAGTACAAAGCTAGGCATGATAAACATAGAACTGATCACAAGTTCAAAGTTGGTGATTCAGTTTGGCTTCACATCGTGAGGAAAAGGCGCGAGTGAAGGTAAAAAATTGAAACCTATACGGTATGGTCCATTCCAAATATTGGAAAAATTAGTATGAACGCTTTCAGGTTGGATTTACCTCCATATATGCAAATCTACTCAATTGTAAATGTTGAGAATTTAAGATTGTATGAACCGCCTATGATTGTTGATCATGATGATGCTAACATTATGCCTTCCATTGATGATTTTTCTCCTGAGTATCTTGATGAGTTGCAGGAAGACATCATTTTGGACAGGAAAGTAAGAACTTCGCGAAGGGGTGATATTGAGTATCTTCATGTTGGGTTCAAAGACATGCATCCAAACAAGGCTAAATGGATGGAAACCAGAAAGGTGAGGGAGAAATACCCTCACCTATTCACCAATTAGGTTGACTTTTGGGGTCCAAAAGTTTCTCAGTGGGGAGGAATGATCCAGAGGATCCTCACAGAGAAACACCGATCTAAGATCTTCTTAGAATAAGTTGCAGTCATTTTTAAAGCGTGGAGAAAAATTATACGATTCCGAAACATCTTGTTTGCAAGAAACGGAGCTTGTTTGTAAAAGTTATAGCCTGCTGAAATTTTTGGGCAACTGGCAAAATTTGGAGTTTTGTGCAGGTTGGACGTGTGCACGCTCGCCAAGTGTTTCGATTATATTGCGACACATGGATGAATTGTGTGATGTACTAAAAAATGGGTTTTGGAACACCGGTCTTGGACACTCGTTCTCGGACAAATGGACCCCGCTATTTACTGGTTGGGGCCCTCAGCCAGGTTCGACACACTCGATTATGGAGGGGTGCCTTGGCCTCCTTCTCATTTAATCATTAAACCAACTTGTGTATATAAAATCCTATAATTGCCTTTGCGCCATGCATGTGGGACATTTAGGCATGCATTATTTAAATTATGCAAATTTCCCACGCCTATTTGTTATTAACTACCATTTCCACGCATTTTTATTAATTTCCACGCATTGCATATACCACTGTCCACGCATATTCATTATCCAACTAAACCACGCATTATCCTTGGGTGAGTTTTAGCACCTAAAAATCAAACCATGCGTTATCCCAAGAAATGCACCCTCCACATAAGCATATAGGTGGCTCTTAAGCCAATTCAAAACCGCCCTCCATGCATTTATAAATGCTTACCATTTTAACGCCCCCATAATGTGGGATAAAACACTTAAAATGTGCCTAAGGAGAAGGAGGAGAAGTGGAGGGGATTGGAACAGTTGACCTCCCATCCAAAAGTATAGGCACCTAACCAATGCGCCAGCTGTTTGGAAACAATATAAAAGGAGGTATATTATATTTGTATAGTATTCGGGACTGTGTAAAATTATTGTAATGCTCATAACTTGAGCTAGGAGTGGAATTTGGAGGAGATGTAAAAAGCAACCCCTGTTATTTTTGATAGAGGAAGACTGTGAGAAGGTCAAAATTTTGTAGAATTCTTTGTAAAGAATTATTTTCAAGATTTTAATAGATCGGTCCCATTCAACCGGACCCGGAGACGTAGGCCTCAAGCGCCGAACTCCGTTATCAATTCTTGCGTCAAATTGCTGGTGAATCCTCTTCATTTCTTTCAATATTTGCACAGTACTTGCAGTTTTTATTCTTTTATTAAAAATACAAAAGGATATAATGCTCAAATTTTACATCGAAAATCAATACAAAGCAAGAAAAATGTGTGTGCACAATTGCTAGTTAAATTTGGTTTTCAGATCATCTTCTCAAATGACCCCATTTTTAGCATTATGTGGTTACCATCCACATTCTATCACTTCCTCCTTGAGGGTGCAAACTAAGGTCGAGAGATGTTGAGGAACACATTCAACATCAACAATAAGGTATTGGCTAGTTTGAAGGAGAATTTATCATTAGCACAAAACAGGATGAAACAACAAGTAGATCAACACCGTAGTGAAAGACATTTTGAAATTGGTGACTTTGGGTTTTGTATGTCTCCAACCTTACAAGAAGATGTCCCTAAAGCAACAGAAAAGGAAAACAAACTTGCTCCTAAATATTATGGCCCTTATCGGGTTCTAAAAAAATTGGTAGTGTTGCTTATAAACTAGAGTTGCCTCCATCTTCACACATACATGCAGGTATTCCATGTTTCATGCCCGAAGAAGGTTATTGGACGAGAAATTTGAAGCCCCAGCGAGTTACCTGGAACTTGACGAGGAAGGAAGAATCATTTTGGAGCAGAGAAGATTCTACAAACACGTAAGAGGTGAGAACCAAAGACATTAAGGAATATTTGATCAAGTGGAAGAATATGAGCATAGAAGACGCCACCTAGGAGGATGAAGGTTTTCTGCAGCAACATCCAGATTATTCAACGTTGTGGACAACATTGGTTTGAAGGGGAAGGGCATGATATGCCCTTAACCTATTTCTTGTATTAGGATATGAGTAGCCAACTTGTGGCTTACCATATCATTTTATTATATCATTTATACTTTCTCATGCTTAATAGGTCGGCCTTGGGATGACCATAGCATACGAATAGTATATATAGGGGATTATAGGTAGTATTTCATTATCATTTGAGCATTTGAGTCTTATTATATGGTTTGGAGGTTGCCCCCTCGAAGTGGCAAAGCTATTCTAATTGCATATTGAGATCATTATTCGAAATATTGTGTTATTTGGTGTTCTATTGTTGCTCTTAATCCATGAATTATACAAGTAATTTCATTACATATTTCTAGAAGAATCCTTGGTAGATGTAGATGATGATGTAGATATAGTGGTTGTGAGTATCTTACGAGATATTTTTATTTCTATAAATTCAATGGAAGGAGACATTTATCTGTAAGATTTTTCATGGAAACGTGAAGAGATTTACAATCTTCCACAAAGTGTCCTGGTGTGTGATGATAGTCATAGAAGGCTTCATAGTTATACTAGGAAGGATTCCAGCCTCGGGAGCTAGATGGTTTAAGAGGAGGAAATGTTATGAGTGAATATTGAAGAAATTTTTCAAGGGTTGATTTGTAGTAGCCTTTTGAGGCGATGTTGAAGGAAGTAATGTTTCATTTGGTTTAACAGATATGGGAGACACTATTTTGGGTATATTTTCTTCGGTCATGGGTAGAGAGATGGTTTTCAATTGCATAACTACGATAGGTAACTTAGACAAGGTATGTGGCCCCATGATGGAAGTCATGGGTTTTAATTTTTGTTGAGGAAGTAAGATAGTGACGGGATATGATTGTGACATTTTTATATGGAGGAATGCATGTGACAAACTTTTGAAGGCTACATGCATAATATTGGGTTACATGATCATCATAAGAGATTTTCAAAATTTGTATGATAGACTTATTTTTCAAAGCTTGTGAAGAATTTATAGGTAGGATTGATGAGTATGAAGTGGATGTGGATGTGGATGAAGGAGATTTTTTTCAATGACGGGGCCTAAGGGTGCTTGTTGATTTGATTTTAGGTGTTTGTATAGTAGAATTTCTTGTTGACGGTTTGGATGTGAACTCGGTGATAGGGGTTGCAAATGTCGCAATTGATTTTTCATTAATTGTGTTTATGGTATGATGGGCCCGAATATGATTGGTTTTTGGTTGACTAGTCGACGAAGAATGGTTTGGAAATGGTTGTTTAAAGATGTTGAGGTTCAATTTTGAGGTGCATTAGGATTTTCTAAATGTAAATCACCTTTATCGATTAGATCTTGGAGGACATTTTGGAATGAGTGACACCTTTTGATGTCGTGACCTTTGACCCTATGGTATTTACAGTAATCATTGTCCATGTACCAAGGGTTTTGAAACAAACGTATTGATAGAGCGAGATAGGTGGAAGAGTGATCATGTTAATAACTAGGGCTTATCAAAAACTATGTTGTATGATTCATCGATACGAGTGTAGCTATGTTGAGGACGAGAACATTCGGTGGTTGAATGTTCCTTGGGGGCATATTTGACGACTACTTTGTTGGTGGTGATTTGGATTTTCTTGGGTATAGGATGGTTTGGATGAAAATTTAGATTTTGGTTTCTTGATTTAAGTTTGACTCTACCTTCCTCAAGATCTCGAGAGCTCAAGTTTTCGGGCCATTGTAAAGGATTCATTACAAATTTGAAAGGATTGTATTTATAGTTTGGATGAGATATGTTTAGCGCAAAGAACAAGAAAATTATTATATTAGCTCGATTATTGGGAGGAAAAATGATAGTTGATTGATAATACCCATCCAATGGGTGAAAAAGTCCGAAATGGACTCATCTTTGAATTTTTGATTGTGTATAGGTCATTGATGGTGATTTTACATATGATATTGATTGAGAAGTATTCGAGGAAGAGTTGACCAAGTTCGGTGAGCGAACGAAGAGCAAATATTGCAGGTATGTTATTTTACTAGTCTAAAGTTAGACCAATTAAGGACATGGGGAATGTTCTCAACATTAAGTCGTGATTGTGAGCTATAAGGTAACAGGAATGACGGAAGTCCTAAATGTGTTGTTGAGGGTCTTCCTTGCTATAGAATTTGAGGAACTTAGGAAGTTCCTAGTGAGGAGGATAAGATTTGTATGGTATCGATGGATGAATGGGTTTGTTGCATATTTGTTTGTTTGTATGATAATGTATTCTTGGGACCCATAGAAGTAGCTTCAAGGCTAGATATTTTGTTCATTAAATCTTGGAGAGAGTTGGTTTTTGTTGTTGTTGTTGTATATTGGATAAGGATGAACCAGGTTGATTATATGAGAATTGGTTAGGTTGTGATATGGTTGATATTGTGAGGGGATATTATGTTGGAAGGGAATATTTTTCTGATGAGGGGTGCCTAGGGGAATATTATAAAGAGGTTGTGAAGCTAAAGGCTGTGAAGGTTGAATATATTGATATTGACTGGGCATGGATGTATTGAAGAGGGGTTATGATTGTTGGGGCATATGTTGATAGGGAATTGACGTGTGAATGAGAGGTTGTGATTAGTGTGGAATGTGTTGAAAGGGAATAAAACAGTTGAATGAGTGATTGGGTTTGGTGAGTGGTTGGGATTGGTTGAGATTTTATGGTATGGATTGAGAGGAGGTTGGGATAGTAGATGATTGTTGTGAGGATGGGAACATAGTAGAAATAGAGCTAGTATTGATGAGTGGAGTCGATGTCGGGATAGACATAGCTACGTTTTGGATGATGGAAGTGGGTTGTTAGGATGGGGTAGGTTGAGCTACGCTTGATGGGATAGCTATAGAACTCACTGGAGGCATCTAGATAGTAGAAGAGACTAAAGGGGTTAGCATAGATGATGATGGGTTGTTATTATTCTAAGATGAGGTAGAACAAATGAGAGGCCTATTGAAGAGGTGAGTTTTTGATTATTGGTATCTTGTGAGGAAACTACATTGAGGTCAAAATATATGATAGGGGTTAAAGACACAATGTTGGATATTTCTGATTGACTACTAGAAGAATAAGGATGTATCTATTGAATGACCGGTTCATGATTTGGATCGATAAGATGTGAGTAAGCACATGAGGGTTCAGGTACATAAGGTAGTGGTTCACATGCGTGACGGTTGAAGGTGAACACCTCGGGAAACAAGGTATGCATTAAGAGCGGCGAGGTTTAAATTTAAGATTTCAAAAATATGGGATCCTTGTTATCAAAGAAACGGGGACTGAAAGGATTAGGTATTTCAAATGAGGCAGATTGACTACTAGGAGAATGAGGAAGTTCTTGATCTTCTAGTTAGGTGATAGAGACACTCATCGTTGTTCTAGTAAATGTGAGGCATCCTCGATGCGTGTTTGAATATTTTCAATAGATCGATGAATATTTACTGATCATGTTTTCAAGTTTGGAGGAAGATTGTTGTCTTGTAAGAACCATGAAAGAAAAAAATCACCTAAAAGGGAAAATAAATCTAAATTGTTGATTACAAACAAAAAACAAAATCACGCAGAAGGATTTTTAATTATCTTGATTAATTAAGAAAGAAAGTATGAAATGTGTAAAATGGTTGATAGGGTCCTAGGAAATTCTATGGATGGTTTCAGGTGATGTTTATGGATGGAGTCCTCGATATACTTGAAGGTACGTGAGGCCCAAATCTATGTCGATGTTGATGTACGGGAGTGGTATTGGGGCCTACCCCTCACTTCATGGTCTCGCAGCGATAAGGGAGTCGAGTGCTTATCCAATATATCAAAAATGAGATTGATTATACTCGCCAGAACACCAAGTCAACTTCTCCTCTTGGTGATCAAATCCAAGTAGGTCCACAGGTAGGAATGTTTTGATGTAAATTTGTGTTTGAAGTGGTTTGGTTGTGTGTGGGGAAGTTAAGTGAATGTAATCTATTAACCTCCTAATTAAACTATGTGATCAAAAACAAGAGCAGTTCATTTTAAGCCTAAAAGAAAGATTGATTTTGATGAGTACAACAAGAAAGGAATGCAATTCTTTGAAAGAAAGAGAAAGGAAAGAGACACACACAAAAAGTGATTCCTTTTTTAATTTTAATTTTTTTATTTTTGTAGCACAACTACAATAAGAACAAACAAACTCCCAAGACATAAATCTATAATGTTTAGATGAAAACAAAAGACAAAAAGGCAAAAAAATGAATGTCGAGAGGTTAACCAACTAAGTAATCAAAAATAGTTTACAGAGATCACATGACGATTCACACGGGATCACTAGCGATTTTATTGGATCGTTAGCGATTACAAAGCAAAGAACCTAATGATGAAATTTAATTAATTTGAAATGAAAGAAAGGAAAAGAGGTCCCACTTTAGGGCTTTCCAAAATTACGCAGTATTTTTTATTTCCAAAATAAACTAGCCTTGGAAGACGGTGGGGTTTACCGATACCCACGATGATGATTATTGATGTTGTTGGATAAAATATCCTTCTTATTTCACCAATGAAGAAACCTACAGATCAAAGACACTAAACAAAATATATTAGATAGATGGGTAAACAAGCTACTCAACAAAGGCCGATTCCAAGAATCCAAAGGGACTTCCTTGGAGGATGTCACTCACTTTAAAACAATTAAGTAGATTGATAAAGATAATGATAAAGATATGTAATAGACAATGATATGGATAATAGATGAGAAGCTCTAGAACTCAAGGTTGAAAGGTAAGTCTTGTGCAGCTTCAAAGGTGGCCCAAGCAAGGGTGGATGCAATCGAACAGACTCAAAGTAGTTGTACCAAAAGTCTTTGGTCTCTTTCTCGATCTCGTGGAGAAATTCAAATTGATCTTTGATATCTTCTTCATCAATGGAAAATTGTATTACACACAATGTTAACTCATGAAGGATGTTGTATTGTTCCTGAAGAAGGGTTGTTGAACTATAGGAAGGTCGTAGATGCTTGTAATTGGATGAGAATGGCCAGAACTGCCATCTAAAAGAAATTCATGCTTGCAAAAGAACAATTTAAAGCCTCAAGATTGATAAAATTTGAGATAAAACTGATAAATTGATAAAAGGTGTGAATTGATAGAGAGATCATTGGTGATCGAATAGAATCTCCGATAATTCTAGTGATTGTTGGCGATTACTATTAAAATGGCGAATATGCTAAAAATGTCAATATGAGCTTTAAACGATGATATTTGATGATTTTTTGTTTAGATGAAATGTAAGTAACAAATGAGATTAAAAAAATAAATTTAGATGAGGAAACATGTTAAAGATGTCTCTAAATGTCTAATAGAGCTGATTGAAGTTGTTGAGTGATCATTGGATTTTGTGAGAGATGATCAATGAAAATGCTACCAAAATGATGTGTTTAGGATAGCTTGGAGTTGATGTAGAACCT
The DNA here is from genome assembly GCA_018340775.1 of Taxus wallichiana var. yunnanensis. Lineage (NCBI taxonomy): Eukaryota > Viridiplantae > Streptophyta > Pinopsida > Cupressales > Taxaceae > Taxus > Taxus wallichiana. The sequence goes on from CM031243.1 coordinate 852,197,566, forward strand.
TGATGATCTCTAGAAATGGCCTAGATTCGTTGGAGGTCGAAAAATGAAGTGTAAGCATGAGTAAAAGGTTTATGAAGATCCTTGAGAAAGGAGCAAAAACTCCTATTTATAATCACTAGTGATTGGTTAGGATCGCCAACAATCTGGGTTTTTCAGGGAAAACATTTGAGAAGTGGTTAAAACCACTTCTAAATGAGGATTTTGGGTAAATGATGAGGGGAAATGGTTGGGGAGGTTATGGACAATTTGTAGAGGTTAATATGTGGGGATAAAATAGGTTTAAGTGATTTTAAAATGGTTGAGGTAGATTTAAAGTGGTTAGGTGGTTTAGGATGTGTAAATAGTAATTTTATGAGAGTGTAAAATTGTTTTTATGGAGTTGGGGAAGGGTGACTTAGGATAATGGTTTTTAGATAGGTTTTGGATTAAATAAAGTGTGTCTAATATGAAGTAGGCGGGTTGACAAAAACCCGGTGTCTACACTTACCAACTCATTTTTTGTTTGTGTTGCCACGATCACTTTGCCACCATCTCGAATCTAGTCAATCTCATTGCTCTAATCTGTGGCATCCTCACAATCTCATAGCTCAAATTCTCAAAGAAATAAAGGTTCAAATAAAATCACTATTCACTTTTTACCATTACTATATATAACACTTTTCTCAACTTCTAATTTACTATAGTTACCATTCGTGCTCATTTTCCAACTAATACACACTACACGATTTTGCTCATATCTTGAGCTTCGTTACTCCATTTTCTTCCCCATCTGCACCATGTGGTTCAAAATTCCTCCTACCATTGTATTGTACACATTCCATGGCACTATATTCCAATCTGGCACATTTTTAATTTGAAATACACACAATTTTGTGACATCTACTATACTTCATTTTGCTCACTATTACATCATTTCACATCTACTTTCGGCTTAGTGTTCATTCTTATTACCACTCTCCCTTTCACCGAAAGGGGGAATACAATCGAGATCATCCTACGATCCCTCTCATCCTTCTACACATCACTACACACTCCTAATACATCATTATCGAAAATTTTCTCATATAATATTTGACATTTTCTACTACTTTCTATCTATTCCCCCTAATGACCTAATATAGGGGCAAAAAGCGAAAAAAAATCTCCAAGAGTAATCTATTATAAATATTCATTATCTCTCTCGGATGACCTAACTTAGGAGTTGCATTGTTTCACTATCTTTCCAAGATGACCTAACATGGGAATCGTTTTTGCATCGTTCCAAATGACCTAACATGGAAGCCATCTAACACTATACATATAATGACACCCGGTAAAGTGGGCGCAATGAGACGTCATTTCCTTTCATGTACTACTCTTATATGGGTTATTCATGATGGATCAAAATGGATCAAAATGGAACAAAATTTGGTCTCTAGTAAATCTCTGAATAGCTGACCTTTTAAGGATGTATTCATAGTTAGAGGGTAAAACTAGACCTCTCTCCCTAACACTCTTCCTCTGGTGGTAGGACGCCCAAATCCTTTAGTTTTTCAAACATACAAAATCGGGTTGGGAATTGATCACTCCTACCCCTTCAAATATCCATCAATGACAATTCAAAATCTCCAAATTCTCTAAAATCAAATCATCAATTTCTCCAAGTGTTCCTTTATAATGGTTATTATCTCTATTTACGCCACATGGATCGACACGTTGATCCATGGTTTGCCACACTATATTTTCTTATTTTGTGCATACTTCTGCAATAGGGATTCTCCAAAATTCTCACGGTATGTTCCTTACTTCATTTACACTACTTGAATTTCATTCAAATAGCATAAAGGGGGGAAAATGTAGACACAAAATCATGCACATACTACTATTTTACTATACCGCCAAGTATGTTGTTTTATGTATGGATCTTGAGTAAGAAAAGTATTCACTGGTGACACACTTCCTAGTCCATCTGCTTGCTTTGATTGTTTCTATTGTTTTTATCTCTCACATCTGTCACTTTTCAACCATTTTTGGTCGAGTCATGGGGATCACTTTCCGTTAGTATTCTCACATCTTTCGTCGAGTTTCTTAGGGACATGGCGCCCACGCGCTCTTGTCCTCTTTGTTTTGTTCACATTTTTGACATTTGTGGTCATCCTTTTCAGTTTTCTTACTCCTATCTCGAGGTCCTGGTTGTCAATTCGTAACACTAGTGTCAAAATTCAAGCAAGAGATCCCTATATAAACACAACATACATACCATTATAATGGCGAGACAATTTTATCAAGGGCTATCTATCTACATACTATCAAAGGGACTGCATTTTGGGCTTATTACTCTGCATACACTACATAGGAAGGGGAAGTTTTTGAATTCCATCCCACACATTTGCATTCTATCTAGCTACACCCATTATCTTGGCATCATCGGTGCAAGGGCAACCTAGGAGCACTATTGCACACATAAGCACATAGAACTACATGGAGTTTGAGATGTAGTGTAGCACTTGGTCATAAGTTCATCCTTCGGGTGAGCGTTAGGGTCAATCCGACTCCCCATTTACGTCTTTCTTTTTAGGATTTGATGTAGTTTGGGGTTTAATATGATATTATCTATTTTGTGGATTACCATCAAACTCGGTGATCTTCCAGTGACCTACGGTGATCAATAGTGAAGGATAGCGAGAACTCTGGCGACACTAGAAAAATCAATTTCCACCCCTCTGCGCACTCACACAGTGCCTATAGAAGGTCTCGGGCCCAAGCACCCTCCCCCTACCCGGGGGCACTTGTCAGGTTATTTTGCAAGTTCCAAAATTTGTATCGAACATTTCTAGTACTCTCTGTCCAAATTTCTTCCCATAATTTGTTCCAATTTGGGTATACTTTAGGACAAGTGAAAATCAGATAAGTGTCATATCTTTTTCATGTACTTGCATAGTTACATCTTTAAAAGGCTAAGAATTTATATCTTATTGTATATCATTATAGTCGTTATGAAATTGAAATTTAACATAATATTTTAATATTTGTTAAATCATGATGGTTAAAAAATAACCTCTTTGATTTTAATATCTTTCCCATCCAAATAGGTATACATGTGGGTCAAATGTTATTTCATATAATTCTTAGTAACGGGTCATGTAGTTTTCTACTTGAAAGACCTTGGATACATCAACTGAAAGAAATCCCTCCACTATGAATTAATGTACATCATATTTAGACATGAACGATGAGTAATTACAGTTGAAAGGTACACAGAGTTTCAAAACAAAAGTATTACAAGAAGAATCAAGGCATGAGAAACCAAAGCTTGTAGTCAAAGCAATATAGCATAAAGTGCAATCTCACGAGTCTATTCTAAACAAAATGTACATAGTCTACAAAGAAGAAGTAATAGGTACTTAGGAAATCAAATGGATAGGAAAATGATACATACATAACATTGATGAAGTTTTAAAAAATAAACTTATGAAATACGTTCTTAAAGAGGATGTCTTATCATGGCTTTATTCTTGGGTGCCCCAAAGATCTATATTTCTATCAAAATCATTCGTGAATCTTATAACTTTATTATTGATTAGATCTATTTATTGAATACTCGTGTTTGTTGCCTAATTTGATGTATCTCTTTGTTGATTGCCACATTTCTCTCTTAATTTTCTTCTTACAATGTTTTCAATCCCTTTTCCACTTTGATTTATCTTTTTGGATCCTTTAATTATTATCAATATCTTCTCTTTTTATCTCTTTTTGTATTTTATATTTAATGCATTTTGCTTATTTAATATTTTTTATATTGTTCCATTTTCTCATTTCTTAACTTTGTATATGTTGAACTTTCTTGTTGCATTTTTTATTTCATTCTAAATGCTATAATATATTTATTTCTTTCTTTGTTTATATTATTTTCAGTTTTATGTATGATAAAGTAAAATATTATTTAAAAGATATCTTCACACCAAAAACTATATCTTCAATTGAAGAAAACAATTCTACAAATACTAACCTTTCATAAAATAGAAAACTCCGAAATAAAATCCTAGAGATTCTTCAACGAACTATAGATCAAAAGTGGTCCATGTATTTATAAAAGTTTATGACTCTTATACATTTAGATATAGTTACTCATATGTGGGAATTACAAAAAAAAAGTAATCTAAAAATAGATTATTCCTATAACATTATAATAAGTAGAAGGTGAGCCACATGAAGAAAATAAGTATAAATAAATAATTATAATGTATACACACCTTCATGGCCCACATTTAACCATCAAGATCCACTTATATACCTAGGATTGGCTTAGAACTTTAGAAATAACATACCTAAGATTAAGATTGAGTTATTATTCTTAACCTCTTTGTCTCTCCCTCTATTGAGGGTTTTCCTTGAAGGAGCCTAGCTCATGGGGTGGTAACCGTAAGGGGATGTAAGTTGGGATATTAAGGCATCTTTGGCGCATAGCTTGGTGTGACCATTCTTGTTTTGAAACCCGTTTCCATTTATTTGGCTTTTTGTGGCAATTGTTTGGCTTTGTTGTGGTGGTTGTTCTTTGGAGTTGCTTTGTGTACAACCTTCTTTTGTTGTAGCTCCGTATATGTCTTCATTTGGGGAAAACTATTGTTTGAATGAGTGTGGTGAATTTTCAATTTTTAGCGGCTCTATTTTGATTGTTAAAATGGTTAGACTCTTAAGATTTTGCGAGATGAGTGGTGTCCTTAGGTTTTCAATCAATGATGATTTAATGGGTTTGTCTTTGAGGTATGTAGGGTTTCAATGTTTATCCGTGTTTTGCGGACGTTGTACAACCTAATTTTCTAGAGATTATCCTTTTGATTTCTCTCATAATCATGTTTGACTTTCTCCTATTTTCTAAGATTCGATACAATTTCGTGTTATACAAAAATTTGGTGTTTATCCTTCTCATGTAAGAATTTGATTTGAATTCTTCACTTACATAGTTCTTCCCGACCAAGAAGGTAGAAAATTGATCTTTTTCCCAACTAACATAATTGTTTCATGTAGGGTTGGACCATAATATCATGTTGGCCACTATTTTCCTTTTTTTTACAGTACAAGCTACGCACCGTAACATTTGTGGGGCTGGGGAATAATATCATGTTGGCCATCGTACAATTTATGCACCTGTAACTTTTATTGAAAAGGCTTCAATTCCAATTTAAACATTTGGAAAAAATGAAAAAAAAGGAAAAAAAGAGTAAATGTAAAAAAAAATCGCGACGCAAAGTTGACCGTCAATTTTAACGCTACTTTGTAGGGTCTATGTTTGGTGGGTGAGACCAAATGCGACAAGCAATTAAGAGGAAATTGCAGTCCAAGCGGCAAAAAAACTGTCCTCTAAAGTTAAAAACTCGTCAACTAACTTTAAAAAAAGTAAACCTAACATTTTATTTTGGTTTTACTGAGCAGAGAATAAAAAAGGAGAAGGATTCCCCCAACAATACCACCAGTATTGGTATACATGTCTCCTTATACCACTATTCCCCTCCTATTTTCTATGCATGTTTGTCTCCCCCACCTTTTCATGCGCTTCTAAAACCACCCAATTAACACAGCCTTTCCTCTAAAAATAACAATATTTACAAGGCAAAATCGTTAGGATTCCATTTTCCAATTTTGCCCCAAATGGGAAGGGGCAACCTTCTGAAAAGGACCTCTAAAATATAAATAAATATTAATAATGGAGTGTGTTTTCCACCCACTCTCCACCACGTGTTCGCATGTGCGATAAATGGACTATAACTAACCACGTTGGTATAGTGTTATTAGTCTCTGTAATATGTTGGATGCAGAGTTTAATTTATTATTAAAGGGCGACCATAATTGTGGTTTTGCAATGGTTAGATTCTCGCTAATTAAATAGATGATATGATGGCTTACTTAAAAGATTAGTATCATAAAGCAAGAAATCAATAGGGTTTTTTTAAGTGGATATTCTTGAACATGTTTCTTGTAGTTGTTCTAGTTTGGTGCATATTTTTCATTTTTAATAAATAATATCAATTCTCACTATCTTGAGATCATTATACAATTTTGTTTTGGTATGCAATTGGAGTAATATGTTTGTGTAGACAATTTTACAAAAGCATAAGATATTCATTTTTAAAGAAGGAAATATCAAAGAGTAGATATACATTTAGTATGTTCCAAGGGATGGCAAATTTTAATTCCTCTGTAAGAGAAACATGTCGATGATTAAATATAATTAACTGTTTTGAGAAAAATAAGTGGAGGTCTCGATTTAATTGTAAATAAATTACCTTGCGAGATAATATTAAAAGGTTGAGGATATAGACCACTTAAAACAAACATAGATAAAAGAACGTACAATTTTATGGCATCCAATTGAACTACATCCATATATCTTTTTAATTCATGTGTCTTTCATCAATCTTCGTACCATTTGAACCTCACCTCCCCTGTGCACTTTTGCATAAATGTTTGTTACAATAACATATATTATAGTGTTTTGAGGATCTCGGTAAAAATCCACTTTTCATTATGTTTTGATGGATGTCTCCTATCTTGCTCCAAAGATCCCATTTTGATACGGGTTAGGAGGATGTTGCCAATAGTTGTGGAGTCAGGTTGAAAGTATGTCAATTGCATTTGTTTGAAAGTTTCTAAGGTCTTTTCAATAAACCATTTTGTGCTTATCTTGCAATCATGATTGCACTCCATGAGACCACCTTTCTTTCAACCATTTTTGTAACAATTCACATGTCTTGTGCATGCTTCCATATTTTGCGTACATATCTCCTAGAGCTTCTCTAATTAAAACATCTAACAAAAGTCCTCCATAATGTTCTAGTAAATGTCCATATCCTATTTCAAAACTCCAAATTTGGCATAGGCTCAAAGGGGAACCGATCAAGCTAGACATCCATTGGTTACATTTAATAATTTGATAGAATCAATATTTCATGAAAATACCCATATTTTCCATATTAACTACGATCATGATATTTCATGATAAAACAAATACGAGAAAAGAACAAACTCCACACAATACCTAACATAAAAACTTAACTCCGCCTAACGATAAATAAACACATAAATACAATATCACCGTAGCTATTAACCACTCACGTACCCTAGTTAGGTGTCTAGAGTAACCGCATAAAATGTAAACCTAAGTACTGGTCCTTTGAAGACATTGGATATGCCGTATGGCATCGTGCATATTGAGAGTGGAAGAGAATAATAGTAATGTGGAAGGAAAATTGGACTAAAGTGGTGCAAGAAGAATTGAAATACATGTTAATTCCATCATATTGGATATAAATTCCAGCATAAAGATGTATACCACTAAATGACTTCTTATTTCTCTTCAACCACGAAATGTGGAGGACCTACAAAGCATGGTGGTGAAACTATTCATAATCATACTAGTGAAGATGAATGGTGGTAAGGGATCAAAATCTACGATATCAAACTCACCACCTATGTTTGGTAACATGGAGTGGGGATACTGAACGTAAATTCGTTGTATTGAAATTAAGTTGGGTAAATGTTTGGTTATTTGCTCTAATTTTATATTGTTTGTGTTTATTGAATACTAGTTTATGTTATTTTCATTTTTTTTTTAACTTTTTCTTTATTTTAGGTAAATTTGATTTTAAATGAAAAGAGGAAAAGGTTTAAACGGTAACGATGGTCGCTAGTACTAGTCTACATATTTATTTATGTTCCAATTTTTTATATTATTAGGCTCAAAAGCATGATTTTCAAAGAAAACAGGAATTGGAAGTATCCAATCTTTCTAAGGAAATTGTGCACTCAACTCAAGAGAAGTATGCTATTGGTTTAGTGAAGGCTCTTTAGAGTGGCATGTTTTAGACTAATCATGAGGGTTTTAGTTTTATTCCCCTTGGAGCCCCTACATTTTCCGTAGAGGATTGTAGATATAAGCATAGCATGTGTTCTTCAAAGAAGCATTGAGGTTTATTTGCGTTTGATTGGTCATTTGTCGTGAGTTTCATTTTTAATTTTTTTCTAGCTTTTTCGGACTCTGTTTTCTATGGTTTTTCATCTGCTCTATCCCAACACGGTGATGGGACCAAGACATTTTCTTGGTTACCTTGTTTATTATAATTGTTTGTATTTCAATTTGATATATGATGCATTCCAATAAAAAAATATTAGTTTATATTAGACTTATGTTGACCACACCACTATTATGTGTTCTTTGTTATTTTCATTTTAAAATATATTTTTCTCATTTTTTTGTTCTCCCTCTTACCCGTTTTCTCTTTCCTCATGAATTATTTATGCTCTACTTTACTAGTTTATTGGATAGAAATGTAATTTTGAATGAAAACTTATTATAATTCTAGCTCCTTTTTTGTATGGGCCTTTTGATTGTCATCTGAGCCCCTATGATTTTTTGCCCTTCTTTATCGATAATTCTTGTGGATTGTGTGTTGGCATGCACATTAATAAGGTTCTAATTTGAAATCACGAAGTTTATAAATACATAAGTGTATTCATGCACTTACAATCAAATGGTAAGTTGTAAAAATTGAAAGTCATTTATTCAAGAAGTATCTACACACCTAAAGTATATTTCAAGCAATTAGAGAAGAATGTCCCAACATTTACTAGTTGCTTTGATTAACACATTAAAAACAATAACCTTTTGAGACACTTGCATTACAATAGATTGTTTGTTGAATTGTATTATACTTTTTGTGTTACTTTCAAGACTATACAAAATCCTAGGGGATACTAGTAACGAGAGGGATAATACAAAGTCCCAAATAAACCCCTCAAGTTTTACAATTTTTGCGAGGTGTTACAATCACATTAGGGTTTTGAGGAAGCATAGAATTCTCCGAGATTTTTCATGACTAGGGGAAAAGTGAGTGTAGTTTTGGATCTCAAGAGCGGGCCAACAAGGTAGTCAACTCATATTCTACATTCGTTCAAAACTTTCAAAATGTGTCATTTTTACGGCATAAGGTTGTTGTTACAGCGAGGTTGTTGTTACGGAAAAGGCTACCCTTTCTACTTTTTTTTTGTTTTCTTCGACTCGTTGATTGGACCTATGTTCTGAAGTTGTCTATTTGTAATGATTGTCTCCAAAATTGTGATAACGTAATTATCATTCAAAACCCCTCTCTTATATCAATTATTTAAATTTCCTATGATCTCAAAATATTCCTTTACACAATTAGGTTTGATTATTGAGTTTTATATATTTACATATGACTAAATTGTGTTGTGGTTAGCTACTGATGCACTATTATTGTGTAAAAGCACTTTCCACATCTACAAGGTGTAGTAGTTGAAATGGAGTTCCATTGTCTAAATTAATAAAGTTCGGTGTTTTAGTCGAGTTATTTTAGTCCGAAAACATTTACTATTTGTTGTATTCTCTACCAAGGGTTTCTTATAGATGATAGATTATTGTATTTCGTTATATTCTTACCCTAAGGTGTCATATATGTAATGCGACATTGAGTCTCTCAAACATATCTTTTGGTTTTATATTCGAGCTCAATAGGCTTGTAAATGGATTCATTCATTCTTCACACCCTTCAAACCAAATATTTTCACTAAGAACAGAGTCTTACTTGGATATTTTCTTTGATTCTTTGAAATAAGTAAAATTGACATATTTACACTGATTGAAATTTTCTATTAAGCAATGGCAAGTCAAAAATCATGTTGCCTTTAACCATGAGTAGTTAGGGAGTTTTGTAATAATTACTAACAAAACTTAGTGATATCCGATTATATATTGCATATAATATAAGTTCAAGCCAAATAAGTGGTAGATTGGATGTTAAACACCTTTGTACCTTGATTGGAAACTAGGCAATGCCCCTACAAATGTAAGAAAAGTTTCTCTCGTCTCCATAGACATGATATTCTGGAAAGGACAAGGTCATAATGAATGTGACAAAGCTCAAGAAAGGTCTCGTGGTTGTTTTTATTATTTCATAATTCATAATTTGACATTTGTTAACGAGTGCTCATGGAAGTTAGCCCTCTCTGCAAGATGGAGGTTATGGAATGGTTGGTTGGGAAGCTCAACAAGGTGAACCACATCACATGAATTTATTTTTCTCCAATAAAGGCATCAAACCTAGGAGGAAAAAGAAAAAAATTGAGGAAGAGAGAGGATAGAAGTCCATATTTGTAGATGTAGACCCCTCTTATGATTGTGTGTGACAAGTAAATCATTTTGTTGCTTCTTTCTCCATTAATTGGTTTGGTTGCATCAATTGCTTAAATTTTCATGGAACTTGTGTACACTTCATTTCTTACGAAATGTCAAATAGTTAGTTGCCTTCGATTTTGATGATCTTTATCATCTTTAGTGCATGATATAACATTTTATATTATTTTTATCTAATGTATGGTATCATTCCATCTTCCTTTCTAATGAAACATATAATTATACTTATTTTTAAAATAAATATAATAAAAACACACAAACCATCTACCAAAAATCTATTATAAATTGATGTCAACATTAGTCTCCAAGAGACTATAAATGCTAACAAATGAATTTATAATAACCACTTTCTATGAAGTGATAATTTTAGTATAGTATATAATAATCAATTGCCATGAAGTGCTAATTTTCATATTATTCAAGAAGCGAGAATGATGCTTACAAAATCTCAAAATATGAATTTATAGTTTTAAAAAATGGGGTTTTGGCAAGACCCTAGAACCTTTTTAAGAGGGAAAATGTTAACATATAAATTAATAATACTAAAATTAACAATAATATTTTAGAATTAGTAATAAATATCTCCCATAAAAGGAGGAAATATTAACACAAATATCTTAATATTAAAACTATCAATAATGTTATAAAAATAGAGTATATATATTTTGATTGAAACTTGTATTTGTCTATTAATCATATATACTAGAAAATGTTTAATTAAATAAAAAAACTAGCAAAATGGCATTCCACTTTGTAGAAATTATCAAGTTAACAAACCTGAAATCATTTTTAAAAATCACAAAAATATAACAAGATATATGGTTATATTAATATATATTGTACAAGATCAAGAAGTACTTTTTCCACGAGAAAAGGTTAATATAGTGAACCTTAAGGGAAACAAACACCAAAAACTACGTAAATGTCATCACGTAATGACAATAAACATGGTGGCTAGTGTTAAGTATTGGCTCCCACTAATCATTATCATTTCCCCCTTCTTCTTTAGTCTGCCTAGCAGAAACGACAAGAGATAGGCGAGGAAACTTGTCTTAAGATGGAATTTCCCATAAATCAATCCACGACACCTATTTCGAGACCTCATCTCCTACTACCACTTCCACACCAATAGGTGAAAGATGATGTGAGTGGGGTAAGTAGCTCCTACGATTACACAAGCAACATTGCATGTGTCCTCTTGCCCCATGAAATTAAGGATGAGACCAATGGAGAGGATAATCAAGTGACATCCTTATAGCCATGCAAGGGGAATTGCCTCGATGGTCAAGAAGACATTAACAATGCTCCACCTCTAATATAAATTTCTCAACTTGCACCTAGATTTGAAGCATAACATTAGAAATGAAAAACACTCATTAACCAAAAGAAATATTTATCCCTAGGAAGATGATTGAAACTAACATAATTTCAATATTTCCATATATGAAATAAAAATCAACACAAATCCACCAAATCTAATTATATTTTGTAGGTAGAATGAATGAGTACCCTAGACTATCCTTCTCCCAAGTAAAGAACATTGGAATGAGAAACTAAAAAGGGTGTGAATGTATCACTAGGAGATTCAACATGGGAAAAAATTATTGAAAGTCACATATTACTGATAGGTTAAGCAAATAAGATTTGAAACCCCTACGTGAATCAACCTTGTCCCTACAAGGAATTCTTGATACATAATACACAAAAAGAAATGAGAATTTTTGGGTTCAATATTGGCTTTCCATATATAGGTTAGAGAAGCATTTGACCTAAGTAGCCTCATTAGACCTTAGCTTCTAATGATGGTTGAGGGTTTTTAGCTTAAATGTGGTGAAGGACGAGGATTTGATAACCAAGCCAAGATTTCTACCCACATAAAGGGGTTTCAACAAGACAATTCCAGTCTATCCGCTTGGAAGAATTATAAATAATCCCATTTTTATGAAGATTCTAATCATATATTGCATTTTGATTTTAGAGATTGAGTCAAAATATCCATTATTTAATTTTTTTATTAGATATGGTAATAAATAGGGATAAGCTCCCAGAAGCCTTATAGAGAAAGATACATCGTGATAACACCCAAATAGAAACAAAAAGGTGAAACATGAACAAAAAGAGAGTTAAATAGGCTTAACTCAAGAGAAACCAGGTCCACAAAACAGCTAGAAAGTACAAACATAAACCAACAGTATGCAACATAGGCAGACACAGTTCGCCAACAGTCAAAAAAAAACCTTAAACAACGAGCAAAGAAATTATTTTTTCTTGTGACATTTAGAGGGGGCACCTTGGGTACTAGTGGGGTCTTCCTGCAGATGGTCTTGATCCATGTCCCTCTGAGTCTCCTTTCCACCATCTTCCTCATCAGAGCTGCTCAGGTGAAGTTGGAACTTTCTCTTTTTCAGGCTTGATTCCACCATGTCCAACCTCTTCTGCAACTCCTTGACCATATTCTCTAACTCCATCACCTCCCCTCTCATCATTCTCTAAGAAATGCAAATATTTTTGAGGCTTCAATACATTCAATCATGTTATCCCTCATATCGAGCTTGTTTCCTCCATGGCTTCCATTGTCATTTCCTACTATTGATTTTTAAGGTAATGTTTCTCATTATTCTTCTCCCCTTCCACATATTATTTAATTGATATTTGTATTTCATCATAGATTAATACATATAAATGTGAGACAATTTACTTAACATATTAAAGATGAGCTTAACACTCTTCCTAAGAAAATTAATATTTTTAATCCGAAGAACCATGGAAAAGAATATATTATAATATTTTAATATATAAAACCACTCTTGAAAATTAGAATTGAAAGAGGGGCTACAAATCCACCCATAACTGATATTAGATTTGATTGATTTTGTAGGAGTGATGCTTAATATTTAAATACATACACATCCCACCTAAATTTTAATTTTTAAAAATCCCATTGTATCATACATCCAAAAACATGATGGAAGCCTTTGGCTTGTTTTGCATTGACCCAAAGAAAGTCCCAAATAAGCATGGCCATTATTCATAAGAAGCCTTGGAAGTAGCCAACAAAAGAGAAGTACACATGAGTAAAAACTTGTGTGTGTGTGTGTGTGTGTGTGTGTGTGTGTGTGTGTGTGTGTGTGTGTGTGTGTGTGAGAGAGAGAGAGAGAGAGAGAGAGAGGTTTTAACACCTAAAGGGTGATCTTATTCTCAACTCTACCACAACATAGAAGGTATTATCAAAAATTGTCATTAATATTGAAAAGCGAGTATTTCTTGATATGCCAAATGGATAGTTAAATAAGTTAAAGGTAATAATTATTTGAAATTTCTCTTAATACATTGCATTTCAGCTAAGGGCCTTATGGAAAAAATTGATGGAAAAACATTGGTATCCATACTTTGCATATCACTTTCACGCGAGTTAAAATCCATTGGATTCCTTATGAGGTTGTTAAACCTTATTGGAGATTAGTTTCCAACGATTTTAGATCGGGGATTTATTTTAATAATCATAACATGTAGTTGTCTCCCATTGTGATAGGAATTACTTACCTCTTGCAAAGACCATGAATTTAAATCTATTTGGTTTTTGAAAGGGAATTGATACTATTCAGGACCTCATTCATTTAGGGACTATAATTCGAGATCGAACTCAAAATAATTCACAATCGAGCTCAAAATAATTCAATCTTGTTCATTCATAAATCCTCTCTATTATGAATATCCGAAGCTTATGTCAAATTTTATACTACACAAGCTCGATATCTAGCCTCTTGTAGCTTGTTCTTGAGACTAGTGGTGGAATGTTGACACCACTTTCCAAAATTATTCTATTAGTTTATTTTACCATCTCATAAGCTTCCTCTCCTTACTCTCTAGATTTTGGTTTTCTCTCCTTAGGTGCGGCTCACTCGCCTCAATCAAATAAGATATTTTAAACTTGATCCTAAAATTACACATTTTTGTGGTGCTTTATTTATTAGGGTCTTCCTCTTAGTGAAATTATTAAGCACATTGATATTTCTAATCCAAAACTCAGGGGTTTTGGGATTAAAGGATAGAATAAAAATTGTGCCAGATGTAAATAGAAAAACTATCTCTGAAAAGATATGTATATTGCTCAGAAAATCTGTGATTACAATAGCTATATCTCTGCAAGGAGATGTTTGTCTTCCCCTTACGGGTTACATCTACTTATATACTACTTTTAGAAATATGAAGAGACATCTATAAGAATGTGAAAGGTCACCAATATCTAGGGAGATGAGGTGATTCACCTTCCATGAATTACATATGTGAAAATTTCACCAAATTGCTATTTTTAGAAATTACTATTTTTAGAAAACACTAAAAAAATTACAATTTGATTCCTTTAGAAGTGGATTTCAGGGGTTAAAATTTTATAAATTTCTTCACCCTTTTACCATACTCTACACATTCCAAGATTTCTGCGCATTTTAAATGAAGTCAATCAAAGCTATGGTGTAAAAGTTATGACTCTCGGAAGTTTTCCCAGTGGTATTGCCACTTGGGTTATTGTCTGATCATTCCTCCCTCCTTCAAAAGCAATGGTCCCCATTGTACCAAGGGGTCCCATCAAGTGTGGAAATTGTTTCTTTATTTGGTATGCGGTGAGCCACTCACCTTGATGACTGATATTTCCTTTCTTGATCACCCGATAGAGCTGAATAGGACGTCCTCTGGTGGTCTTTGTCCAAGTGTCCACAATCTGATCTTCTTCATCGAAGAAAAGCTTTTTGGGTTGAGTTTGGATATGTCCAACTGTTCTACTATGACCGAGGTGTCCAAAAGAGGTGGGTGATATGGCTTGAGGAGGTCCACATTGAAGATAGGATGCAGACCAAGGTAGGGTGGAAGATTTAACTCAAAAGTATTTTCGCCTACTTGTTTGGTGATAGTGTAAGGACCATACCATAGAGGTCAAATTTTCTGTGTGGACACAGTAAACCTTTCTTTACGAATCCATAACTAGAAATTATCACCAACCTTGAAATGATGTGGAACCTTGTGTTGATCATGGAATTTTTATACTTTTCATTCATCTTTTGTAAATTATTATGGACCTATTCTTTGAGTGTATTGAATTTGTTCAACAAACCTTGTTGCCTTTTCTACTTTAGTTTTTCCATGAGGTGTGTATTCCATTGTATGCACCAAAATGCATACATCAATGGGTGTCATAGGCTAGAATCCATAACAAACTTGAAATGGAGTTTGCTTGGTGGAGCTATGTAGGACCCAATTGTGTCCATGTTGTATGTAAGGCATGGCCTCATCCCATGTATGTGGGTGTTTGGAGTCATACATACGAAGCATGTTGACAAGCAGGTAGTTCACCACCTTTTTCTATTTATGTCTGATCATGGGCGGAAGGATGTGTAATTCATCAACTTAGTGGTCCATCATTCCCTATAGGGTGGACCAGAAGATGCTTAAGAACCTACTATCCCTATCAGAAAAAATATACTTGGGGATCCCAAAGGTGATCCATACATGACTAAAATAGTGTTTAGCAGTTTTTTCAGCAGAAATATTTTTCTTACAAACAATCATTATAGCCATTTTAGAAAATTGATCAACTAAAAAAACCATTTCCATGTTTTTAAGTTGGTAAAATTAAGAGGAAGTCTATTGAGATGGAGGCCCGAGGCTTGGTTAGTTCTAGAAATGGCATATAAAATCTAGGTTTCTTATTAGTTAGTTTGGCAATTGCACAAGGTGTGTAAGATTTGATGTACTTAACCACATTACTCCTTGGGTTGGACCAAGTAAAAATGTTTTTGAAATACTTCCAGTGTCATGTCCATGCCATGGTGTTCAATTGTCCTCCTAAAGTGTGCCTCCTATATCATCTTCTATTGTTCACCAATTTGAACACAAATGTTTCCCATGTGGAAAAGAAGGTTATCATGTAGATAAAAATCGGGTACATGCTTTCCTCCTCGGAGGACACGATATGTATAAGAAAAGTCAAGATCTATCTCATAAAAAGTGTACCATTTGGAAGTCACATGTCAGTAGAGGCAAGGATAGTTGTGAGGAATACTTTTGGTGTCTTTCATTCCTTAGTTTTCTCTGCATATAAAGGAATTGCA
>CM031243.1:852213958-852285162 GCA_018340775.1 Taxus wallichiana var. yunnanensis
CAAATTTCAATTTATTTTTTTAGGTATCTTGGCTTGTCAGTTTGCATTCATTATTTTTAGTATCATACTTTAATGATTTGGGATCTAAAAAATACAACTTATTTTTATAATCAAGGAATGAAACAATGGATTATCTAATATTTTTTCTATCTTTATTAATAGAGTTTTCAAGAGTGAGCTTCTTATTTTAGGTATCATGACTTTTTGGTTTACATCTCTTTTCAATTAGTCCCTACTTTGGAAGACTTAAACAATTGATTTTTCTTATCTTAATATTAATATATTCGCTTGTTGCAAATCAAAATGCATATTTGAATTTTTAAACTCTATAATGTTATAAATTTTAAATTTGCACTTTTTTAACAAATTAAATATAGAAAATGATTTTATGGACCATTGATTGGTTAAAACATTTGAGATCTTGTTCCCGGTTTACTTCATTCAAGGTAATTGACAATGACATACAAAGTGACGTGCCCACCTAGTGACATTTGTTAAAATTTGAAAGCTCTCAACTATGTGACAAGTAAAAACATGAGAGGCATAGTTGTAACTTTTTTAAATAAAATTTACTAGAAAAAACTAGAATAAAATCTCTCTTATTATGCCGAAAGGCATTCCTTCAAACCGGTTCAAGTTGAGGGGGCTCTGACGCATGTCAGAGAGGAGATGGGTGAGATGAAGTCGCAAAGTACGACGTCGATCACGAATGCAATCTAGCCCTCCATGCGGTGTACACCTCCATGCCCTGACAGAGATCATAAACCCTTTTAGGAGAAGGAATTGTTGATTATGAAATTGCTCTCGCACGCCAAGAAGGGTTTAGTGTAGTTTTTGTACACCTCCATGCCTGCACAGAGATCATAAACCCTGTTACGGAAAGGAATTGTTGCTTGTTAAATATCTGTTGCACGACATTAAGGGTTTGGTGTGTTTTTTTGCATAGTGTACACCGAAGCATGGCCGCATCGAAGGGGAGGGGGTGTCGGTCGGTTGATCAGCGTGGAAGAGGTACACCGTTGTCTGCGAAAGGCATTCCTTCACCGGGTTCAAGCCGAGGGGCTCGACGCATGTCAGAGAGGAGACGGGCGAGATGAAGTCACAGAGGACGACGTCGATCACGGATGCAATCTAACCCTCCATGCGGTGTACACCTCCATGCCTGGACAGAGATCATAAACCCTCTTAGGCGAAGGAACTGTTGATTGTGAAATTTCTCCTACACGCCAGTAAGGGTTTGGTGTAGTTTTTGTACACCTCCATGCCTGCACAGAGATCGTAAACCCTGTTACGCAAAGGAACTGTTGCTTGTTAAATATCTGCTGCACGGCATTAAGGGTTTGGTGTGTTTTTTACAGCAATGTACGCTTGAAGCATGGTTGCATCGAAGGGGAGGGGGCATTGGTTGGACTATACGCGGAAGAGGTACAACGCTGTTATCCCAAAAATGAGACTAGGTATAAATATTTATGTGAAGGCTAGCTTTTGTTGCTTTTTCCAATGTGTCATCGTTGTTCTGGTTGTTCTGTGGGTAGGTTTCGAATTCTGATTGCCTTCGTGAATGAAAAAAACCCTTCACAAATGACAGGCTAACACACTTGTTTGTTTTTCTCTCGTGGGTTTTAGCAAGTTTAGGGTTTGCGTGCTTCAGAGGCCTGTGTGAAGATGATGGCAGGCATATACATTCCTCTCGGGGTCTATGGGGATTTTGTTACTTTTTCCAGTGTGTCGTCGTTGCTCTGGTTGTTCCGTGGGTAGGTTTCAAATTTTGATTGCCTTCGTGAATGAAAAAAACCTTCACAAATGACAGGCTAACACAGTTGTTTGTTTTTCTGTCATGGGTTTTAGCAAGTTTAGGGTTTGCGTGCTTCAGAGGCCTGTGTGAAGACGGTGGCGGGCATATACATTCGTCTCGGGGTCTCAATTTTGAGCAACTTATTGCAGGCAGCCAGAGCGATTTGGGTAATTTGCTTCCACTGCAAGATCATTGATATCCAGAAAGTATTAGAGGTCATAAATAAGTAAATCTAGTAATCTATGTCTTTAAAGTAGTTTGTGTTGTATTAAGAATATGCAAAAGTTAAGAGGTTCTGGTGTTATTAACTAGCACCAATATATAGAATTTTTCACCGGTGTCTTGTCTGAAGCTAATTATTTTTTATGTGAATGAAATCATTAATCATTAGGCTAATAAAATAATTGATGGTTCGACTGTTCTTCGACAGTAACGCAAGTGATGCTCTTGATAAGCTGCGGTTTTTGAGTGTAATGGAGCCAGAATTACTTGCAGAAGGGGGTAACTTGGAAATCCGTATCAAACCAGATCCTGAAAATGGGATCATTACTGTTTTGTAAGTCTTGTATGGATGAATCACAAATTAATTCTCGCTTGTACCTTCTGATAATTGGTTGACACAAGCTTGTTATTTTCATCCACAGGGATACGGGCATTGGCATGACCAAGCAAGAGCTAATTGATTGTCTTGGAACCATAGCTCAGAGTGGAACTTCGAAGTTTTTACAAGCTTTGAAGGTTGGAAAATCTTTTGTTGTTAGGTATGTGGTCTATGACAGGATGTGTTCTCAACATACTACTTGTCTTTATCAGTTGTTAGAAGATAGTTTTAATAGTATGCTAACAAGTAATTATGGAATCAGTATCTGTATGTTTCTAGGTTTCTTTATGTCCTTGTTTTATTCTGGATTTTTTTCTTGTGAAATTATAGATTTTTGCTTTGAAAATCTTGTTGTTATTTACATTTGCTTTTTCTGCCATTTCTGCAGGACTGTCTTGGAGGAAACAACAAAACTGTAGAAATTATCAGTCTGAAGTTAGCTCTATTTCAGCCATGGTAAGAATAGGAAAATAACAAAATCTATAGGTTTGCTACTGGAGAGAGAATTAAGTCAAAAACTTAAAAGTAATGGTGTTCAAATGTGACTAACAAGACTTATATTTATCTCTTCATGTTTATTTTTTAACACTCTTCCGAAAGGCACCCTATTCCTTCTTATCGCTAAACTTATCATCCAAAAAACATCACCTTCTTTTACTTATAAATTACTCTTTCGGAAGATAGAACTTTGTGTGTGCTTAAGTAATGCCTTTCTTACTAATTATTGAAGAACCGGATCTCATTTTAAGATATTTTGCTAAACTACATTCTTATTTTAATTTTTCTTTACTATTACAATTGACAAATGCCACGAAATCTCTCCTCTCTCTTTATATATATGTCTTGGAGGAAACAACAAAATTGTAGAAATTATCGGTCTGAAGTTTGCTCTGTTTCAGCCATGGTAAGAATAGGAAAATAACAGAATCTCAACCAATATAAGGTTAGGAACTACCTTCAATCAATGTTATTCCAAGAATGTTTCACAAGAGGGAGTTTCTTGTATTTCGAAGTATACATGACAAACAAAAAGTAGGATAAAATGTAGTTGTTATAAGGCTGTGAAAAAATTACTCTATAGCTGCTATAGGTTTGCTACTAGAGAGAGAATTAAGTCAAAAACTTAAAAGTAGTGATGTTCAAATGTGACTAACAAGACTTATATTTGTGGGCTTTTTAGTGGTTAAGGTAGCTTCCAAATATATCATATTGAATATCTCCTTATAAGATGTCCCAATTCACTTGCAAAAGCTGCAGATTCTGAGGTTGCCTCTTCAATAGGCTTATATGTTCATTCAATTGGATATTCTTTTGTTTCTCAAGTTATCTTTTCTCTTGGTCACTTCTTCAACTGTTTATGCATGGTCATGCATTTCTTGTTCCACTTGGAACTGCAGATTTTGATGTTCCTTCGTCAATAGGTTTATATCTCTATTCAATCAGATATTCTTTTGTTTCTCTTTTTATCTACTTTCTTTGTTCTTTCTTCAATTGTTCTTGCACGGTAATACCGACCTAAGCTGGTGATGCAGAATTGGATTATCCAGCCAACTTTTTATGTGTATTTACGAACTTCAATCATGAAAATGCCCCATTGTCCATGTATATCTCTTCATGTTTATTTTTTAACACTCTACCGGAAAGGCGCCCTATTCCTTCTTATCGCTAAACTTATCATCCAAAAAACATCACCTTCTTTTACTTATAAATTACTCTTTCGGAAGATAGAACTTTGTGTGTGCTTAAGTAATGCCTTTCTTACTGATTATTGAAGAACCGGATCTCGTTTTAAGATATTTTGCTAATCTACATTCTTATTTTAATTTTTCTTTGCTATTATTATTGACAAATGCCATGAAATCTCTCCTCTCTCTTTATATATATGTCTTGGAGGAAACAACAAAACTGTAGAAATTATCAGTCTGAAGTTAGCTCTGTTTCAGCCATGGTAAGAATAGGAAAATAACATAATCTCAACCAATATAAGGTTAGGAACTACCTTCAATCAATGCTATTCCAAGAATGTTTCGCAAGAGGGAGTTTCATGTATTTCAAGTATACATGACAAACAAAAAGTAGGATAAAATGTAGTTGTTATAAGGCTGTGAAAAAAATACTGTGTAGCTGCTATAGGTTTGCTACTGGAGAGAGAATTAAGTCAAAAAACTTAAAAGTAGTGATGTTCAAATGTGACTAACAAGACTTATATTTATACACACCATAATCCTTCAACAACCCTTCCCGAGTTGGTTATTTATAGGAAACAATGTGCTTGCGTTGACCATCATAATTTGCCTTGTCAAGTTGGGTAGCATACTTTAAATTTTGTCTCTCTTATGCTGAAATCATCTATTTTGTTATGCCTATCTGTCATCGGAAGTGATGTGGGAGTCTCTGTTAAACCTTGTGGGCTTTTTAGTGGTTAAGGTAGCTTCCAAATATATCATATTGAATATCTCCTTCTAAGATGTCCCAAATCACTTGCAAAAGCTGCAGATTCTGAGGTTGCCTCTTCAATAGGCTTATATGTTCATTCAATTGGATATTCTTTTGTTTCTTACATTTTTGCATTTTGTTGTTGCTGCTTGAAACAGGAAAATTGGTGCTGAATTACAAGCTGTCTTTTACCCTTGTTTGGATGCAAAACAACTTATTCTGAAGGTTTTCATCGGCGGCGGGAAAAATAGGTTGTTGGGAGGAAAAAAAGGTGCAGTCATCTTTGGTTTTATTGATGCTTTCTCCCTTTGTTTGTTGTTCATTTAAGCATGCCATGGACTTTAAAAATAAATTGTAAACATGTTTGTTGGAATGAATACCTTAGGTTTTTTGTCTTGTTTGTTTGCATACATGTTGCTGTTTTTTTTGTACGCTGCATATCTCTGACTGCAATTTTGATGTTGTATACATCTAGTTCGCTAGTGATAATATTGCATGGAACTTTCAATGTGTGTTTTTGTTTCTATGGTTGGATGGCTTTACCTTTCGGAAATTGTTTTGTGTGCCTCTTTTCTTATGCTTTGTAAAGATGCAAACAATATCTGCCCTGAATAATAATGGCATAAAGGAGCACGTGCCTTTCTTGTTAGCATGATTCCTAGTGTGCCGAGGGAGTTATCTCCCTGGGAAGCCACTTTGAAGCATTCCGCAAGCAACCCTTGCAGAGCGTTAAAATGTTCAACGGGGAGGTTTTTAAAGCTGCCTGCCTGAAAAGAAACCTTCTTTCTCGGCTCATCGTACATTTTGCTTCGGCTACTACTTTCCCTAATGTTTGGATGTTTTCCTTTTCAGTTTAACAGAATGAGGACTAGAAATACAATTATCTCTCCCCGGTTGGTGTGATTACAACGCCGCACTTGCAAAGAGAAGAACAGTTTAAGAGGACTCAGTTTGTTGTGAACGTTTTACACTGCAGGCAACCAAAACCGCCTAAACCGGTTATAGCAGATTTGGTTAGAGAGCGACTTCACCTTTTGCCACAAAGCCCTTTGTATTTGTCCAAATTTCGTACTGTCGGGCCTCATTCCCGGGGATTTGGCCTGGTCTACGATTCTAAGGAGGCTGCAATGGCATGTGAACCTTCCTATAAATTAAGAAAATGGGTGTTGTTGTTGCGAAAAAAGAAAGTGGAAAAATAAAAACAAAGCTGCAAAGAAAATTGTTGGTGCTAGCAAGAAAAAAAAAAAGAAAAAAAAATGATACCCTCCTCCCCAAACACCTTGTAAACAAAAACAAAGTTGTAGACTGTATATAGTTATAGGATTTTTTGTAAGGCTTTTCTGCAAGTATACGTGAAACAATGAGCCATATTTTGGATCTGTAAATATTAACCCAATATACTACTTTGTTTTATCTAACAACATGTACTTTGGTTTTTCTGGGTGTAAACTTTTGCAATATATTTGTTGTAAATGCAATTGTTTACCTTACCGTATTTGATAGAATATGAAATGAAAATGTTAATTTCACATAATGAAATACCAAACAGAATTTTGAAAAATGTCTGTTTGAACATGTGTATACTTCAAACTTTAGTGATTTGTTATGTATTGAAAGATGAATCATTTTTTGAAATGTTTGGATTTTTGGGAGAAGTTTGCATATTCCACACACATCAAGTTCAGATATAATAGAAGCTACAATTTGACGTGATAGGCATTCTGTAAATACTATGTATTTTTTTATATTTATTCTATATGCAGTAAATACGTTATACTCTATTTTACTGTTGGTTTTTCTCTGAATCTTCTGGATCTCCATTATTTCCTGCCATGGGCTCTATATACTTCAACGTGGGAGCTTGATTTTCCTCTCGGGGTTTGAGTTTGTACTAAGCTAAACCCTCCCTTTATTTATCTTTTACCATTGGATTTCAATGTCGAAAAACTTATATATCGAACCCAGATCTGGGTTATGCCTTGAATAATAGAGGCTTTTTTATTTTCTTCATCCAAGTCACCATTTTAATTTCTTCTATCAAGCCTGCATTGGATTTTTGACTTGTAACCAGCCATTTTATCTACCCTTCTTCTGTATGAAAAGACTACTCGACATAGCTCTCCATTGCTTCTGAGTGGTCGAGTTACTTTTCTTTTGTGCATTCTTAGTTTGTTCCATTCTTTGCATTCAACTATGAATTTTACCAAAAACTTTGTGTTTGTATTAAATCTGCTAAGCTCGATTTTTTCTTGGTCTTCTACTTTCACAGCCGTAATATGGGTTAGAACTCGGTTCTTATCTTTGATTTGTGTTGCAATGGGTCTGTAAGCAACACAAATATTCAGTCTGGTCACAAAAATAAAGAAAACAATGAAATTGTGAGCGATGTGTAAACAAACACTCACCGTATCTTGACCCAACACCTTGGCATTGGCCAGAGAAATCTAGTGTTTCCCTTACAGTCATTTCTGCATGGTGCAAATCATGCTGGCTAATGTAAGCAGATGTTCTTTGTGGCACAAATTATGTTAACGAGTGTCCATTGTAGGTCACATTTCTTGCAATCTGTTAAAAGAAACAAATATTCATAATTTTTTGCAAATGCAAGTCAACCACATTAGTCTTTGCCCTATCTCAAATAGATCATAAGAATAAATTGATTTATTCACCAAGACCTATACAGACAACAAATGCATCCACATATTTTAACAGAAATGAACAATCCCAGCTTCTCTAAACAACAAATCCCCTCACTAGGTAAGATAAAATAAATAGAGCTTGAACTTACTCTGAGATTGCGGTCAGGTTCTCCAGCCAGAGTTGTAAGCAATGTAGTTTTCCCAGCACTAGGTGGACCAAGAAGCAGTGTCATCCTGAATGCATCAATGATAGGTTATTGACAAGATTAAAAATAGCCCCTCAATCCTCGATTTATATAGTTTCAACATCTTAAATTTCAGAGATGGTAACGTACACTTACCGTAAAGGCTTGATGATGCCACTTACATCATGAAGGATGGTGAGAGTTGTTCTCTTTGACTGCAATATGTGCAAGTAGTTGAGAAATCCCTGCACAACAACATCGATTCTTGTGTAGTTTAATAAAAAGTCAACAAATTCGAGGACATTCTCACCCCACTACCTGAAAGGGTAGACAAAGTCCTAAAACGTGGCAATCCACCATAAGATTTGGGGTGCCGGTTTCTTCTGCTCTCTCGAACACTAGTTCCATGGAATCATTTATAATTTGTGAAACGGCTAGAAACAGAGGTGGACATTTCTAATGGTGGTTAAATGTTTCAGCCTTAAGAATGTTACAATGTAGCAGATTACTGAGGAGGCCCAAAATTGAAAGCACATTTCCTCAAGTTTTATACTCCATTAATAGCAAATAATTGGAAGCAACAAACATTGCATTCAAGATTGCAAATATTATGAAATTGTTGATTAATTGCTATTAGGTTGGTTTACTTGTAATTTTTGCAGCGCCTCTTCTTAAATTGGCATTAATTTTTGAAAGATCACAATACATTGCCATAGGCTAGGAGTTCAGATTGTGAATAAAGTTGAGTTCAAAAGAACCCATACAATTTAATTCTTGCTGGGTGCAGTTGGAGTTGGGTTCAATCCGTAGTGACATATCCATCTGCTGATGTTCTCTCCATTTTTAACTTTTTGTGCCTTCTCTCCCACTCTATCCTATTGATACAATTTTCCTTTTGTGCTTAAATTGTAAACCCTGCACTTGCTCCATTTGTGCTCTGCTCGATTTATCATGAATATGAGTATGGTTGGCTTTTATTTTTAGACATGTGTTGTCCTAAAGTATGAATATCTTTGAAATATATGCATATGGCTTGATTTCCATAAAAATACACCCAGCTGTTTCCTTGAGCTCTACGTATTGCATTATTGATTGAATGAAGAATTGACCCACCCAAAAAGTTTGCTGCCCTACTGATCAGGTATTTCTTTCTAGCTGATCTGTTCCAACTTCCCAACTTAGAGAGTTTCCCATGAGTGGACGCATGGATATAGACATGGACCTTTATGTATGCTTGAGTGTGCAAGTTCTAACTTATTATCCATTTTGGACATTTTTCATTTATTACAAAAAAACTAATAAAGGTGTCATGGTCATCCCAACAAGCCTTATAATTTTTAAAAAGGTTGAACTCAGCCTCTTGATTCAAAAATTGAAGCCTTCTTTCAGCCCATCCAAGAAATATACCAGAGGACCCTTTGTTGAGTTTGTTCTTTTAAAAAAGATGCATCTTATAATATATTTGAATATATTGCACAAGTAATATCTCAAACAAAATTTCAAGCATCATTCGACAACCTATTATATGTCAGTCGTTAAACAATTCTTATGTTAGCTAAACTCAAAAGTCATACGGTCAAACCATGTAAAGAGGCGTAATATCCAATCAATAACTCTCAAATCATTAAAATGAAGGACATAATCACACAATTTATTTCCTAAAGAATGGAAGTTTGTCTTTTTAAGAACAGAATAAAAAAAAATAGAAAATAACCATTATTCCAAGTAAATCCCAAATCATTTGCAAACAAATCAAACTGTAAGCCAGCTTTCCATCACTTGAAAGATAAAGCTGCATGCTCTAACTATGAATACAAAGCAATATCTCAACAAAAGTTCAAAATGACTTATGGTAAGTTTTTTATATAATGATTTATGTTTTTATATAATAAGTATCTCTTAATTATTATGTAGTGGAATTCAATAAAGATATTTATATTTAGGTACATTCACAAATGGTAAGTTTTTTTCGCTTGATCATTTTTCGGACACATTTTCTTATGCAAGCTCTTCTTCCGTGCTAAAATGGCATTTATAGAATACGCTTATATAATGCATATCTCTATTAAATTTGTCCTTATTCAAAAGAATCCACAGCTATCTGTTATTTCAAACTCTTTTTCCTTGGGTATGGCTTCGTGTGCATTCGCAGTTTTAGATTTGTTCAATGATAACATGTTTGCTTCACCGTTCATTAATTTGTTGCTTCCTTTTTTTTTAAAACTTATTTATACAAACTCGCCGCTACTATCTATTTGCTTGTTATCGTTCTTTACATTCGTTTCTAGCTTCCCTTCCACAATGGAATTTAATAACAAAAAAATGGCCTTTTGTGATTGGTGGCATTGCATTCGATTTTACCTTTTTGTGCAAACTCTAAGCTACTATCCTTTACCCTGCCATCAATCTTTTGATCCACTTCAACCTTCCCTTCCGCATTTGCTTTTAGTAAAAAGAAATATCGGGTTCAATTTTCTAGGTGGGGCATAACATTCGGTTGGCTTGTTTGTTTTGGTGTGTTCTTTCACCTTCTTGGTTGACCGTTGCATTTTTGTGCAGCTGCATCCATTCTCCTCTACTTTTTGCATTGAAAACATGGACACAACTTTAACAGAAGGAGGTGTTGCATGCCTAATGTCCGGTTGCTCAGATACGAGTTCCACGTTCCAGCTCCTCAACATTTGTCCTGTGCGCTCTCTATTGAATAGTGAAACCCAACATCGAGTTGACCTTTCTGACGGTATTCACATCCAGAAGGCATTGTTGCCCTCAAGTTTTTCAAACTGGTTGGGACAAAATGTTGAAAGAAGGCACAATAATTCAGCTGCAAAAAACCGTTTGTAGGATGGTCAAACATGAAATGTAAGTAGTCGATATTTTGACTTCCCTTTCGTCTTTTCTATCTCGCACAATATTTTCTAACATTTTCATTCCTTACTACCGCTGCCTGCAGGACCGTTTTAATTACCGATATGGATATAGTGAAAGAAACATATCCGCAGATTGGTTCTCCTTCCCGGATCCCCAGCCATGTTATTCGGGCAAACAAGCCTGTGTTGACCAGCCTGAGGGTGTGCCCAAAACTTTGTTTCCACAAACACCGCCTCAAAAGATATTATGCTTCCTCAAAATCAGCATCGAAGGCCATCTTCATAAACGACTTGAACACGACCATGCGTGTTTGGTCCATAGAGGGCAGAGCGGTGGCAAAAAACTCCATGCGGACATATAGTAATGATAACGGAAATGGTTGTTTCTTTGGATTCGATTTCGTGGATAGCAGAGGTGGTGAAATCCGTGTCACTTGTTTCAATGAGATTACGGAAAAGTTCTATGGCACGATAGAAAATGAAAAAACGTACACCATCTCTAATGGAAGAATTGGAAAAGCAAAAGAAAAGTTCAACAACCTGAACAACGCGCTCAAATTTTCTGTCGGCAGCATCCATTGTTCGGCCTCTACATGTCAACAATGAAATCATACCTTTGCACCACTTCCACTTTGTCCCCATCAAAGAAATACCTAGAAGACCTGTCGGATCTTTTGTTGACATTCTTGGTGTTGTTCTTGTTATTTCTCCATGATCCACCATTCGCAGACATGATCAGACAGAAATGGTGAAGCAAACAGTGCAGTTAAAGACATGTCCGCATTTAGTGTTTCCATCACTTTGTGGGGTCAACATTCAACTACACTTGGAGAAGAGCTAGAAGAATTCCTTTCAATTCCACAGAAACCAGTTCTTGCTCTTAAAACTGCTCGTGTTTCCGGCTTCAACGGAACATCTCTTGATACTATATCCACTACAAAATGGTTTGTCAATCCAGTGATCCCTGAAAGCCTCTCTCTACAAGAATGGGTTGCATCGATGCTTTCAATGTCCCCACACCATCTATCACAAACAGGGTTCTAGGGCCTCCATCTGCCTTGTCCTCTCCGGCAACAATAGCTCAGGTTCTACAAATGGGTAACACAAAAAAAAATGAATGGGCTACAATTACAACAAAATCACAGACATTGCATTGGACAATTTTTATTACTTGGCATGCCCTATAGTGAAAAATGGTACACAGTGTCGCAAGAAAGTGCAAGAACTGGAAAATGGGTCCTGGTTTTGTGGGAAATGTAATGTTCCTATCCAAAAATGTGACTACAGGTATGCACTCCATGTCACTTTAAAAGATGACACAGGAGAACTTCAATCCGTAACTGCATTTGATGAGACTGCTGAAAATATAATGGGCGTCAAAGCTGAAGACTTGCAATTTTTGAGCATAGATGATGGTGCAACAACCAAAATTGCAGACCATGTTATAGGCCACGAATATCAATTTACGCTTTCCATCAAAATTGAAACATACCGTGAGAAGAAGCAGTTTAAATGTGTCATTATAAAGTCACACAAACTTGAAGTTGCGGCTTCCCTTCCCTGAATGATGTTTATGTAACAATATACAGGCTTCCCTACATTCATGTTCCCCCTTGTAAAGCTCTCTTGGTCTCTTGATATGCTAGCACCCTTTCCAAGAACTCTTTCTTGCACAAACGAATGTTTAGTTGTTCCTTTTTGCTCTGCTTTTGTTTATGTAAACTCGGGTTCAATGAATATCGATATATATACCTTTTGTTTTGTATTTTTAACACACTCTCTATGTTATTGAATATCAATAATTGGAATTCCTAAGCCATTTCCTTTAAAAATTAAATACTAGTGATGGTCTTTTATATTGTATGGACATGTTATTTCCTTCGAACACTTTCCTGTATTCATAACTTTCGTTGAATGAGCTTTGCTAGTGCTATGTTCCTTTACTTGTAATATACATGCACACTACAACTTTCATATTCTTTTGTTTTACTCCATGTATGGCTAGATACACACTTTTTCCTTTACTCGTCTCATACTTTTGCTCCTACCGCAGAGCGTTGCAACATTCCCCATGTCTGCAGAGCAACGATTAGCTCAAGAAGAGAAATCTACGCCAGAAACAAAGAGCGGATAAATGCGGATCAACGCCGCCGTTACCATGCAAGAAAAAACACACCTTGCATCTTTTTTTCCCATCTCGCACCGTTCGGTCCCCGACACCTGCCCTTCCTTCACCCCATTCCACCTCTCACAGTGCCTCCTCGTCCAATGCCGCAAATGTTTTTCAGTCTCCACCTTCCGCTCCGCTTTACCCATTCCTTTCACAAAACACTTCCACCCTTCCCTTCTACGAGGCCCGTGCACCCTTGGATACACAACACTTCCCTTCTCGATCGACGCATTCCTCTTCCCCCCCATCAACCACGTACTCTCCAATGTCCTCTTCTTTCTCCCTTCCTGTCGATGCTCTGTCGACCTCTTCACATTCATTTGTGCTACCTTCCCCAGCTACCAATACATGCCAAAATCTTGATGGCTGTTGTTCTGCCACAATGTTCCCTTCTGAGCCATCCGCCTCTTCTTCATCCTCCTTCGTAGATGCACAAAGGCGTTTCTGCAAAAGGATAGATTCCCTTTCCACTGCAAGCACATGCACTATCTGTTTGGAGAATTACCCTAGCATTCAAACTAGGTGTTGTTCAGGATCTGTCCTTTGCTCCAGGTGCAGGCTTGAGAAACAAGGACACCAATTTTCTTCTTGGAACAACATGGACCCTGGTGTCCAGCCATCCATACTACAATCTTTGACACAAGTTGAAGAAATGTTGATTGCTAGAGTTAACCCAATTCTCCAAGTAACCCATGCACGTGGTGGACAATACAAATACTCTGGGCACACTATAAGCTTCCCCCAAAATATCTCTTCCATAGCAAAGTACCTCCCTCGACGTCTCGGTGATTTGGATCTACTTCTTGTGCAAAAGGTAGGCTCCCAACAAACAAAATATGATTTCTACGTTAGTAGATCTCGTGTATGGCAGCACTTCAATACAAAATTTTGCATGACCCTTACTACAAAGATGTTCTCATTGACAATGAAGCCCTCAACGCTCTTCCCGTACAACAAAAAATATTTCCTCCTCCCTCAACTCCATACCAATGGACATCCCTACCTCTTCAGACACTATCGCACCTGATTCCAGCGATGATCCTTCACTCTGCACTTTAATTGACGCCCATTCTTCTTCTTTTGTCCCTTCTTCCCACAACTCCGGCACCGAAGATGAGCAGATCTCATAGTTCCTTCTCTCCCATGATCAAAACATGCCTTCCACCATGCCTTGGCCAGACATAAGTCTTTCTCCCATAAATGAATACACCACTGAGGGTCTATTTTCCATGGCATTCCCAACTTTGTTTCCTAAAGGTAAGGCTATGTTTAGGCAACCTCGCATGAAAGAGGTGCTTTTTCATGAATACGCCCTCCATTTAATCCATTACCATGATAACCACTTCGGTTCCCACCCCGGTTTCGCTACTTTTTGCTTAACCTCATCATGCGCCATAGGAGCCAATCTACAATAGCAGCCGTTTTCATGCAGAAAAACCTAGAAAATGGCATACCACCAACTATAGCAGACCTCCAAAAAAATTGCTTGAAGACCCTGCATATTCGCTTCCGATACCTTGATGTGGTTTGGAAATAACCTGCGAGGAACACGCTCCTTCTGGTCCAAATACAGAGGAGAGATATCAGACATGGTTGAACAATTGGGTGCACCTACATTCTTCTTCACTCTTAGTGTTGCAGATACTAAATGGCCTGATTTGCATAACTGTATGCCGGGTGTTCCACCTCCTGATCATCGGTTCGCACAAAGATTTAGAACACACAACATTATCAACCACCCCCATCGTGTTTCTACTTACTTGCACTAGAGGTTCACAATATTCCACGAGGAGGTCCTACAGAAACACCTTGGAGCCAAGGACTACTGGTACAGGTAAACAAAATTAAATGGTTCATTTTCCATTCTATTGCTTCTCTTTATTTCTAACCACCTTCTTCCTGTAGGTACGAATGGCAACATAGAGGGTCTAGCACATGTTCACGGTTTCCTTTGGCTCGAAGGCACCCCCGATGTTGACACGATAGATTGGAATGACAATGCTTCTGTCAAAGCAACAAGACTGTACTTTGATCAATACGTTTCCGCATGGAACCCTAGAGCTCCTGAACATAGACCGACATTCTTACAAAGATCTCTCGAGGATGATCCCTGCTTGCTTTCCTCTTCAGAGGTTCTGGCTTCCAACCCTCTGCACGACCTCGAGGAACTTATAAACCGAGTTCAATGCCACACCAAATGTTCTACACAGACATGTCTCTGAAAAAAGGGTTCCAAAACTATATGTCTTACAAAGTGCACCTTGGGAAACACAAGCTTTTTCTTCCTTGACCATGGATGCCAACAAAAGCGTTAAATACCTTCCTTTCAGGAATGATGACAGATTAAACATTCACAATAAATCCATGCTAGCTATATGGAGAGCCAACATTGACTGTCAACCTGTATTGTCCCGACATGCTGTTCTTAAATACATTGCAAAGTATGCCTCTAAAGCAGAGCAACGTTCTGAGACATACCACCAAATGTTGTCTAGACTTTGTTCGCATGCTAACCCCGATTTCCCTTCATCTTTTGCAATACGGAAGATGCTCACAGAAAGTGTTGTTGAACATGACATAAGTGCACAAGAAGCTTGTCACTTGCTTCTCAAACTTCCTCTTGTTGTGTCCAGCCGCCAGACCATCTATTTGAATGTGGGAAAAAAATACTTAGGCACCTTTCTGCATCGGCTACTCAGAACAAGATACATCACAACTTCTTGATGTGTACCTTGTCCACCCTCCATCAATGGAGTCCCTTTCCCTTATCCAAATTTCTCGAGATTGGAGTTACAACAAATACCAAAAAAAGAGAAATGGAAACAACGCACTACACCAGCAATTGTCCGTGTGTACCCAAGGTTTTCCATCATTCCACCAACTAATACAGATGCTTTCCACCTTTTCTGTTGGTCTGAGCTCCTACTGTACAAGCCTTTCCGAACATTCCTTCAGATATTGGTTCTTCACCAGATATTGTTTCTTCCAATTGGTGCCTGTTCAAAACCTCATACAAACCATGGCATGTTAGAAGAATAGACACGAAACCTGATACATATCTAGATGAATCGTCTGAATCTGACACAGACCCAATGCAAACAACCGAGAGAATCTATGAATGGAAACTTTTGGTGGGCCTCCATCCAGACATTCTGAAAGGTCTTGACCATCTACAAATGCTTGGCCTCCGAGAATTTGACTCCCACTATGATTGGTCCTCAAACAACGTTCCGGTTCACCTGGTCGACATCGCCCCGTCTTTTGTCAAAAATTGTAAGGTGAGTTTTTTCCCTGACCATACAAATCCATCTAGCTTGTCTTCTCCGTCGACTTTTTCCGATGGCCAACAACTAGCCTTCACTACAATTCTCCACCACTTTTCCTCGACGCACAGCCTACCACCCCTTCTTCTCATTATTCAAGGAACTGCAGGAACAGGCAAGTCATTCCTTATCCACTCTCTCCAGTCTGCCTTCTCCTCCCTCGCTGCCCCTGCCATTTCACCCCTTCTTTTGCTTTCCCCTACTGGCGTGGCCGCTTTTAACATTTCTACGTCGACCATTCATTCCAGCCTCCGAATTCCCATTAGAGATTTAAAACCCCTTGAAGGCCAAGCTTTGGCCTCCTTTCAAGACTCTTTAAAACATGTTAGATACATTTTGATTGATGAAATGAGCTTCATTGGCCCTAAACTTCTTGCAAAAATTGACTTCCACTGCGTGAGGCCTTCCCGCATTTCCGTACTTCCCCCTTCGGAAATAGATCAATGATTCTGGTTGGGGACCTTGGTCAACTTCCACCCATTATGGACATTCCACTATATGCCAACGCAATTCCTACGGTGGATCCCTTTGGCACAAATTTCCTAATTCAATCTCATTGAGATCTATATTCAGACAACAAGGCTCTACTCCACTCAAGTTTCCTTTCGCAATTTGCTTCTCAACATCCGAAATGGTGTTGCCACCCTTCCAGATTGGGAAACTTTGATGTCCCGCACCGATTCATGCCTCTCACAACAAGAACTTTTAAACTTCCACAATGCCCCCCACCTTTTCTCAACAAATATTCTTGTTAAAAACCACAATTTACAAATGCTGAAGGAACTCAATTCTCCAATTGCCTTGTCCATTGCTCTGAATACAAGAAGAAGTGACTACTATGATCCTGATGATGACCAACTAGAACAAATAGTGCTCCTTTGCAAAAACCAAAAAATCATGCTCACTACTAATTTATGGATTGCTACCGGCCTTGTTAATGGCGCATCTGGCACTATCGTTGACATTGTCTATTGCCCTTCCTCGGCTCCACCTTCTTTGCCTTCTTTCGTTATTGTCGACTTCGATCGCTATTCCGGTCCTCCATGGAATCCGTCAAATCCCTCCCACATCCCCATTCCCCCCATTTCAAGAGGTTCTCGTAGACAGTTGCCTTTAAAAATGGCTTGGGCATTATCAATTCACAAATCCCAAGGACTCACCCTTGCTCGTGCCACCATAGACATTGGATCCACCGAGAGACCTGGCCTTACTTTTACTGCTCTTTCGTGAGTTCCCTCCTTGGATAACATTCGTATCTCCCCAGCTTTCTCCTTTGACCGTTACTCGAGAATTTCTTTTGCCTCCCTCCTGCAATTCTGAAAAAATGAAGAGCTTCATCTCCTTTCCCTTCCATCCTCCCCGCCTCCTAATCCATCCCCGATAATCTTCTTCATCTAAAACTCGTCCCCCCCCCCGCCCCCAAAACATCCTCCGTGCATAACAATCTTGCCATTTCCTGTTTACCTTGTGCGGGCCTTCCTTTCCGCTTCTTCTTCTACAACATGCTCCGATGTACATCTTTGGTTTGTTATACTAAATAATATTATCTTCTGGCCCACTCTTCATTGCTCTTTACATTCTCGCAATTGAATTGGTTTTTTTCCGCATTATTTTATGTACTACTATCTGGTTCTTTTTTTCTCTTACGTTGTGGAAGTTCTTATGCTTTTCATTAGCAATTAATTTTCAACTTTTACGCCGAAGGCATTTCTTACAATTGGAATAGCCCCGACCTCTTTGACAAGATCTAATGGTTCACAAATTCTGCATCGACGTCCATCTTGACGGTCAAAAATCACTACGTACATGTGACAGAAATATATAGCCCGCTTAAAAAATTGAATATCGTAGTACAAAAAAATGTACTCTGAAAGAGCAGTGTGGACACAGCGGAACTCTGAAAGTGCAGATCGGTCTTGAATTCCTACGTGATCTCCCCCATAAGGTTCTAGAATGGAAGTTTTTGGAGAAGGATCTCGGTGCTCTTCTGGTATTTATGGATCTTCCTGAACCAAACGTGAACCTGTAGCAGGGCCGCCTTCCTCGCGGCCTTCGTTGTCAGCTGCTTGCAAGGATCCTTCCCTCCCCCCCCTCCCCCGACATCGACTCTTGAATAATGCGCCGCGCGAGACATCCAAGCTACTCTATAAACACAGTTGCACTCTTCTCTTCTCTACGTGGCGACTCTTTTAAGTTAGAGATCACCATTAATTATACTCCTGCTCTTCCTCTTATACACATTTTTCAAATTTTGTGTAATCCCCCTAACACATCCTCGTCGTTCGGTTCATTTCCCCTATCGACGATTCATCATCTACTTTTCGTCCCCACACGGATTGCCAACTAGCAAAATTAACAGATGCCTCAGTCATCACTGTGAAGTCTCTGATTTAATTCAACCGCTTCTTGCTTCTCATGCAAGCCCCTATATCATGCAAAATCTCCGGTTAACAATTTAAATGCCATGTATTTTGCTTATACTAGTTCCTTTTTCTTTTACAATGCTCTTTACCAATAGAAAAAAATTGCAAACTTCATCAATTCCCAAATTTATAAACAAGATAGTTGACAATAGCCACTCCTAAAGCTTAACGAATGGGTATTAAGTAAATACCTTCCCAATTCCCAAATTTATAAACAAGATAGTTGACAGTAGCCACTCCTTAACGAATGGGTATTAAGTAAATACCTTCTGCCAGCCTTATTTTTACTTAATCTACGATTGAGAATCCGAGACAGTCCTCACCAAAAACAAGCTCACTTAATTCCTTCTGTCAGCCTTAATTTAGTTAAAGACAAAGTAGTGCAGGATGTGAACACGTCAATGAGAATAAGGGAAAGCTTAAAGGTAAAGGTAAAGGCAAAACAAATTTATTTTATATCAAATTTGTGTTACATAATTTTTGAAAACTTTAATCTCCTAAAAAAAATGTTGTTCACAATAATTTTGTGGTACGTAACTCAAAATGTGGTGTGAAATATGAAAAGAAGTACACAAAGTCAATTTTTTTAAAAAGGTAAACAATAATATTTATATTTTTTTAAATGTTAAATCATTAGGTTTTAAAATGGGTCGACCATCGTACATCTAATAGGTAATGTATAGAATTTTCCATGTTAGCTTCATTCTATTCTCGAAGCATGACCTAGCATGCATTACCACAATTTAGCAGCATACGAAACATATATATTTACATTGAATGATGTTTCTTACAATGGGAAAGGCTAGGGGGCTCTCAATTCTGCACTAGAGAGAAGTAATCTTGACCACCCACTTTGCAGGTCGTATCGACGACCTCTAGTTGATCGTGGTCGTCCACGTGTTTTGCTTGCATTATCACAATTTAGTAGCGTAAGAAACATATATATTTACACCGAAGTCGTTTCTTACAATGGGAAAGGTGAGGGGGGCTCTCACGTCCATACTGGAGAGCAGTAATCTTGACCATCCACTTTACAGGTAGTATCAACGACCTCTAGTTGATTGCAGCCATCCATGTGTTTCGCTATAAATTCGCCAATGTGCGAGCATCCACAAAACTTCCACATTTTCCAAATGTGTTGATATGAAACGACTTGGCATCCATATGGAAAAACCAACTTCTAAACACATACAAAAACAATAATGGATATTTATGCTCCTCCTCTTTTACAGAATAACTCTACATAACACATTCAACAAAACCGCAGTTTTGTAAATGTCCACTGAAGCACAAGGCCACCGTATCCTCAAACCAACACTAAATAAAAAAACTAAGATGTTCAAATAAAAGGAAGCGAGCCAAAAATAGCTTCACAGAGAGATGGCGAGAGAATAAAAACTCGGACCACCCAACAACCAAAATATAAGCTCAAAATCGACGCTCCAAAATTCTCAACATACTCACAACATCTTAGCACATGGTTTTATACCCAGAGGGGAAAAAAATTACAGGGTGATGCATTACCACAATTTATTAGTGTAAAAAACATATATATTTATGCCAAAGATGTTTATTACAATGGGAAAGGTGAGGGGGAATCTCACGTCCATACTAGAGAGTAGTAATCTTGACCATCCACTTTGCAGGCCATATCGACGACCTCTCACTGATTGTGGTCGTCCACGTGTTTTACTAGAAATTTGCCACAGTGTGAGCACCCACCAAACTTCCGCATTTTTCGAACATGTTGATATGAAATGACTCGCAACCATATGGAAAAACTAACTTCTAAACACATACAAAAACAATAATGGATATTTATGCTCCTCTTTTACATAATAACTCAACAAAACACATTCAACGAAATTGTAGTTTTGTAAATGTCCATTGAAGCACAAGGCCACCGCATCCTCAAACTATCACCAAATAGATAAACTAAGATTTTCAAATAAGCCAAAGCAAGCCAAAATCGCTTCGAGAGAGAGGCGAGAGAATCAAAACTCAGACCACCCAACAGCCAAAATATATTTTTAGAATCAACGGTTCGAAATTTACTGAGATATTCATGACATTTTAGCACAGGGTTTTGTAAGCAGAGGGGGAAAAATTTACAGGGTGGAAATGGTTTTCAAAAGGGTAAAAGGTTGGCAGACGTGCAGGCTTGCGTCAATGTCAGTTGACCCACTAAGACACTGCGTCAAGATTCGAACCATCGGGTTGGGTTGAAGTTAACCTGTAGTTACTATTTTTTAATGAATTATTGGTAGCGTGATGAAATAAGAAAAAAGTATCGTCTTTGTGCACGCTTGGTCGTAAAGTGGATATTTATTCCCTGCACCCTATTTTAATCCATTACTATTCTTTTATTTTTAAAATAAATTTGGATTCCCCTCCCATATTCATGGATTATTATGCCGATGGCGTTCCCCTATGGGAAAGGCCCTTGCGAACGTTTCTGTGACTGTGTTAAATTTGACGGTTTGACGGTCATCTGGATGTTTTCACATTTTTAAAAGTTTTTTTCCCGTGTCCCTACTTTAGACGAATAAAGATTAGTTTTTTTGTCGATCCCCATACCTAAACGCAGTTGGTAAAATCTATCTTCTTCGTCGCCTCTTTCAGAACCTCGTACAAAACCATGTCCTCCGAGTCATTCTCATTCAACGACAGCTTCGCCCAGGCGTCAGAAAGAAATGGGATTTTAACGAAAATGGGATTATTGGTCCCCAAGCTGAGAAATTCCATCATAGGGACACTCAAAGAGAGTGACGGACGAGAGATTTTGTTGCAGCTGATGTGTTTCGGAGTCTCCGTTTCGCATCGGCTCTCCGCTCTTGATAAAATTTTAATCTTCCAGTCGGCTTTAAAATAATATGTTTAGCCCGCACATGTGCAGAGATACGCAATACCCATCTCCATGATGGGTAGGGATTTGATGGCATTGACCATGTTTAAAATGTGCGTAATCAAGGTCCAACTCAGTATGCTTGGATGTGATCAACTAGGCTTGGAGTCCAATGTATGGTAAGAAGTTATTTTCTTCCGATTTTATTCTTTTACTGTGGCTATTTGAGTCGGTACTTATTTGTTGCAGATTGCATACATTTGCATGACATGTCAATTTAAAGTCTTTGAATTTGGCATCTTTTATACAGATTTGTCA
The DNA here is from genome assembly GCA_018340775.1 of Taxus wallichiana var. yunnanensis. Lineage (NCBI taxonomy): Eukaryota > Viridiplantae > Streptophyta > Pinopsida > Cupressales > Taxaceae > Taxus > Taxus wallichiana. The sequence continues at coordinate 852,235,564 of CM031243.1, forward strand.
AATGTATTTGAGTCTTTTCTTCCCCAACTTCTATTATATCTGAATCCATCCTATCCCTTGAATGGAGAGGCTTCTTCTCTATTGATGCATGATGCAAATATTTATGGGCAAAAAGATAAAGGTATTTATTATCAGTTTCTTGTGTTTTCAATATCCTTTTAATTCCATTAGTTCAATTCTATACATCATTGGTGCATCATATTTTCCGGTTCGATCCTTATTTCTCTCTTATAAAGAATATCGTCATGCATTGTTGCTCTGAAATCCTAACAAACCATGTGCTTTAATATTTTCCATTGGTCTTGGTTGTAAAAATGTCTTATGAGATGGGATTCATATATAATTTGAAGTATTTAGAACTCATTATATGCATATGTTTTGCGTTAGAGTCTTGTGCAAAATATGCCAAAGCTAATGGTGCAGGAAGTAAAGAAGATGATGGAAGCAGTAGCTATGAATTCAGTGAAGATGAATATTCATCTTCACTGAGTAAATTATGGGAATGAAGGTTCATGAAATGTTTTTCCTAACATATTAAATGACCATCATTGTATATTTTTTCATGTAAAAAATTATACCATTTTCAATACTAATTCCTTAAACAAAATACATTTTCTATAAAATTATAGAATGACATAGAGTAGGAGTGTCACGTTGCGGTGTTTTTTCATCATATTAATAACTATGGTATGCATGAATATTAACTACCCATTAAAGGTCACAAGCATTTAGGCTGGAAGGTTTTTTGATATGATAACAGGATGGGTAGTATCACAATTATTTATTAATAGTTGTATGACATCCAAGACCAACACTGGATTTTTTAGCACCAGATTTTTTTTATCAATCTTTTTGCATGCAAGGTACTATTTTTAGGAGAAAATCAGACTTTTGAGAGTAGTTGAAATTTCTCTTGATGCAAGTGCTTCATGAATTACAACTCATGGAATGTAGAGGGTCTCAAAAACACAACTTAAACCATATAGTGCATGATTTTTCTCTTTGTGTGGGGGTCTTATAGGCTAAACACACAACAATATATTTTTTAAATTTTTATAATGTTTTCCAACAGTGGACATTCTTCCCTTGCAAGAAATCAAGGTGGCATTAGAGTTATTTGGATAGCTAATTGATATTGACGATATAGGGAGGGAAGGAATAGGTACATTTATTTATGTAAAGATCCTCCAAGTACGTCTTTAGGGTGTTGAAAGCCTAGGTTTGATAATAGCCTCCAAAGGCACAACTCTTGCCATTGCCATACTAATTCCTTCATTCGTATCAAGCACATTACCATTTTGAACAAACAAGTCAAAGCTCTGCGACATTCTAGGAAGGGTAATATAAACCATAAACATTGCTCGAATTCAATTCTACTCAGAGCGGTGTTCCTTTTATTTGTTTTATGTATGATGTTATTCATGGCTCTCCATCCAAATTCAAATTAGGCTCTTTCGAAAGATCCCTTTCGACGTTTCCATCGTACATTTCACGTCACGATTGCTCATAGTCAATATTTATGTTGAAGGCATTTAGTAGTGATATTAGACCTACCCCCACCGACAACATTGAAAAATCAAAGGGATGACATTCCTCCTCACAAAGTGTCGTTGAAATCCAAGCGGATACACCCTCGCATGTTAATCTTGCCACACCGAATTTGGTTATCTCAAAGATCTCTCGAAGATACTTTTTTGAGTGCTCAAGGATCAAAAAAATGTTTGCAAGCACAAAATACGAGAAAAATTAGGGTATCACTTTGACCGAAGAGGACACCGCTGCAAGAGAAGCCACGGCCGGGAACTCGAAGCCCAGGGAAGAGAGAATTGCAGTGGATTTGTTGAAAGGAAAGCAGGAAAAGGAAAATGCAAGGGTTGTCAGGGAACAGAGAGGCGGCTGGAAGATGTGAGCAAAGTGTTGCAACGCTACCACCAAGACTCCCTTTACAGAGCATTACATGATAAAATATCCCTGCATTTTGCCGATTTGCTGGTCAAGGACTTGGAGGCGATTAAGTCTCAGAAAAACCCTAGCTTAACCTTGGTGGTGAAATGGTGCCCTTCTCTTGATTCCTTGTACGATCTCTCTACTATGTTCTCGTGAGAACATTGAACGCAAGGGTTTTCCTCGTAAAGATTACAAAAACGTGACAGATGATCACCATTACACCTATATGATTCCTACAACCGCCGAGGAAGTAGGTTTTGGTTCCACTGCGAAAAGCCATGCATTTTCCCGAGGTGTATATGAGCGCAAATTTGTGGGGAGAATTTCCTTACAACAGAGTGGCCTCCATGGTGATGAAGAATTAGGTGAATTCTTGGGTGTTTGTGATATTAATCCTAGGGCCAAATGGGTCCTCCAATGGCGCTGAGATCTGCCTCATAGATGAGTATATTTGCAACCCTCTTTGTTGTTGTTTTGTTATTCGGATCCATTTCTGATGCCTTTTATCTACACATCTTTTGTGAAGGTAGGGAATTGATCGTCAAGGTGAATTCCTCTCAGTATTTCTCATCATTGTTACACGAGGCTTTTGCTTTTTTTTTCTTGGTCATGTAATCGATGCATTTATAATATCATTGCTGGTATTTTTTGGCACTTGGATTCTCTTTAATGGAGTTCTTTACACAAATTAGATGCGTAAAGCTCACATTAAAGTATGTCATCCTCGTGTTGAGTGCTTATAAACTGTTAATATTTGCTACTTGTTTCTGTTTCCTTGATTTTGTGGTTTGGGACCGTTTTAGCTCTAAAAACAATGACATATATATATTTTGAGGAATCTTCTTATATGGGTGTTGCTTTTTCTACATTCTAATGGCATCACGGTCTATTGCTAGAGTTTGTTGTCTTAAAATAATAGGAATAACATGTACGGCGTGATCATCATCAATTTAAACTTCACCGAAAAAGTTGGTAGGAGTCCAAAAATGTTGCGTGGCACTGGAAACATAGGAAGCTAAAATATCTTATGATATTAGATAGATTGATCCTAAAAAGTTAATAGATGCAGTTGAGGACATGGGTTTTGAAGCTCAATTAAAAATTACAGGAGAGGACAGAGACCAAGTTTTTTTATAGCTTCAGGGGTCAATTCTGTTGGAGCAATGAAGACCATTGAGCTTTTATTACAAGCCTTACCAGGGGTAAAAACTGTAGAAATAAATACAAGTGGAGATAAGGTCCTAGTGGGCTATGACCCTGACCTGACAGGACCCAAATGTTTTATAGAAACTGTCGATCAGGAAAAGCATGAATCAACCCAATTAAGAGAAAGTTTAATAAATCAAAATTTTGGATCTAGCAGAGAAAAGAGAAACAAAGAAATTAAGCAACATGGCCAATACTTTCTTTGGAGCTATATATTTGGTGTGCCTGTGTTCTTTCTTTCCATGGTCTTCATGTATGTTCCTAAAATCAAAGACAAATTAGATGAAAGGATAGTAAATATGCTAACAATAGGAGAACTCTTGAGATGGGTTTTATGTACGCCTGTTCAATTCATAGTTGGATGTCAATTTTATGTTGGAGCTTATAATTCTTTGAGACATGGATCAACCAATATGGATTTTTTTGGTAGCCCTTGGGAAAATGAAACTTATTTTTATTTCGTATATTCACCAATAAGGGCTGAAAATCAAAGAGCTTTAGATCTATAGACTTCTTTGAAACAAGTGCCATGCTAATCTGTACTTCATTTTGCTAGGGAATTTCTCAAAGTTTTAACCAAAGGAAAGAATCTGGAAGCAATAGTAAAGCTGATGGAATTAGCTCCTGAGACAACAACTTTGATTATCTTGGATGATGAAGGAATGATATTATCAAAGTTATCTAATTCAAAAGAATGGATAGCTTTAATCAAAGGAGAGTTTGCTCTGGCATACTGAAGTCTTTTCTCTGTTTGGTTTCAGTATTGAGATAAACCATTGTTTTTCCATCACCCAAATTCTAATAGAATTATGCACCGCTCTTTTTGTTTAGTATTGACTTGGATTGATTCAAACCGAGTCACTGGAGTTTCTAAATTTAGAATTAACTTTCAGTTAGTTACAAAGTTTGTTTTGATAAAATTAGAAGAGTTTTCTTGATCTCACACCACATTGCATGCAGAGTTTACAGGGTTTTGCGTGCTAGTGGGTCAGCCTGATTTGACTCTTAAATCACCTCTGAATCCAGATTTTACAGGGTTCTGTGTGCTATTGGGTCTGTCATGATTCGAGTCTAAAATCACTTCTAAATCTATTTTCAATTGATTAGAGTAGGGCAAGATGTCAGAAAGAAGGGGTTGTGGATTTGGGCAGGGTCACTTTCTACCAAAGAGTCCTTTCAGAACTGGGGAAGCTATGTAAATGCTTTAAAAGATACTAGAAAGAGATTTGGGGATAGGTTGTTTTCAAGGTCTCCGGTTGAGGTGGAACTGAATGAGGTTAGGGCTCGCAGTGGACATGACATGAAGAAAACTCTCAACTGGTGGGACTTGATTTGGTTTGGTGTTGGTGTGTGATTGGTGTTGGAGTCTTTTTTAACATGATTGAAAGCCAACCAGGTTGCTGGACCTGGAATTTTATTGTCCTATGTTGTTTCATGAATCTCTGCCCTTGCTTTCTGTGCTTTTACACCGAGTTTGCAGTGGAAATCCCCTCAGGTACATTTATTGATTTCTTGATTGATGCATACTTTTTTTTCTTGTAATTGGAATCTCTTTAATGTGTTACATTCACAAACATATCCCTTGTAGTTGGAAGTCTTGTCCCTTAGAATAGATTATTCTTGGGGTGTTATATATATTTCTTAGAAAACAATAACAGGGTTCCATGGAAGGGGCTCAAGCTCCTAAGACTAGTTCCATGTTGAAATAATATGGATACCCTAATAAATTGATCTCTTCCTCAAGGCTGCTTGGGAGGGGAGCTCAAAGATTCCCCATTAGACTTGGAAATTTTTATGTCCACTTATTACCTTGCATGGGATTCCTGTCAATGCTTAGCACCTTGTATGGGATTCCTTCCAATGCTTAGAACCTTGCATGGAAAATTTGGAGGGAAATTTATGTCTATCTATATGTTATTCTTTTATAAAAAATGTTCTTGTGAGGGTTGGAAAAATGTGGCTTGTGATTCTTATTATCTCTTTGTAACTTTGTGGGATTCAGGAAATGGATTTTGGTGAAAATTCGAGGATTTTTTTAAATTGTGTTACCTCTATTATGGCTACAACTTTCCCAAAAGATTACCAAATTCATGGGACTACTTGATTGGAAAAGGCTCCTAATTTTCTCTGAGCACCCACTGAGAAACAACCTAAGAGGTTGAGAATTATTTTTAGTATAAGTAAGACGTATATGGTGTGATATTTATATTGTCATGAAGAAAATAAAATCTATCTCTTGAAAGATATATGCTTATGAGTTTATGTCATCCTTCATGCCTCAGTGCATGCCCTTTTTGATTTCTTGTAGCTTCCTTTTGCATAACATTATTGTTATGTTTCAGAGCCTATTTTCATGTTAGAGTGTGGTACACCTTTCATGTGTTACACTCCCACGGGTTATTTTCTTATGCATTTCATCACCGAGCGGGTTAGAGGGTGGTTCTGAGGGCCTCATAGGTTCAAATTTTCATGGGGGTTTATTAACCTTGGGTAATGGTGGTAAGTGCTTATGGGCTATTTTTTTGTCTTGGTTTCCCATAGGTTTATAGCAGAATAATATATCTTTTTTCCCCATTGTTTTGTACCACGTGGATTTGTAGTTAAAGTACTCTTAAGCGATTTCTTGCTCTTGTGCTGTTTTAACACTTAACCCTAAGTTGATATGGTCTTATGCATATGATATGGAACTTGGATGATAGAAAATGTATTGAGATGTGTTTTGAATTCTCAAGTGTGAATTCTATAGAGTTTGTCTAGCATAGCTCCAAACGGATCCTAAACTCGGTATCTGTATTGAAAGTGGAGGCTTTATTTTTAAAATCGAGAACTAAGTGATTCTTGGTAGAGTTTTTTTTAAATTACAATGAACCATGTTAAATCTTGTCTCTTTGTGTTGATATTTATTTTGCACTTTTATTTGAGATCTGTAATTTTAGGATATTACATTTTCAAAGGGATTCCATCCCGGTGATCGGATTATTTCGCATATTTTATCCGTTATTTCCTAACAATTACTTTTGGAAATTCTCAACCATGTTTTTAAAAATTATTTTATTTTGAATTTCACTGTGGAAAATTCCCATGCATTTATTAGTTCTTATGCATTTTCATCCAGTAGAGATGGTTCTCGAGGGCACAATAGGTTCATAATTATTCATCACCAAGAGGGTTTAACCCAAATTCCTTCTCTTGTAATGTACTTCCTTGGGTAATGCATTCCTACTTTTTCATTTTGGCCTCATCAATTCTAGCGAGAAGCTAATATATCTTTTAACGACATCTTTTACTAAGATATATGGATGTGTGTATTTAAAGTACTCTCTTTCTTTCTCTTGTGTTATTTTAACACTTCAACCCTAAGTTGATGAATTGTCCTTGTTAGGACAGACAGTTAGGGAACTTGGATGATAGGAAAATATAGACATGACTACTCCTCAATATCCAAGTTTCTGTATTGAAATGAATTTTTCTCTAACTCGGAGTTTCTATATTGAAATCGAGTTTTCATTTTTTAACAGAGCATAAAACTAAGAATATCAATAGATTTTTTTAAAAATTATAATACAGAGTCCCCTTGAAAAATGTCATCAAAGGATATGATACCTTTTAAGAAAGGGTCTAGAAATTAGGAGGTATCTGGTACATTTTCAAGGGGATTCCATCCCAGTGGATTCAAGATCGGGATCAAGTTCGTATTGGTTTGGGTGGGGGAAGGTTTAATTTTTTAAAGGGATCTAGTAACATAGTATACAATGAATTACATTTTCACTGATTCGTCCGTTAAGCAAGATTTTATTTTCCCTAAAGCTAAATGAGTGTTATCTAAGAGGCCTTAAAGTTACGAATCCAGTTATTTGTGATATGTTAGCTTTAAAAAGATAGGTTTAACCTAAATTCCTATCACTGTAATGTTTCCTTGCCTTGAGCTTGTTTTTCGCAAGAATGGGCCTCATCCAAGAAAATCCAGCTCTTAGTTCGGGAAGTTAAAACTAAACACTAACATCTTTTACTCAACGATACTGACACTAGTCTATATAACTCCAATTTGAAGACTATCCTACAAGCTTGTTATCAGAAATGGGCCAAAAGGTTTCCACTATCTAGGATTGTGAACATTGAAATAGTCATCTTCTTCCTAGCATAACACACATATATATCTTGTAAGGGTGCTTCCTCTTGATCCTTTGGAATTCTTTAGGTTCCCAACGTGTTGTTAATAACCCCTAATGGGGAGATAGTGAATCAAATGGATCTAAGTAATGAACTAATCCATGCTGTGTGTGTGTGTGTGTGTGTGTGGGAAAACAACCTTTTGCGGTTCTACTTTGAGAAATAACAGGAGAATCCCAAGCCCTCTTTCAATATTTGATTACAATTGTTTGCATATTCATAGTAGGGGAGGAGTATACACTTTTTTCAACCATACTCTTGGAATAGGTCCACTATGAAAATTCCTGGATCAACGGATAGGGTTCAAGTTGATTTTATTGAATTTACTTCTAAGGACTACAATGTCTTGAATGATTGATCGAATCGGGAGAAACAAGTGGCATTGTTACAGGCCAATCAGTTGGAGAACCAAGAACTAAACTATCATTATGGGCTTTTCATACTGGTGGGGAGTTTATAGGTGATACTGAAAAACATATACGAGCCCCTTTCACTAAATTGTTTGAATCAATGAAGATTTTGTTTATAAGTTTCCAAGCTCTACAAATTCTTTCCAGATCTTCAATTATCTACTTTGAGTCACTTTCTATAATTAGTGATATCAAACGTTGATCCATATTATTAATTTTCTTCCCCACAGACTCTGTAGATTAAACGAGGTTGCCTCTTGTGATCCCTGGACATTCTTCCCTCTCTGAGACCACTCTTGTGTTGCCTCAAGAAGCTCTATCAAAATTAAATATGATGTTATTTATTAGGGGCACTTTTCATTACAACAAAGGATTCCTAGATCTATTAGATCTAATTAGCAGATGTCCAGAAGATTTCAAATCATGTTGTCTCTCTCTCTTGAATGCCATGGTTAGTCTCTGTGTTGTGTGTCATGGTAATCTCTTCTAGATAAAAGATGAAGCTCCCTCAAATGGCTTCCAAGGCACAAACACCAAAGATTCAGATTATTATCTATCTTCTTTTTTTCTTGGTTCACATTGTACCTAATGAGTTCTTGCATAATATATTACAATTAGTAACAAATGACACCCACTAACTTTGGAAATATGTCCTTTTAACGGACACGCAATTTACAACAACCATCTTTTTTTCTTATATGTAAATAGTTTTATAATTTGAATTTATCTCGTATAATATTTAGAATGGTGCAGATTCAACATTGTTGATCAACATATTTATGTAAATGAGTTCCCTTTGAAAGATTAAAGGTTAATATAGATTAAAGATTAAAATCTAGATTAAGGGCAAAAAGGAAAGACAACTGATATAAGGGCCCATAATGGAATTGAAAAGTTACATACAATACATTTAAATATTCACTTCCAAGACCACGAGAAAAATAAGAGATGAGAAGTATGGAAGAAAGATACAAAGTGAAAATATGGGGAAAAAACAAAGAACGTAAACTATAAAGGGATAAGACAAAGCGAAAGAATATTGCAAATCATACAATGCACAAAAGAATAAGGTCAAAGACTCAAAGACACAAGAACACATGCCAATAAGAGCTAAACTTAATTGACATAACGTATAATAACATCAAAGTAAATAACTAATCCTTTACCAAAATCGTGTGTTAACATATGGACTTATATTACAAGAATGGTTTTCTATAAGTGACAAAACCAATAATTTAGAAGTCATTTTGATTAATTATTTAACTTTCCTAAATTTCAAAAATATTATTTTATGCAATTAGGTATAAGTTGTGTACATAAATCTAAATGTAATATAATTTGATTATTTATAATGTATTGTTAGTGTAAAGCCACTTTCCACATATACAAGTGAGTAGAATTTGTACTCATTATAATGATATTTGTAGACACCTAAATTCCATTTTTGCAATCTTATTGCCAAACACACACAAATAATTCTCATTCTTACCATTTCCATTATAATCAATGATTTCTACGCCAATTAACTAACGCTTCTTACCATTTTGGTCAATTAACAATGCATTGTTGATTACCTATCTTCTTTTACATTCAAGATGCCACTTTACGACGAATCGTAAGTCAAAATTCTCTTCCAAACAGACAATTAATAATTATTAGTTAATTAAACCTATTTTGCCCTTTTTTGGTCAATATACCCTATTATTGGCTCAAAACCCTCTTCCAACCACTCAAAATCACCTCACTTTCCTTCATAACATCTCAACAAGCTTCAAAAGCTTATCCTAGCCTTCTAATTGAACTTAAGTGGTTGATTAGGGCTCATCACATCTAATTCACTTGTTCATTCACTAATTGTGATTAGAAAAGATTAATCTTGATTAACAAGTCTTAATATTCTTTGTATATTTAGTCCCACTCGCATCAAGATGCAAATTTTCCTCAAAGGAAAAACTATAAATAATACTAAGTACTACCTTCCAACTTTACACCATGTTTTGATTTGCATCTCATATAAGAAATATGATTTATAGTCAAGGTCAATTCTTAGCTAAAGTCTTCAATGGGGTTCGTAGATGGGTATCCAATATGATGTTGTATTCATTTGGAGAAACCATTTCACCTTTCTTACAAGAGTAACAATCTCAATTTGATTGCCTTCTAGATCTATTTAGGTTTTTATTAGTTTAGCAATTCAATATATAGCAAGGATGCTTTGTAGATTAGTGTTTTGTTCCATTTAGTTTACATTCTTAGCATAGTTTTAAGTGTGATCATTGATGTTACGTTCCTTGACTTAGAGCTTGACTATAGGTGGAAATGGTGTTAGCCTTCCCTAGTTAGTCATACTAATTACTTTGTTAAGTTTAGGGTGTTATCATTTGGCATGCTTAATGGTTTTCAAACCCAATTGCATTTATTTTTACAAATTTTTTAACTTAGTTTCAAAGTTTTTCATTTCAAGTTTTCTAGATTAGTTTCAAGTTTTCTAGATTAATTTCAAGTTTTCTAGTTTAATTTCAAGCTTTCTAGATTACTTTCAAGTTTTTAAATTAGTTTCTCAAGCTTTTAGATTAATTTCAAGTTTTTAGAGTAATTTTCAAAGTTTTGTAGCTCAATTTTCAAGCTAGATAGTTGTTTCAATTAGATTAGTCATAGTTGCTTTGTTTTCATGTTCCTTGTAGGATTCAAGGAGGCGAAGTGCTGTCGAAATTCCCTCAAAAGGCCAAATATTTGATCTTTTTGAAAATTTCCTTGTCAAAACTCGTGTTTTGACCACCTACAAGAAGGTGTGTGCATGTGCACTATTGTTTGCCCATGTGCTCTATTGTGTGCACTTGTGCATCGTTGTATTTTTGGTCTCTGAGTGTGGCGTGTGCTTGTGCACTATTGTGTGCATCTGTGCTCTCTTTGTGTGCGCTTATACATCACTATATTTTTGGTCTCTAAGTGTGGCTTGCGCTTGTGCTTCAAAGTGTGCACCCATGCCTCTCTAGGCCATGCATGTGTAAGCTAACTATGTAAATTTGACAGACATGCGCATGTGCATGTAAACAACTATGTGTGCCTATGCATCAAAGTGTGTGCTCATGCTCTAAGGTGTGTGCTCCTGCACACAGATGTGCACTAGTGCACTTAGGTAAAATTGCTTCAAAGTTTGAAATTTCAACTTCGATTTTGGGGTCTCTGTCATTTTTAAAAGGGTTTTAGGTTGTTGTTTTTGTCAATTTTCTGATTTTAGAGAAATATTTCTAACAAAATTAACTTAGGGTTTGATAAGTGATTTTTATTAAAATTGACTTAGGGTTTGATGAGTGATTTTGTTTTATGTTTTGTATGAGTTTGGAATAGGGTTGTGTATGCTCTTCTCTTGCACTTTGTGTGATCTTGAGAAACAAAAGCACCCCTAAACCTAATTTTTGCTAATTTAGAGTAAGTAGGAAAAATCATCATTCATTTCTATGCTTAAGGGAATAAACTTTCATTTTGGCATGTACATGATATTTTAGTTTAAGAGATTTTTCACTTGATAAATAATCAAGGCTAAAATTTGTGTATGCTCTTCCCTTGCACCTAGTGTGATCTTGGGAACCAAAAGAAATTTTAGTCTTTCATTAAGAAGCACTTGGATTAATTAGGAATAAACCTTGTTTTGCAAAGTTTTATGGTAGTTAGTTGATTTAAAAGTTTTTCATCTAGTTGGGTTACTTGTTGTGTATGCTCTTCTCTTGCACCTAGTGTGATCTTGAGAAACAAAAGCAACACTTAATCCTCTTTCTATAAAATTGTAGATCTTTTTGAACTACTAATCATTTGTGTGAAGGACCTATCGCTAGTCAAAGAAAGGAGGGCTCTCTTCAAATTTATCGACATTAAAATTTTCCTCCGTAATTTCTATTTTATTAATGTATGTATTAGGAATAAGATGTTGTTAAGTATAATTAGTAGTGGCGTCTAATAGAAGATGATGGCGCCGTCAATACAGTGCCGCCAATAAAGTAAAGTATGGTAACAGTCAAAGTACAAAAGGAATGTTGTGGTAAAAAGTAAATATTTGTCGTAAGTGGTAATGTTAAAATGTCAAAGTTGGGGTAAGTAGAGAAGTAGGGTCTACATGATTAGGAATTAGAAATATTATATTTGTAATAAGGACAAGGAGTGATGTCATAAATATTTTGTGTATTTTATTTGTAGAAAAGTCTATAAAGGTGGAACCCATGTGAGATGATAAGGTTTATTTTATCTTAGAAGATAAGCCTACATGTAAAGGAAAGAATTTAGGCATGGAATATGATTGGTCGGAAGAGATTTCCTATCCTATCTTAGAGATAGGGTGGATAAGCCTGAATTCCTATAAATAGAGAGGCCATCCCTACTCATTTATCATAGAGAAAAGTTGTAATAATTATTTTATGAATAAAGGATTCTTTGTGAAGGTGTGTAAAGGAAGTCATCAAGAGGAGTAATTGTGAAGTTTCTCATATAACCATTGTTGGAATCAAGTGAATTTGTAACACTTGGAGTAATTCATGGGTGAGATTGTAATAATTCCATGTTAATAATATATTTTATAGTTGTATTTCAGATTTGTCATCATTCTTTTTTTTGTCATAGTCTGTGGTATTCTTGTGTTATGTTTGTTGTTGTGTTTCCAGATTACTACCACCAAACCAAAAGTTGTGCATTACTAAAATAATCATAGCACGAGGAGTTCCCGGTGAAATATTATTAGAGTGTCGGATTCGTGTTCACATTTTGGTTCCGTTCTTTGGGACCATTCCTCGTTGGTGGATTTTCTAGAGAGATATTCCCACTTAGTCATAAATCAATAGGAGGGTAACCTTGTTTTTATTGTGCCTAGTAGTTACCATGGTAAAGTCACTTTTTACCATGCATAGTATTTACCACAGTAACTTTACTTTTTACCATGAATAGTATTTACCACAGTAACTTCATTTTTTACCGTGAATAGTGTTTACCCCAGTAACTTCATTTTTACCGTAAATAGTGTTTACCATAGTAAAGTTAGTTTTTACCGTAGTAAGTCAAGTTTTACCATAGTAAATGTAAGATTACCGTGGTCATTCCTATTTTACTGTAGAAAGGTGTAAAGTCACTTTCTATTGTAGTGAGTCCAATTATTTGTGCACATAAGTCTTACTGATTGTACTTGTGAGTTGGTATTTCACTGTGGTTACATTTAAAAATGGGGAAGATTCTTATTTTTTCAGCCCAATCTAATGAAGATGCTTCCTCTTTCATTCAAGAGTTTAAATGATTTTGTATTTGTAATGGCCTTATAAGAAGGGAACAATGGATTAAATTTTTTCCTACCTTTTTAGATGGTTCACCCTTAGGTGGTTTGAAACACTAGGTGATAATGTGAAAAACTCATGGGATTTATTAACTTGAAAGTTTTCTTGAAGAATTTGGTGAACAACAGAAATATGCAGATCTCATGATCAACACAAAGTTATCCCAAGGAGAAAAGGAGAAGATAAGGGATTATCATGCTCGTGTTGTAGAGCTAAGGAGGAAGCTCGATGCCTAGATCCAGGAAGGAAGGATTAGCGGATGGGTTGATGAATGACATGGATAATCTCCTCTATAAGCACTTCATTCTTGGGATGAAGCTAGAGATCGACAATGAGTAAAGTATAACCGCCAGCTACCATTGAACAAGCAAAGGAGATTACAAGAAGGCAAGAAGAAAGCATGGAAGAGGAGCCCAAATAAATTGTTGCTAAGGTAGAGCCCACACTAGCACCTTTGGTCCGTAATCCACAACCACTCTTGGTGACCACAAATCTTTTCCTAGTACATCTAATGAGTATGAAGATCTGCTTAAGAAGATGGGTCGAGCTTAACTATTAATCTTCTTCAGGAGAGGAATTTAGTTCTCATGGAGGAGATAGAGGTCTAAAAATAAATATAACTGAAGTTATATGTTATGGTTGTTATAAAAGGGTCATTATAAGTATAATTGTCCAAATAGAGATTCTACATCTGTACAAGAGATAATGATAAAGGAAAAGTACCTGTGAATTCTTTTGATGTAGTAGATAGGAGCATAAATAATGAAGCGAGATGTGTTTGTAATAAAAAGAAAGAAAGAAAAAGATAACCAAAATGGCAAATGATCTTAAGAAGATGAAAGGAGAAACTAGTAAGAAACATAGGAGAAGAAAGTTGGGTGTGCGGGATTTTCTGATTTCACGAGGCAAGGACCATACTCCATCTTAGAAGATCTGTCCCAAAAGGCTTGCAAATATTACAAATGGTCAACTTCTCGTTGTCTTCGAGAAGAGGCGGGAGGCTGCGAAGTGGAATCAATGCTCGACAAAGTAAGGAGGTTGAGGTACCTATTTTTTGAGAGGCAGGCGAATCCTTACGCTCCACAAGCCGAGGTATTATGTAATGGTATTTCAATTCATGATGTCTTAGTTGATGGAGGTGTTGCAGTTAATGTAATGACCGAGTCTCAGTAATGAATATGTTGGGTTTAAAAATTGATCGCCCCTCAACACTTATGTTAAGGTCATTAAATAAGGGAAAAACTAAACCAGAAGGTGTTGTTTCAAATGTGGCAATATCTGTTATGGGTGTTGTATGTGTGGTAGACTTTCAAGGGATGAAAAATGGTATGCATGTGCATACCCAATGTTGTTGGGAAGGCCATGGCTAAGGAGAGTTCATGCGAAACTATTGGAATGAATGATTCATGACACTTGGGTGTGGTAGAGAGAGGGTGAAGATAAATGTGATCCCTCGACATCATAAGGCAGAACCTATGGATTCAAGTGATGAAACTGATGATTGGACATCCTCTGATTACTTTAATACCAGTGAAGTGGACACATAAGATGAAGAAAGTGAGGTTGATGTTTCAGTCATGGATATCCTTCTAGTCACACCGACTCATGAACCCATAAGATTATCTGAAGAAGAAATTGTTGATCGTCTCTAACAAATAAAGATTGGTGATCTTTGTGATGGAGAATGAGAAGGAATCCTATCTCCACTCTTTCGAAGTTACATACTCCTATTCATGTAGAACATTCTATTAAGTTGGTAGATGGTGCTAAGCCCATAAAGCAAATGCCATATAGAATGAATCCTAATTTTTCCAAGACTGTAAAAGAAGAAATAGATAAGTTGCTTGATGCAGGATTCATATTTGCTGTGGAGAATTCAGAATGGGTTTCTCCCATTGTGATCTCAATAAAAAATAATGGGAAACTACACATTTGTGTTGATTATAGGAAGCTCAACAAGGAAACAAAGAAGGATCATTACCCTCTTCCATTCTCAGATCAGATCTTAGACGAAGTAGTTGGCAGAGTGTTATAGTTTTGCTGATGGATATAGCGGATACAACCAAGTTCATATAGCAGAGAAAGATCAGCTGAAGACCACGTTCACCACTCCTTGGGGAACATTTGCTTATAGAGTTATGCCTTTTGGGTTGTGTAATGCTCCGGCAACGTTCCAGTGCTTGATGAATAGGGTGTTTGAACCCTACATTGGGAACTTCATCGAGTATTTACGGATGATTTTTACATCTATGGAGCAAGATGGACTACCGGCACCGAGATGGAGACAACATTTCAAAGGTTAGATGAAGCACAAGCCTCACTAAAACCTAAAGAGTGTGTCTTTGGATGTTCTAAAGGTGTTTTGTTAGGGCATGTTGTATCTAGAGATGGTATTGGTACTGGTCCTAATAAAGTTTCAAAAATCAAAGAGTTACCATTTCATATGAATAGAAATAAGTTGAGATCATTTTTAGGCCATGTGGGTTACTATAGAAGGTTCATCAATAATTTCTCAAAGATTGCATGACCACTAACCCGAGTTCTTTAAGAAGGATGTTACTTATGAACCGGAAATAAGGCGCATGAAGCTTTTGAACAAGCGGATGAAGCTTTGGTGTCTTCACTGTTTTTAAGAATCCGATTAGAGCAAGCCATTCTTGTGTATATTGATGCCTCGGATGCAGCACTAAGAAGTACTCTGAGCCAAAAAGATGAAAATGGGAATGATCATCCAGGTTTACTTTGGGAGCGCAGACAAATGAGCAAAGGCTCTTTGAGATAAATTATACTGAATGCGAAAAAAGGCTCTAAATATCATTTTTGTTGTAAATAAGTTTAAAAATTACTTGCTAGGGCAGAAATTTATAGTTGTAATAGACCATCGGCTCTAAAATATATTATAAATAATCCTAACCCATCGGGGAGGATAGTAAGATGGATAATTTTGCTACAAGAATTTGAATTTGATATTATAGATAAGCCAAGAAAGAAGCATGTCAATGCAGATGCACTCTCTTGAGCCTATGATGGTTTAGGTTCATCTTGTGATGATGATGATTTCCTAGATGCAACATTGTTATCCTTGACACAATCCCTAGTGAATACATAGATATTTGAAATTATCTGAATGAATTCAAGTTTCTTGATGGTGACAATGCAAAGACTAAGAGGAAGATTACTCAAGCCAGTCGTCCATATTCTATTCTGCATGGAGTATTATTTCGAATAGGACCTGATAAACAATATAAGAGGGTAGTTGGACGTGATCAAGGGAAGGCGCTGATAGAAGAATTCCACAATGGTACATGTGGAGGACACTTCTCTGAACAACTTACAACAAGAAGGATCTTGGATGCAGGTTATCGCTGGCCCACTCTTTTTAGAGATTGTTATAATTATTGTAAGACATGTGATATTTTCAAACACATAAGTAACCGTAAGACTTCATCACTCCATTATGCCCTATTCTTCCACTTGGTCCCTTTGAAAAGTGGGGAATAAATATTGTAAGTCCACTTCCAACTACCCCACGCTAAAATAAGTATATTGTAGTTGCCACAGATTATTTAACCAAGTGGGTTGAAGCTAGGCCATTAAAAACAACTTCCATGGATGAAGTTGTAGACACCAAATTCGTGTCTCACGACCCCTTGTGACCCGCATCCCATTTCGCAACCTAACCTCATTACCTAAACTTTACACAATTATTTATTAATTACCTTGTAATTGATAAATCCACATCACCTTACCCGCCACCTCACTTTGCCACCTCATCATGACCTAGCCCTAACCCTAAACTAACCTAATTAAGACCCATGACTTGGTCTAGACTCACATCCATAACTAATGCCTCCTTACTCGCACCCAAAGCCGACCTTCTAGCCACTTGACCAAGCCCGCAACTGATCTCTCGGGAGAAAAGCAGGGAAGGTGGGCTATTTTACTAAAAATAGCCTCCTTTTTCCTAACCGATGCCGGTTCCTACTCGACCGCCGTCGGTTACGCAACCGCCATCGGTTCCCTGTAAATGGGCTTCCCAAACCAAAACAACGGATCGGAATTTCATTTTGGAGATCAGTCGAAGGATTTTTAATCAAAGGAGAGTCCAAAGCGATCGGCAGAGTCCAGAACTTCACCTGACCAAGCAGAGACGAGTAAAGAAACCGAAGAGAGAGTTGGCGTGAAAGGAGATCAACTGCACCTTCATCAAATCCAATGAAGTTACATCTTGCATGTCCTCCATTATAACATTTCTTGTGCTTTTGGAATTGTAATCTTCCCAAATCCGTTCCTGAACCCATTATCTAACGTACCATTGCCTCTAACTATCATTCCTTAGCTTCTAACCATCCCATTTCTCAATACTATCCAAAAACCAGCCATTACAAACACCACAACCAGCCCGGAAGATCCTGAACCAACCGGTATCGGTTATCGGTGACCGCCATCGGTTATAGGTAACCGCACGGGTTCCTTTGATCAAAACCAAGAAAAACGACCTTTTCCCTACCCGGTTCCACGAAACAATTTAATTGGTACTCTACGGTATTTTGTGTTAATTCATATTAGCAGAGGAACCGACCACCTTCGAAAGGAAGTTTCATACTTCCAGGCCCAAGCGATTCCCTCATTTATTATCTAATCAAAATCTTGTGGTCTTGTGTTCTTATTTGCGAGTAGTCCTTCCAAGACAAAAAGGAGTTCTTCGCGATCGGCTTGATCTTTCTCTACGATGCGCACATCATCTCGACATTCTGCTGGGTATTCCTCCTAACCCTAACCTTATCTGTTTCTATAAGGAACGAAGCATTTCCGAGTGAAACATTTTGGCATACGCTTGGGGGGGACCCATTTTGGGTTTTTCTTTATTTCTTGCTTGCTTTTATTATAGGGAGCATACTTGCTGTTTTTCTTCTTCTAGAGATATTCACAGGGTATTTTATTATTCTGGTAAAAGAACTTGCTTTGTTTTTGCATCTTGCATTAGTAAAAGTCATCTCTTTTGCTTCATCGAATATCACTTTCGATTTGGGTTTTAAAACACATGCATTGCATTCTGCTGTTGTTTTTCAATTCTAGTGAACATAGATTAAGTAACAGGTCGTACACGTGGGGGTGATATCCACGGTATTGACAGGAAATTAACCTTAGTTTCACTGCACAACACGCATCGAATCACTTCACAATTAACACAACACTCAAACATCCCCCTTTTTTTCCGCGGTATTCCTCCGCCCCGATTGAGGTAACCTTATAAGCCAAAACAACTTGACATTTCCCTAAGTCTCTTGTTTAGGATTTCGACATCATTTTACGTCTAAAGGCATAAGCCCACAATAATTAAAATTAACCCTAAGGTTAATCTCTCGGATTTGCGTGTGCATCTTGCTTGTTTGCATCCCTGTTTTCTCTGTCATACTTTGTCTTCTGTGATCAATAAGTTGCTAAACATACTCAACGTTACTAAATCAAATTAGCAGCCCCTTTGTATCTTCTTATTCTAAATTTTTGACACCGACATCGGTTAAGAGACCGACGGCGTTTGATCTGTGACCGACACCTCTTACTAAACCGATATCTCATTCTTCTCTCTCGACAAACCAAAGAGGTGACTTGCCAAATTCACCTTTCGACGTTGTTTTTGTTCGGATAGATTGAAACTTTCCGGGT
Source organism: Taxus wallichiana var. yunnanensis (assembly GCA_018340775.1). Lineage (NCBI taxonomy): Eukaryota > Viridiplantae > Streptophyta > Pinopsida > Cupressales > Taxaceae > Taxus > Taxus wallichiana. Next base: position 852,254,282 of record CM031243.1, read on the forward strand.
GTTCTAGTCTATGGTTGTCATCACTCGGAAGCAAGCCGCCATGGTTTCACATGCACCGCTTTCTGTGTCTTTGCCTCGAATCACCCCCTTCACATTTTATAGGAAACCCTACGGACACCAAAGTGAGATCCCCAAATTCCTTTAGGAGACAAGGACTTTGCCAAATTTACTGGATGCTAATCCCAGTACTTGTACAAATACTATTTGTCTCATACCCCGACCGTACGCTTTGATGGTCACTCCTTATGGGCATGCCTATTAGTATAGCTGCTCATTTAGCTCCTACTCCTCCCGATAACAATACCTTACTTCTGCATCGCTAGCCCCGTCTCCCAATCCGACAATGGCGAGAGGTTCATACGACCCCGATTAGCTTTCCTTTTGTTAATCTTGGATCCCACGTATCGCTACCACCAACCGCCCTATCTCATCTCTCTTCGAGACCACTCCATTCATGACTTACTCTCTGCCACCTATTCAAACGAGCTTTCCTTCTCAAGCTCCGCCTACCTTTTCATTCCCATATACGTATCCAGTGACCTCAACACCTTATATGGGACACCCCTATTCTGTGGCACCATCATCTCATCCAACCACAGATTTCATCAAGCAAATGATGGACAAAATGCAAAACCTGGAGGCTTCCGTTTCAGGAAGTCGTAGCGCCTTGACATACGAGCAAGTTTGTCGGGAGCCCATTCACCCTTCTGTCCCCCTTCATTCTTATCCGCCTCAATGGGAGTTGCCAAAGTTTACTCGTTTTAACAGTAAAGAGGATCCTCAACAACACTTGCGATCATTTAGACATGCTTGTTATTTGATTGCCCATGATGATGCCTTGTTACTCGCACCTTTCCCATGTCCTTATCGGGCCTCGCTTGGAGTGGTACAAAGTGCTTTAACCCAAAGACTCAATCTTCTCTTTTAACCAACTAGCCCAATCTTTCTTGGATCATTTCTCCATTAACATTGCCAAGAAAGTATCTATCACCGACCTCTATGCCATCCGACAATTCAAGACGAATCTATCTCGATTTCGTTGGACGATGGCGGGGCCTTTATCAACCAACTTACGTATGCCTTGCCTCAAACCGAACTTATCGAACTCTTTACGCGGGCCTCGCGCTTAAGCACATCTCCCCTACCCTCCAAATTCAAACTTTCCGTACATTCGACGAGGCCTTTACTATGGCTCGAAAATTAGAAATTCGAGCCTTAGAGGAAGAGAAATTGTGCGGTTGCGCAACAAGAACTCCACTTTCCGAACTCCCCGATTCTACCAATAAACCAAATACCACCACTCCTCATGCGTCAACCTCTTCTAAATCAAAAGGAGCTGTCCACGCGGTGATGGTCAAATCCCAACCACCGTCCAATACTCCACCAAAAACCACCTATAAATACAAAGCTGAGCCCACCAATTACACTCCCTTGGGAGAAACTTATGGCGTCATCCTAGAGAAATTGCTCAAAGCTGGGGCTATCACCTTGCCCCCTGTAAAACCTCACTCTGGGTTTGACTCCACCCGCGCAATACCTTCCTGGTACAAAGAAAATGACTTTTGTAACTTTCACCGCGTAAAAGGACATAGTCATGAAAACTGCAAGATGTTGAAAAACATAGTGCAGGAAATGGTTGATGCAGGGGATATAACACTCGATAATCCTAACGCCCCTGCTAACCGAAATCTGAAAATTTTCAACAAGCCATTCCCGAATCACTCGTCCAAGAAAGAACGTAAACCAAGATATCTTAGGCCGAGGAGAGTGTTCATGAGATCCATGCGATGATTCGATACCCGGCCCAAAAGCCTCTATCGAGAAAATTTTGAATCAAGCCTCTTCACTAACACAGGAGCCCGAACCTCCTTTACCACCATCAAGCCAAAGCGAAATCATTCCTTTACCCATAGAAGAGTTAGCTGCCCAGGCTTCCCTTCCCATTAATGAGTCTTCTTACACCACATCCCTACAAGACTGCGAGCGGATGTTGTCTAATCTATCCATTTCCCAGACGTCTCCTTCTACCACTCTTGCCGCACAAGAGGAGGGTACGCCACTCCTTTTGACATCCTTAGATGAGAAATCTCTCGCACCGACATCATTAAATTCTTTAGCCATGACAGACCCCCTCCAACATGCCCTTCTGCCTATTAGTCCCTCATCACCTAAATCTTTTCAACAACCCGTCGACCTCTTAGCATCTACTGATACAGTGCCTCATCCGCCTCCTGTGTCACACCCGCAATGGATTGGAATTACAACTCACTTTTCCTCTGTACCAAAATTACAAATTACACCTGGAGACTGTCATTCCACAGAAGATAGACAGGCCCTATGGGAACGTTTGAGTACTCCTGTTTCTACTCAAATGCAAATGACTGATCCCGATGTCTCCACCATCTACCCGAAGTGCTTACAGAAGCTTAAAATGCCCCTGTTCTCGCCTTCACCCCCCTCACCTCTACCAAATGCCCCGTCCACTTCTATCAACTTAACCAGATCTTCCCCTACGCTTGGGACCTCACCAATGCCCAATCTGACACACCCACCTAAGCGACTCGATCTATCCAAAAATAAATCCGTCCCGCCACCTAGGAGACAAACGCAATCCGGGTCTCTATCACAATTAAAACCCTCTTCATCACACCCACCTTCCATATTGGGACCTCATCCCTCCACCTTACATCAATATATCATACCTCCTTTGTTTTCTGCAAAACGACCTACGCCTTTTACACCTATACAGAGATCAAAGGGTATCACAACATCGTTACCCCGCGTATCCGGTCCACCTATCAACCCTAAACCAATCCCATCATCAAAGGATTTATTTTCTGTCACTCCCCTTTCTCCGTGGTTGTTTCCCGCTACCATGCCATCTGTAGCCTCATCATCTAACCAGCTGAACGTAACTTCTGTGTCCAAGAAACCACGTTTAGTGAAAAACATGTGTCAGCACCCCTCGACTAAACCACCACCCATACGAACTAAACACGCCCAAACATTACCACAACCCACACAATCAATGCCCTCATCTTCTTCTGATTTTGACCCACTCAAAGGATCCTATGCCAAAATCCTTGCTATGTTGGTGGAGAATGCGACCATCTCCCTACCCCCACTTAGACCTTACGACCCGTCTAAGCCCCGACCTGTGGATTATGATGAGTCTAAAATCTGCGCCTATCACCGCACACCTGGACATGATGTAGAAGGATGCAAAGCTCTAAAAACCATCCTTCGCCAGTCACCTCTTCCGGATCGAAAGATTAAGAAAGACAACTTACGAAGGGAGAGACCTCTAGCGCCAATTCCCTCTACTATACCATCTGTCCCCGCCTCACCAAGATCGATCATTATTACAACCCCACCTCTTGAAGACCATGAATTATCCCAACCATCTTCTTCATCTCAGGTCTACGAGATTAATATGATTAGTGTCGCTACTCGAGGACAGAAAAACAATGGGAAAGCGAAAGAAAACACACCTACGACATCTCTTTCTCCTTCAACCATCCCGATTACACCACCACCTAAAGTGGTTATTCGCGGACCCGCCTATCCCGTCTCTAATGGAGTTGCCCACCGAACCATGATCAAACAGCTTCATCAATCGCCCGTAAAAATGACACTATATGATCTCATTCAGACTTCTGAATCTCATCGACAAGCTCTCGTTGAGATCCTTCAAGGGATAGAGGTTTTTCCCAATGAAACCCTGCCCGTGGCCTCCATTCTAACACCCAATCACGTTGCCTCTCTCACCAAACAATCCATCTCCCCCACCACTTCTGTCTCAAAACAACAAGCCGCTGCGGTTAGTTTCTCGGAAGATGAAATTATCGACTTTGGTACAGAAGACCCTGACCCTGCCCTTTTCATTTCCGCTTACGTCCGAGACATTCGAGTACGTCGGGTTATGATTGACGGGGGCGCTAGCTTAAACATCATCTCTTCAAAAGCCTTCCAACAAATGAACATCCCTTCTAGTTGCATGTGTGCCAACCCCATCATGTTGCGGTCATTCAATGATGCTATTACTTCTACATTGGGCACCGTGATCCTCAACATTCGCGTAGGACCACGTACTTTACCCGAACTCTTCTATGTCCTTGAAGGAGAGTTCCAATATAATATATTGCTAGGTCGTCCTTGGATCCGGGCCATGGGATGCGTTCCCTCAACATTACATCGATGTATAAAATTTGAGTACGAGGGGAAGTCCTACACTGTAAAAGCTGATCCTCCCCCCTTCAAAACTTGCAATATGTTATACCGCCCAAACGATGTGCTTATACCAATTAAGACACCCATACATTCAACCCAACCATCCTCTTCCAATATACCTCAACCGTCCACCTCAACTGCACCTACAACTGATGAAACCACCGTCGCACAAACCACTTCTCTTCCCGCAGCTAACATCCCAACCTCCGACCCCTTAGTAGACGTTTTTCATCGCCTTACGCTGGGGGAGTATCGCCTATATAACGTTAGTTCTTTCCCTACCCCGCAGGAGTACGGACAATTACATGCACACCCCACCTACGACCGTCGCGTGGGGGAGATAATCTCTTACGGACCACCCCATTGTCGCACTAACCTAACATATGGGGGTGTTGACGCATCCTCCATTACCCCTGAACCTCCTCTTGGTGTGGTTCCCTTCCAATCCGATTTTCAATACTTGACAAATCGTCGTTTCGCCCTCACCTTCTTGACTCGCTGTGCGTGGAAAGGCTTTGGTTTTGGCCTTTACGAACAAGGCCGACATACTCTCATTCCCATCACCACACGCAAACATAATGATCGCAGTGGTCTTGGTTTTTCCGAAACACCTACGCAGGAGACACCTCCTGTCAGCTGTATCCTGGAAGAAGAGGACGTCGCCCCTACCGAACCATCATCACCCACTTTGCCATCATCTCCCACAGAATCGATGGACCCTGAATCTATCCCTCCTAACTTTTTTTTTTCATAAATGCCATCTTCATAGGTCCTCTCACTTATCAACGCGATAATGAGGACCCATCTTCTCTTCCCCTTCTGTATCCAGACATGATCGAAGAGGATTCGCCTTTGATTAATGTTGTTGAATGCCAGGATGACGACTCCATCCTCACTTACCTAGGCGCGGATGATTCTTATATTCAACGTGCCTTACCATCTGAAACTCAAACCATGCTGAACGAATCTACTATAGAAATCAACATCCACACGGAGGAAGATCCTCACATAGTGAAGATCGGACAATCACTTGACACATCAAAACAAGCCGCCTTTACCACCTTTCTCCGTGCTCGCAACCAAGCTTTCATGGTCTTACGCCGACATGCCGAGAATTGATCCTACCATTGCCGCCATTCCATAACATCACTCTAAACCCCGATTCCAAACCAGTCAAGCGAAATTGAGAAAATGCATCCACGCATTGCTCTCTTGGTCAAAGAGGAGCTCCAACGACTCCTTTCTGTTTCCTTCATTCTGCCTATTGACTATCCTCAATGGATTTCTAACATCGTACCTGTCACGAAAGCGACGGGGGGACTTCGGATATGCACGGATTTCCGGGATCTTAACCTCGCTTGCCCTAAGGATGACTTCCCCCTCCCAAGTATTGATCAACTTGTTGATCTCACTGCGGGTCATGAAATGCTTTCTCTCATGGATGGCTTTTCGTGTTCAACCAAATTTTGGTTGCCCTGCGCCGATCAACACAAAATCGCCTTCATAACTCCTTGGGAACTTTACTTTACCGTGTAATGCCGTTTGGCCTTAAGAATGCTGGTGCGACCTATCAGCGGGCTATGACCTACATCTTCCATGACATTATGCACACTATCCTCGAAGATTACGTCGATGATCTTCTTGGCAAGTCTAAACATCGCAGTGAACATCTCGATGTTTTAACCATTATTTTTGATCGCCTGTTACAATATTCTGTCCATCTCCAACCAAAGAAATGTGTCTTTGGTGTCCTTTCGGGGAAACTTCTAAGGCTTTATCGTCTCTTTACGTGGCATTGAGGTCGATCCATCTAAAGTAAAAGCTATCCTAGAAATGCCCCCACCCAAAAACCTTAAACAATTGCGTAGTTTGCAGGGTAAACTTCAATCCATCCGGCGTTTCATCTCCCAACTCTCGGATCGATGTCACCCTTTTCATCACCTTCTAAAAAAGGACGTTGCCTTTCAATGGAGTGAGGAGTGTCACCAAGCCTTCGAAGCTCTCAAAACATATCTCTTGCAGCCACCTGTGCTTATCCCACCCCGGACGACCGTCCCTTTCTACCTTTATCTTTCCGCCACTGACCATGCTATAGGAGCTATGCTCGCACATCGAGACCCGGCACGCCGAGAGCAGGCCGTTTACTATATAAGTCGTACCCTCGTGGATTACGAGACTAGGTATACACATGTAGAAAAATTGTGCCTGGCCCTATCATTCGTCGCTACCAAACTCCGACATTACCTCCCCGAATCACAAAACTTTCGTCATCACCAACACGGACCCCATTCATTATATGTACGCCAAACCACACCTAAACCAACGCATCGCTCGATGGCTCATGCTCCTCGCCGACCTCTCGACCTTGAGTTTATACAACGAAATCAATCAAAGGACAAACTCTTGCAGATCAACTTGCGGAGGCCCCTCTACCTGGGGAACAATTTACCAATTTTACCTTCCCCGACGAACTCATCGCCACTCTTTCGCTCGGAGAAGTGTCGTATCAAATGACCCTCTTCTTCGATGGATCTAAGTGCCAGCGCGGCGGAGGAGCCGGCATTGTTCTCATCCCTCTTGACGCTGAACCTATGCCTCTTTCATTCCGACTTGATTTCCTTGCACTAATAATACAGCGGAATACGAGGCCCTTGTTCTAGGTCTCCAAGTTGCGTTACACTTAGGTATCAAATCTATCAACATTTTTGGCGACTCTCAATTGGTAGTCAATCAAGTTACGGGCATCTACCAATGTAAAAACGAGGAACTTCAGAAGTACAAACACCATGTGGATTCACTTCTAGCTTTATTTACCCACTATTCTATACAAACCATTCCCCGCTCCACTAACAAATTTGCGGATACTATGGCTTGCTTAGCCTCGCAAATTCCCGCCGCGCCAACTGACTCTGAATTATTCGTTGTGGTCCAGCAACTTTTTGCACCATCCTATTCAACCCCGGTAGTTTGCATGATAAATACTGTGTCTACTAATTCGCAGGATACCTGGTACCACCAATTTCACGACTACCTTACGATCTCGGTTCTCCCACCTGACCTTACTAGTAACGGAAAACGTGCTTTTCTTAAAAGTGTTTCGCGTTATGTTGTCATGGGAGGACTCCTCTATAAACGTGGCTTTGATGGCATCCTCCTTCGCTGTCTAACCGGCGCAGAGTCACCTATACCATCCAACAAGTACACGATGGGATTTGTGGTGGACATTTTAGTGGCCTTGCCGTGGCTAAACGAATCCTTCGCCTAGGTTATTATTGGCCTACTCTCAATAACGACTGCTACGAATATGTTAAGCGCTGTGTCATGTGTCAACAACATGCCAATCTTCAACATACTCCTAGCCACCCGCTACAGGTCGCACGAGATCTTTGGCCTTTCTCACAATGGGGTTTAGACCTTATTGGTGAGATTCACCCGACCTCTTCTGGCAACGTCACCGTTGGATAATCACAATGACCGAATATTACACAAAATGGGTGGAGGCCGTTCCACTCATTTCAATCAAAAAAGAAAAAATTGTCGAATTCATTAACCATCACATTATCTGTCGTTTTGGTATTCCTCATCGCCTAATAACAGATAATGGTAAATCTTTCAAAAATAAGTTGTTACAAGACCTTTGTGACAACTTTGGTATCAAACTTAGCTTCTCATCGCCTTACTATCCGCAGGCCAATGGTCAGGCTGAATCTTCTAATAAAACTCTAACCAAAATCCTCATGAAAGTCGTCAATGAATCTGGAAGAAATTGGCACGATCACATTCCCTTTGCCCTTTGGGCTTATCGTACTAGCATTCGTACCTCCACTAATGCCACACCTTTTTCATTGGTATATGGTACCGAGGCTGTTTTGCCTCTCGAAATACAAATACCCTCCCTTAGAATATCTCTTCAAGATATTCTCACCAACGATGATTTCCGCCAAGAGCGGTTAGCCCAATTAGAGCTTCTTGACGAACGACGTCTTACAGCTCTCGATCACCTCCAAATCTATCAAAAACGCATCAAGCGTGCTTATGATAAGCGACTTCATGAGCGTACATTTAAGGTTGGTGATCTTGTCCTCAAAGAGAATCAACATGTAACCAAACTAGAAAAGAGCAAACGTGGAAAATTTGCTCCCAATTGGATTGGGCCTTATATAATCACTCACACCTATGGATCAGGCACTTATCGTTTAGCTTCGCTTAATGGTAAACCTGAGCCTGAACCCCTTAATGCCTTGCATCTTCGACCATTCTACTGTTGAATCTAGTGTTATATCACTCCTTATCTACCTACTGCTCGTCCCTTGAGCTCATTTACCGCTACATACACTTTGTTTTCTATATCTCCGAATAAAATCAAAATCACTTCGCACCTCCCCTTGATAATGCCTTCCCCTTTTTTAGTCTAGTCCATGACTTTAAAGTATTAAAATAAGCCGTATTCTTATGGGATTTTCTTGAGTCAAACTTCCTACTAAACTAGATGCTTCACGCCAAAAGAACATCTAGTTATCTAAAATTAAATATAGACTGCTCCCTCGAAGGACAGCTATATGCCAAACTATTGCTGCTACTATAAATAGACTGCTCCCCTGAAGGACAGCTATGCACTAAAATCATCTCTGCTACTATAAATAGATCAAGCTCTCCCAGAAGGACAATATACACATGATCGCCTTTATCCGAAGCTTCTCGCATTGATCAGCTTCGTGAAGACCTCAAGAATAATACAATCAATATCCCTTGTAGACTTCCCGCATCGATCAGTCTATATTCAGTAAAATAAAAGCCTCATTCAAAAAGAACTTTTTGGGTCATGGACTTGTCTATTTAGGGTAGGTTCTCTTTCGTCAGAACACTCACTTTGTAATAAATTCTCTGTACCTCAGCTATATCATCCACATCACCTCACCATTTGTTCAACTCAAGGGACGTAACGTACACCTGATATATTGTGATCATACAACTCTTTTCAACTATGGACTTCTCGTCTATACACGGCACTTAGGGCTTCAGGCTCGTTCTACGTTGTGTGGTTTGTTTAGCTCTTTTCGCCTACGGAGCACTCTTTCCGCTTTGCCTCGCATCTAGAATTGTGTGTTGATCTTAATCAGGACACTATTCCCTACTACTTGGGTATGCTAACCTTTGCTTTACCTATACCTACACCAACAATATTATCCTACCAGCACCAACAACATTACCCTACCAACATCAAATTTCTTTACCAAACGACAAATTGCCTAAACCATACCAAATTGCCTAAATTCACCCCTCCCTGATCCTAAGGGAGAACTACATCGGTCTGAGGCCCTTCCTTGCTTTGTGCAATGGGCTATGTAGGCAGCACTTCGGAGACATGGGGTCTCCCAAGGTTAGCTCGACCATCCCCTACCATAACCTATCTTGTGTGGTGAATATAAATATTTTTGTGTATTTTTATTTTAATCACATTTCTCTTTATCCTTTTTTGAAACACCGAAAATCAAAACACCGACAATCTTATTATTATCATAACTCAAATCAACATACATATTCAGTTTTATTTAGATGTTAAACAAATACATCTTCTCTATCATCGACACGCAGGTCGGCATCCTTATTCTTATACCTCGCTAACATATACTCAGACCATCACAACTCATCCCGAACTAGGTGATGATCGTGATCGTCGACCCCTCTCGCCGGGCCTCTCTGTCCTCAAAGGTACCGCGGCTATTGGTACCGCCCACTGATCTGCCAATCTCTCCTGTAACATATGAATACGCCCTCTCGCATGGAGAACTCCAGCCTCTAGTCTCGCCGCCCGTGACTCCGCAACCACTAACAATCCTCTTGTCTCATTCACCTGCGTTTGGAGCTGCTGAACCAAACGCTGCAGACGATCCCTCTCTGCTGTAATCACCACTGTGTCAGGGCGCTCACGTACACCTCGCAGTTCTGCTACCCACCATAATCTATAGGCCTCTGTCATTCCTACATCCATTACCCTGCGATCGGCTGCTATCTCCTCAGGCCCTTCTGGAGGTGTTGGCCGGGGTGGTGAGAATGCTGCCTCGGCATCGATCCTCATATATGGTCTATAAGCCTGTGGTATGTCTGCACAAATCCAAATTGTCGCCGCACGCGATCTATAGGAATCCTCTCATATTCACCTGGCCTGTGCCCCGCGATCCACCTCAATCGCTCTACACCTCTCAACTCCTCGGCCTATGATTTCGGTTACCATATAGTTCCCATAGGGCCTCCAATGATATCCGCAATCTTTGTCACTCTCTCCCATACCTGCTGTAATACTCAATGTCACCGGCACGGCTTGAGATCTTGCCTCTTGTTACATGCGGACCCATCGTCGAATCCCAACCTCGTACTCCGGTCTCTCCTGCTGTATAGATCGGCTATTGGTCGCCACAAAACAATGTGCTCATAGGCCCAACAGTGTAATAAGTATGAGCAATCCAACGTTGTCCTGTGACTTCGCCTACAAGCCCATAAACCCCTGTATAGCTCCGCCAAATATGCAGGTGCCCATGCAAACGTAACGTTCCTTTCTATCATCTCCCAGATAACACACATCAATGCCTTTGGAAATTTTCCCCCTTCCGCCCTCGGTAATGCATAATACCCTACTGCTATCATTAATATCACTGCTAACCTTGTCTCCTCAGGGTGTGCTGCATACATTACCCCATATGTAAACGATAAACCTCGCTGTGTCAAATCTCGTGCGTATGGACCAAATCTGCTTGTTATCGCTCCCAGTGCCGCCGCTGTTGGTAGTGCACGATATATTGGCTCTCTGTAATAGGGAGTCTCAAAATCAAACACATCTTCCATATTCTACCGTCATCTCACTTTTGTTGGCGAGATAGAAGGTATTTGTCTCGGATTCCATCTCTCAATCAGCGCTGTAAACATACCATGGTTACGTGCGATTCGTGAATAATAACGGATTCCACTTAACCCCAAACGATTTATCAATGTCCATTCATTGGCTAACAGTTACATCCGCTTTCGGATTCGCGAATCAGCTACTTGCACACTATCATTCATCCTCAACCACGTCTCTGCTGCATACACCAAAACAACAAACAACCATTCAAACCGTTAGGGTCTTTTTCAAACATTCGAAATTTCTCCGATGAATCTTAGGCACTGGTTATACGTAACCGATATCGGTTGCGTAACCGATACCGGTTCTCCCTAACCGCTACCGGTCACTGTCAATTTTATACACCTTCCTTAAAAACAACCACCTACGACAATAATTTGCTCATTTCTTCGTTTTTATACATATAAACATACCTGGAACCCCTGATTGCCTACCCTGTACCACTTAGCTCACCTGCAACCCTTGTTATCATGTTTTCTCTCTCATATCTACCCACCTACTCTCCCCCATCTTACTCACGAAACATACAGTAATCAAATCACAAACAAAAACAATACCTCTTGAGTTGCAGCAGCTTGAGGTGGCCCTTGTCTGCCCTCCTGTCCTTGCCTGCTGGATGCTTCTCCTCGTTCGGCCATGATCACCACCCTTTTCAACTTTGTCTTTCTGCCTTCTGAACCTCGGATCACAATTCACTTTCCTTGTCTCTTTCCTTCTTCTCACCCAAATCTCTCATGCAAATCCCTGTCTCAGTCGTCAAAAAGCGTCGCGTTCGCGTATTTAACCTCTTGCATGGCTCTAAAATTAAAACTTAAGTTGCCACCCTAGCTTTTCTATTTTTAGAAAAGCTCATACCTAAATAACCGGTATCGGTTGTTTAACCGATATCGGTCTATGACTACCGATATCGGTTCCCTAACCGATATCGGTTACACACCTTCCTTTTTGAAACAGGTTTCTTTTCTTCATTTCTCCTCTAAATTTTTGTCGCGCCCGCCTCTTTGCCTGCATAAACAACAAAATTTACCACATTTGTTCATCCACCACACATAGCATTATAATTTCATTAAACATCATTTATACCAATACACAACCATCAACTACAAATATCAAAAAACTATCAATCTATACATCATTTGGATCCAACTCATCAGTTACATATATCACACTATCACAAAACCACCAATTTATCACATAACCTGTCATTCATATATACGCACAAAAACATCAGCATCATCTATCTATCAACATGTCAATTAAACTCATCACACATTCTATATATTACCAAACCATTAACAAAATATTTCAACACATTTTAAACACAGCATGTGGATCAAAACATCATCTATATATATATACAAATTTTCAACAATACAATGTGCCCTACATCGGGGCCTCTGTGATCGCATAATATACCAAAGCCGGCACGCAGGCCGCAATACCTACCACAAATCTCGACTCGGCTCGCAGGCCGGTCTCTCATATCAAAAATATACTCGGCTCGCAGGCCGGTATCAAATGTACAACCCGTACTCGGCTCGCAGGCCGGTATATAATAAATAAATAAATCAAAACAATGAATAAATGTAGGCACGCGAGCCTCTCAATACTGACCGGTTCGCAGACCGGTGCTCGTGTCCTATCTGAAAACCACGTCGGGATCTATCGCTCTCCCCACCGCCTCGGCACCTCTCCCCGGTCCCTGTGGCGCCTCTCGCCTCCTGCACATCACGGAACACGCCCGTGTCATTGCCCCTCCCGAGATCTCTGGCCGTGTGCGAGGTCTCGCTCTATGCGCCGCATATGCACGATACTCGACTCCGATCTTATCAAGAATATCCCGATAATAACGGGCTCTGCTCTAACCTCCATATAGCGATCTCGCCCCAAGGCTGGGCTGGTCCCTGGCACCTAACACCACTATCCCCCGAGCACAGTACTGCACTTTGTGGTGTGTGCGCTGGTGGAGTCTTTACTTGCTGTACTACTGCACACTTTGTGGCCGTGGTGGTATTCGGGCACAATGTGGCTCTTCTCGCTTGGTACGGCAGTACTTTGCTGTGCACGCACTGCACACTGTGGGCGTGGCTTCTTTGGTGGTGGTCTTTGCTTTGTGCTGTGCTGAGCTGGGCTAGCGCCCCTGTAAAACCCTATACGTGCTCGTACGCAGACAACCGTCCTGTAATGCATTTGCACTTTGCCCGGAGCTGATCTCTCTCTGCAGCCACCACAAGCTGCTGAGTGCAAGTTTGGCTGTGCGGGTGCACATGTGCTTTACCCTCGCCGCTCTCTGTCCAACCACCGGACCACCGTATCTTTGTCGTGCACCCGCATCATCCACACCCTCACTGCTTTGGTCTCTCCGCTTGCCCGGTCTGGATCCCAAGGCGTGGTGCTTTGCGGTGGGGCCTCTGCATCATCCCTCCTGCATCTTGAGGGAAGGGAGGTGGCTCGTCTGTGGCGGCCCCATCTGCTGCGTGCCCTCTCTCTAAGGGTATCCGCTCGTACTCTCCGGCCTCCCGATCCTGCTTATCCGGTATATCTTTGGATCGGGCGCAGTGTGTATCATGCGGGCTCCTCTGCCAGGTGGTGACCTGTGAGGGTCTCCATATAATGTCTCTGCGGTGAAGGCCCTCTGGCATATGTCTATAGTAGGCCACATCCCGACTGCAACAACCTGCTCGTGGTGGCCCACAACCCCAACCACCTCTCGAAAGCCATATCGGTATACGATCTGTGGCCACTCGGCCGCTTTGGGTAGCCCTACTGCCTGATGCATACGATGTGCTCGTATGCCCAATGACAGTCTGACAAAAAGGTCGAACAAATACCAAATCGCCTCCTCACGTGATAGCCCCATAACTCCTGTATAATTGCACGGATATCTTGGTGCCCATCTAAAAAACAGTGTGCTCCTCCACCATCTCCGGTAGCACCCCCATCAATGCCGGTGGGAAGCGACCTCCCTACGAATCCGGGAGGCGAAGCGGTGACCCTATCATCATCAACACGGCAATGCCGTGTCTCATGTGCTGTGTGTGCGCGGTACATGTCCCCATATCCAATGCTCGCGTTATGATATGTAAGAAGCGCGGCCGCATCCCCAAAAACTGCAGTATGCTATCCATGGCGATCTCGAATCCACTGGAAAATGGCCTCTCCCTCGATCGGTAGCCGCGGGATACGTCATCCTCTAATGTGACGGTCATCTCCCGGTCGGCGGATGGAACACATTGGCCGCGGATCCCATCTCTCGATGAGGGCGACCATCGTTTGTGATCTCTGTCGATCGCTCTGTACCTCTGGACCCCGCCAAGCCCCACCTCGCGCATGATGGCCCAATGCGCCGCAGATATGTGTGGCCTCATCCGACTCAATAGTGGAGGCATCCTATCACGCATCGTCAATCGGCTGGCGCGTGCTGCAAAATCAACCCACATTCTTAGACCCACTCGTTCTAATAACATCTACTTTACCATCTACCCCCTTTTTTTGTAACACCCAAAATCTAACCCCACCCCAACACGCTACCTTACCCACCACCGAAACCCAACCTAAAACCCTAAACCCCATCCTAAACCCAACCCATACCCAGACTCTCTACCTACCCAACCCAACTCAACCCACCCCACACACCCACCACCAAGCCACCCTACCCACCTTGAGCCCTATCAACCCAAAACCCTAAACCCCACCCATACCCCGTCTCTCTCTACCTGCCCAACCCAACTCAACCCAACCCAACACAACCCACCCCACCAAGTCACCCTATCCACCTTCCAACCTATCAACCCAACACCCTAAACCCCACCCATACCCCGACTCTCTACCTACGCAACCCAACCTGACAACCCACCCCACCAAGTCACCCTATCCACCTTCAGCCAACACCACCATACACCCTAAAAACCACTCCCAACCCAACCCAACACCCCAACACCATACACCCTAAAAACCACTCTCAACCCCTCCCTCCCCCACCGATACCGGCCGATACGAGACCGATGCCGGTCCCCATTAAACCTCACCCTCTGTTTTGCGGCCGTCTTTGGTGCTTCAGTGGACCGACATCGGTCCTGTTTCTTGCCCTTAGAGAACCGACGCGCGCGGCCCAAAACTCATTTTTTACCTATTTCTACCCATCTACCCATCCAAAAACCCTAAAATTTTACACACCTAGCCGCCTTAGCATATCTAACCTATCTACCCTCCCCTTTTCTCAAATTACCTCCATTTACCCATTATTTCCTACAAACTACCAATTCCTACCCAAATCCCAAAAACAACATAACTCAACCAAACCACCAAAATAAAGAGTTTAGAACCTACTGCAGAAGCGATAACACGTCGTCGTGGTGGGATGGGTGGTGGTGGTCCAGGCTGGTCCACCCCTCCGGCTCCTCTACTGTGCCATGGCTCCAATCACGATCTCTTGGGTCCCGGCCAATCACTCGCCGCCTCCTCAACTATTCGGGCCCACTATCAACTCTCTCCGCCAATCAAATAGCTCCACCTCACTCAATACCCCTCCAAATCAACTCTCCACGTCAGACAAGTCAATTTTGGATTACAAAACACAAAAGTGACAATGACAGGCCGTATATTTCTTTTTATAGGTTTTTCGACTTAAACCGATGTCGGTTTCCTTTTGCCCTAGGAAACCGGTATCGGTCCCTTAACCGATATCGGTCATGATGAATCGACGTCGGTTTGATACCCCTTTTACCCCATTCTTTGCCGTTCCTTACTCCTTGCCTCTTTTTCACCAATATCGCCTCTGTCCACCTTTGTTGCACAACATTTGTTCCTTGGTCCGGCCCGACCCAAGGCCTCGCCCTACCAATTGGCCCGACCCAAGGCCTCAACCTACCTATTTGGCCCGACCCAAGGCCTCAACCTACCTATTTGGCCCGACCCAAGGCCTCGCCCTACCAATTGCCCGACCCCAGGCCTCGGCCTACCTATTGGCCCGACCCAAGGCCTCGCCTCTACCTATTCATTGGCCCGAGGCCTCGCCTGTCAGTTGCCCGGACCCAAGGCCTCAACTTACCTGTTGGCCCGACCCAAGGCCTCGCCTACCTATGTTGGCCCGACCCAAGGCCTCGGCCTACCTGTTTGGCCCGACCCAAGGCCTCGCCCTATCAGTGGCTTGGCCCGACCTCGGCCTCAACTTACCTGTTGGCCCGACCCAAGGCCTCGGCCTACTGTTGGCCCGACCCAAGGCCTCAACCTCCCTATTTGGCCGACCCAAGGCCTCGCCCTATCAATTGGCCCGACCCAAGGCCTCGGCTTACCTGTTTGGCCCGACCCAAGGCCTCGCCTGCCAATTGGCCCGACCCAAGGCCTCGGCCTACCTGTTGGCCCGACCCAGGCCTCGCCCCTACCCGATTGGCCCGACCCAGGCCTCGCCCTGACCAATTGGCCCGACCCAAGGCCTCAACCCACTTATTTGGGTTGACCCATGGCCACCACCCCACAACTTGGCCCGACCCAGGCCGCATCACTTCCATACTATACCCACAATCAACGTTTTATTTTATCCATCCATCCACTGCACCTTGTGTTCCATCGAGATCACTTGTTCGTGTTTTAGCATGATTAGGGTCCTTGACTTGATCTGTCGACCAACTTTGCCTGGAGACCTAGACCGTGACGTTTATCTCAACCAAACCAACCATTTTAGTGCTGCCGAACATGCCTAAACGTTCTGTACCTTACATTATATACCACCTGGAGCTACTTCCTATGCCTTGATACCGAGGATTATATCACCCTTGTTTGGATAAACTATCGACCTTTGCTATACATTGCTGGTTTGCTCGTCCAAATCATGTACCCTAGTCGTATTATTGCATTTCAACATGCGCTTCTTCCTTGGACCTACACCATCACCTTACCATCCTCTCTACCACATATACCCTTTATCAACCCTATCCCTAATTTCCCGTTCACTCAATCTGTGATAGATTTGAGGGGGATTACCTATATCTTTAACATGAGAAACCACTTCATATTATTGTCCGCGCAGCTTTACAGAACAAGCTACACGACAATAAGGGGCTAATGTAGACACCAAATTCGTGTCTCACGACCCCTTGTGACCCGCATCCCATTTCGCAACCTAACCTCATTACCTAAACTTTACACAATTATTTATTAATTACCTTGTAATTGATAAATCCACATCACCTTACCCGCCACCTCACTTTGCCACCTCATCATGACCTAGCCCTAACCCTAAACTAACCTAATTAAGACCCATGACTTGGTCTAGACTCACATCCATAACTAATGCCTCCTTACTCGCACCCAAAGCCGACCTTCTAGCCACTTGACCAAGCCCGCAACTGATCTCTCGGGAGAAAAACAGGGAAGGTGGGCTATTTTACTAAAAATAGCCTACTTTTTCCTAACCGATGCCGGTTCCTACTCGGCCGCCGTCGGTTACGCAACCGCAATCGGTTCCCTGTAAATGGGCTTCCCAAACCAAAACAACGGATCGGAATTTCATTTTGGAGATCAGTCGAAGGATTTTTAATCAAAGGAGAGTCCAAAGCGATCGGCAGAGTCCAGAACTTCACCTGACCAAGCAGAGACGAGTAAAGAAACCAGAAGAGTTGGCAGCAAAGGAGATCAACTGGCACCTTCATCAAATCCAGTAAGTTACATCTTGCATGTCCTCCATTATAACATTTCTTGTGCTTTTGGAATTGTAATCTTCCCAAATCCGTTCCTGAACCCATTATCTAACGTACCATTGCCTCTAACTATCATTCCTTAGCTTCTAACCATCCCATTTCTCAATACTATCCAAAAACCAGCCATTCTGACACCACAACCAGCCCGAAGATCCTCGGAACCAACCGCATTATCGGTTATCGGTGACCGCCATCGGTTATAGGTAACCGGCATCGGTTCCTTTGATCAAAACCAAGAAAAACAGCCTTTTCCCTACCCAGTTCCACGAAACAATTTAATTGGTACTCTACAGTATTTTGTGTTAATTCATATTAGCAGGGGAACTGACCACCTTCGAAAGGAAGTTTCATACTTCCGGGCCCAAGGCGATTCCCTCATTTATTATCTAATCAAAATCTTGTTCTTGTGACTTATGAAGATGATAATGGCAATGCTCGACCGCTTCAACTCTTTTTCGTCAATCACTGCCAACCCTCCTTTGAAAACAATATGGCCTATAAGTTTTCCTTTGTGAGCCAAGAATATGCATTTTTGGGATTCAAAGATACCCCAAATCTTCTACACCTCTCTCAAATGCCTTATACTCGAATTTCAAATGAAAGAGGTGATCTGCATTTTTCGAGAATACAAAGTGATGTCAGTGAAGATATATCGAACTATTTTGTTGATCAATCCTTTGAATGCCATATCGATTTCCCTTTGGAAAGTGGCTCCAAAGATTTGATAGCCAAAATGGCATTTTCTTGTACGTATAGGTGCCCCATTTGGTGGTGAAAGCTGTCTTGGAACTGGTCATCTTCTTTCACCATTACTCGATTATACCCTAAGTAGCCATCTAGGAGGAGAATCTCTCAAACTGGATACTACTTGCAATATTTGTGCCATTGAAGGAAGTGGGTAATGGTCTTTGAGAGATTCCCTGTTGAGGTCTCGGAAGTCCACACACAACCCGATTTCTCCTCTCTTCTTCCCAACCGAACCAAGTTTGTAGCAACCCACTTGAGTGCTTGATCGGAATATAATGTCTTGCCTCTATTAGCTTGTTTAGCTCTTTCTTCATTAGAGGTTCAATGTGAGGGTTGACTAGTCTCTACTTACGCCTTTTTGATGGGCTTAAAGCATACTCCTGACCTAATTCTATGGTATGTTGTGCCAAATTTGGATTGAATCCTCTCAAGTCATCATAGCTCTGTGCGAAGACATCCTGAAATTCTTGGCAAAGTCAGTATGAAATCTAATTTCTCCCCAAGCCAATGGCCACTTTACCAATTTGAAGTGTTCTTCCTTTCCCAATCAAAATTGTCTTCGAATCTTCTTTCTTGACCTAGATGTTAGCCTTTTTCCTTATGGAACTATTCGTTAGGGTTGAAGATAGATCCAATGTTACTAAACATTAGGAAGCTTGTTTTCCACACTGCACTACTTGATCCCCTCGTACTGCTTGCTCTAGTCCTGCATTGCGATTCCTAGTTGAGAATTCAGCCTCTTCTTGTAAAAATTGACAATTTGTCTATCGTTCTCAAACACTGCCGCTTGTGTTATTATCTAGAATCGTTGGCCTCACAATCACATGCATATGTGGTTTTCCTTTTCCCTTTTGATGTTTTCGACCACATCAAACGTTGCTCAACTCTTTGCGAGCTTCCTATCGTGGCTTCATTTTTCTTCCTCCGGTATGGACACGATGTTGAAATGTTTGAAGTCCTCAATGAGGTCCCATACCCTATTCTTGTAGTTCTTGACGAGGTCATTCTTTGTAGCATGTTGTCCCTTAACTTGGTTGATGATTAGCTCGCTATCCTCGAACACCTCGCAAGTTCTTTATGCCCCTTTTCCGCCCAATAAGTCCATGAATACAGGCCTTATATTTAAGCCAGTGTTGTTTAAACAGAAAATAGGAAATGAAAAGTCGAAATAATATTTTATGCCTTGAGGTGAAACAAACATAACTCTTCCTCCGACACCTTGTTTACTCCTTGATCCATTGAGAAATAATTTGCCATACCTTATTGTCATCCTTGTATGGTCTCAAGCCGTGGTGATGCTCAAATAGGGTGGTTTTCTTCATGTATGCAATAGACTCTAGCTCAGATTCTTCTAATTCTTGGTAGGGATCAAAAGCATGTACCTTTCTCACCACATTCATCAAGAGTCAAATCTAGGATGCTTCCAACTTTGGTGTCAGACTTCATCATCCGTGCTTGGATAATCTTCTTGATCAAATGTTGAATAGTTGGCATTGATTTGGCTTGGAGTATGAGGCTCAATATGAAAGTTTGCAATTGGTTTGGATTCTGATTGTGACCTTAGTACCATATCTTGTTACGAACAACATGTGTGACCAAATCATGCAGATAAGTAGCCTCGATTTTAGCATAAAATCCTTTATAAGCATAGGAAAAGAGTGGTGGAAAATATATCACCGACACATCTTGCAAATTCGGTAACGTTGGGGCATGGATGCAAGGTAAGATTCAACCTTTAATCACTCCCACCATTACTACCGTTGTCCCATCTAATTGTACTACCTCCTTTTGATATGACTTCATATTGGAGACCCGGTGATCAGATTATTTGCTTGGGCATGACATGAACTACTTGCCCTAGAATCAATCATGCAATTGTGTACTAGTTTATCCCCTAATGATTAATGAAACATAGAATGGAGGGGGGTTTCAAAACTTTACCTTGTTGTCCTCCATGATTCTCTTCAAGCCGAAGCAGTATTTATGAGGACATTCTCTTACATATGGACTTGCTTTAGATCGATGTTGACCAATTCTTCATGGTTCAGCTTGTAGAAGATCTCTTTGGCCTTGGATGGATAAAGATTCCCACATTGATATATTCATTTGTCTTCTTCATTTGATCAATGATGATCAAATGGGGATGAAATATCTCTTTGTTGTCCTTTAGCTTCACATTCATTTTTCTTCTTGCATGGGCAAACAATTTGGCATCCGAGTTGTAGCTTAGAAAGTGATTTGGGTTGTCCTTGTGTGTTTTTGAACTATTTTGCTTACCAACACCTTGTGGAGTGATTGAAGGTCGTAGATCACTTGGAGCCAATGACTGCCTTCACCAATATTCCTCTTCTTTGGTCTTGTGTTAGGTCATAGCTGATTATGAGAAATTGTTTGATTCATGCCACAAAATCCTCAACTTGTCAATTCACAAGTGTGGTATCATTTTGGAGCTATGTTTCTGTTGAGATGTTTCTTCGACTCACTTCACCCTACGCTAGTAGTTGTCACCATCAAGGCTTGGTTGAAAGCACCATTGAAGCACATAGATTGGTTGTGAGGTTCATTGCATGGGAAACACCAATCATACTCTTGAGCTATGTTGTTTTGCACTCGGCACTAATGCTTTAGAAGTAGATGTAACATTGGGGCTATAAATGAAATGGTCTCATTGGGGGAGGCCTTACTTGGACTTTGATTTTGATTTGTATCCTGAGATGGTGACCTATTTTGTTGGTATGGGGGCCTATCCTGGTACTACACTTGAGGCCGATACGGATCAGCACTTTGAGCTTGTTGTCTTTTGATAGTCACCAACTCATTTCCAAGGTTCTGTAATTGTTTCATAACCTCTTGGAGTTCATTTGAAGCACTAGAGGATGAAGTAGAAGTTTCATTTGAACTTTGATTTCTAGGAGTGGGAATAGGAGCCAAAGTGGGTGCTTGAATTAGTGCTTGGATTTTCTAAGTTTGGATACAGGGCATGGGAGGCCTAGGAGCTACTTTACCACTTGAATAAGACAATTTTCAGCCCTAATGGCAATGCTATAAGCATTAGGTAAGGTTGTTCCTCCCATAGATTGAATTAACATAAAAATATCAGAATTCAAAACTTTAAGATAGTATAGAAAAGCACCTTCAGGCCTGTTGGCCTAATGACCACTGGAATTCTATCCCAAGACCTTTGAAATTTGAAGTTGAAGTCACCACCGCCATTGGGAGTTTCTCGATAGTTTTCAATTGTTCTAAGAGAGACAAATTATCTCCCTTTTCCTCCAAACTGCTCATGGAGAACTATGCATAATTGATTCCAATTTTGGATAGAACTCAGCCCAAGGCTCCTAAACTATCAGTAATGCCTTCCTTTGAATGAAGATGCCAAAGACATTGACAAAGAACATCCATTTCATTTATCTCATGGATCGCACAAACGCATTAAGCAATGTCTTTGACATGATCACAGGAGTGTTATGATTTTCTCCAAAGGTGAAAAATAGGAATGTTCTTCAATGCTGCAATTGAAATGGATTCGTGCATTGAGGGCAAGTGGACCGCTACCGTGAAATTGACAAAAGGGATTCGCTGTTGTGTGCCATTCTAATCGGCCGAGAACCCTTGTTGATTGGATGAAAGGTCTACCAGGTGGAGGGGTTGAGCAAAGTCCTCGTTAGGTGGAGATGGTGATCTTTGTGGTCCTCTTCCTCTCCTTCCTCTACCCGGTGATAGTTGCAAGTGGAAAATAGCCCCTCTTCTCAAGTATCGACCTGTTCAAATTCTTCTCATATGCCCTCGGGAAACTTTTTCACTACACCGCTGCTTGAATTCTATCCCTTCTGTAGTCGCCATATGTGTTAGATAATGAGCCTCAAAGGCTAGATTACGCCAAGTTACACACCAAACATCGGCAATATTAAAAATAGAATTTAAAACTTTTAAGGACCAGAAAGTACAGAGTTCTTCAATTCGATTATTGGGTCCCGCTTTAATGCAACTTACTAATCCCCACAGAAAGGTACAGGTGAAACTTAGGTCACGTAAGACAACTTACAAACCTCAAACACATAAGTGTCGGAACTTGGGACATGCTCAACACAAACCCTGAAATACTAAAAACTATGAAATTTTGAAAGTCAAAATCTCAAAAATCTAAGAGTACCCTTTTGAATATTATCCCCGATCTATCAATCAAAGTGAAATTTTGACTTGTTTTGAGCAAGTTAAGCCTTGAAAATCAATTTCCAAAGTTCAAGCCCGAAGGAGAAAAATCTAAAATTGTAAAACCTATGCAATTTCTAAGTCCAAATTTCTTGAAATTCCTTCAAATCTTTTGGAATGACCTCTTGGTCCCACCGGCGTGCCAAAACTATTTCGATGGTGAATCACAACACCCCTAAATGTCTTGCAGACTCGATGGGTTGAGACTCTCAAGGACCATTGCATAACATGGAGCTTTTCCCAAGTGTGGGACCTCATGTGAATCAGAAAGCTCTCCTGAATGAAGGCCAGTTCCCTATTCCTTTGTTCGTATGCACACATAAAAATGCAGAGGGTTTACTCAAAACCTAATCTAACTCTCACAAGGAGACAGGTGGTAAGAAAATGCACAAAAATAAACCTAAACTAACAAAGGAGATGCACCGAGGAATGAAGAAACACCTCACTTGCCAATAAACACAAAACCATTAAAAATGTAATGCAAGATCATTCACAGAAATAACAGATTTCCAAAGTGAAAGATCAAGAGGATGCAAATGAACACAGAGATGGTTGAGAATCATCCACAGGACATGCATTATTTTCTCTAAAGATTGATACAATACACTACAAAATGCCAAGAGGCAAAGTTGCATTAAGCTTTTAAATGGGAGGTTTGATCTCCACAAATTCACCCGCCAAAGAGAAGAAGGGAGGGGAAAAACAAGAATGTCCAACCTTTAAAAGAAGCCCTCCTTACAATTTATAGAATAATGAGAGAGAAAAGAGAGAAGAATTCCAAATCTACTCCCAACCACCTCTAGGTTGCATTTAATTCATCTCATTATGGTGGTAGGTGAGAACCTTAAAAATCCAAAAATAAGTGGCAAACTGTATTTTGTATTTTTAAGAACTTGTTCTCACCCAATTAAATATATCTGACAGGACCTATTTCCGAAATGTCCAACCTTGTGTGAATCTAAGCTCCCCGTGGAAAAGTTATGTGCCTTCTCAAATATCTCGCGCGGTTTGCTTTCTCGTCGGGGTGTCAACGCACTCAAAATGTTATTGCCTCCTGAAGATCCACCTCGAGCATAAATTTTTCATGTCGACACTCTCTCGCCTTTGTGCAACTCAACTGCGCCAAGGCATGTAAAATTTTTTCATGTCGACACTCTATGTCAGGCCTTCAACCTTCGCCTTGGGCGCATCCATTTTGTCATGTCGACACTCCTGTTATGCGCCTCAACCTCGCGCCTGGGCGTGAATTTTTTCATGTCGAAACTCTTGTTGCACCTCTAACGCGCCTCTGGGCGCATCGAATTTCATGTCGATACCTGTGCCTCACTGTGCACTTTTACTCCAATTTTGCGCCTGGGACATTTTCCATGTGTTGTGTGCCTCATACCTTGCGCTTGTCACTTTAACTCCGCGCACAAATCCATTTTCATGTCGACACCTTCCGTCGTGCTTGTGCACCTCCAACCGCACTTTGAATTTTCGTCCGATTTTTTGATGTCGAATAAATTTTGGGGTCTGGACTCTTCCTCTGCGCGGCATCCTACCCTGGGAAGATATACACCTTGACTTTTTAGTGTGCGCAATAAATCACGAATTATAATGAAATTTCTTTGATTTCCATATTCTTGCAATGTTTATATTTAAATCGAGGGGAGATATATACAACGTGTCTACAATTACATGGAACACAATTAATCATAATAGACCTTTAATATCCTGGTTTATCCTTTTTTAAAATAATTCAACTTACCTCTGGTCCATAAATTTACCAATAATAGTGTGAAATAAAAACAACTCCAGAAAATTTCGCATCAAAGAAACCTAAAAGCATTCTGGAATAAATCCTGTAAACATATCAAAACATTAAAAAATTCCGCCAAAAATCCAAAAATTAGAAACACGCGTCCAAAATCCCAAAACATTTGAAAATCTTCAAAAATCCAAAAACATTAACATTAAAGAATCAAAAAATTAAAAATAGTGTAAAAATCCAAAATCCAAAAACATTAGAAAAAAATCGTCAAAAAGTCCAAAAACATTGAGAAAATCTATATATATATATATATAGACATATAAACAAAAATAAATAATTTGTAAACTTTGTTTTAAATCAAAAAGCCACTAAAATAACAAAACAATCTAAGTTTTCGAAATTATCCCAGAAGCAAAGAATGATCAAATCATCTTTCAAGACTACCCAAAGAAAAACCACTTCTCCTATAGCATGAGCTATCATTCCTAAGGGTAAATCGCTCATTGCTTCCTTGTTTGAGGACATGAATAGTAATATGTTTTATCTTCGCACCCCTATTGGGAATCTGATCAATCATCTATGCATTTTAACACGTTAATATGTTTATGACCCTTGTGGTTTCCATTATTAATTATAATTTATTAATTACTTTCTTGTATCTTGAGTATATTACAGGCATCTTGATTTTATTCATCTATTCACAATGTTCTCTACAATATTCTTATGTTATATGATTGCATGTCATCTTGGGCATCATACTTTCTTGATGGCCTCTATCTATACTATCTTTCATTTGCATAAATCTATGGGGCATCAAAATTTTTTTATGGCCAACGCAAGCATGTTATATCGTACATATATACATGTTAAATCACATCTTCTATATCATGATGCATCCTATTATGTGCTATATTAAAATTAAGATGCTAAATTTGTGAGAATCTTCAGATCAACATCTTACTTTGACAATCCATTCACCCATATTAATACATTCCTAGTTTGAGAATCCTACTTGATCACAATGTTGCAGGTTTGTAAATCTGCTTTTGACCTTTCTCAAAAGCATTCCTATCTCGCAAACTCCTTATCCAGTAAGACCATGATACCATGTATTTGATCCATTCATCCTCTCTCCTCATTTTTACTCCTCATGCACTTATCCCCATATTACCCTTCTCACCATTCTTGTCTCCTCTCACCCATTTATATTCTTTCCTTTCCCCTTTACGATTCCCGCTTACATAGATAATCTTACTTAATAACAACTTCTATATGGGATCATCGATTACATCACGGTTTACTCTCTCCACTAAGATCTGCACCATTATAGAAGCTTCTTCACCACCTCCCCTGGTCATCAAACAACAATCACCACAAACACATCTTCCCATTCCACCTCTTAAGCTTCTCATTTCACATCATTACTTATACCACCAGGAATCCCATATTAATGGATTCCCCTCCCACTCTCCGCCCCCATACATATATTTCTTCACCCATTCATGTTACACTTTGTTTCCTTTCTTTCTTGTTATCACCTCATTTCACATCATATACCAGTGGGCATACCTCACTCACTCTTTTCCCATCCTTCCCCAATCATGCTTATGCTGGTCATCCACTGCATACCGTAGTATGGAAAATTCACTGAGGTTCCCCTTCAATCCATTTTGTCATACCCTATTCCACTAACTCTATCATATCCTTCTTCTTCTTTAAACCACCAGATCTTACATAACCATTCCGTAACCATTATCAATGCATGTCAATCTTACTTAAGACTTCCATTCAAGGTTGATCACGCCTATGGTCTTCCCTCCATCCATCATATTTCCCTCCCATATTATTTCTACAACTCTCATCATGATCATCTTAGTTAACCTACCATTCCACCCTACATCGTGAGTAAACCTCAATATCATCTTAACTTTCTCCGAGGCATATAACCTTGTCGGTTAGTGATCTTATTTGCCTCTCCAATCGAATACTTACATAAGATCTTACTTAAGAGATTCTCTTAAACATGACATGTCATCTTACACTTGCCCATCACTCTACAATCTCACCATCCATATTTCCTCTTCATTCCCATGGAATCACATCATTTTACCACCACTATCTTTGCCCTCTTCTCGATGCAATCTTACTTAACCACTCACCTCGAATGGCGATCTCATTTAAGAGAAAATCCCTCTTAAGGATGATCTCGTCTCCTTTCCTTTCCCCATCAGTCACACACCCTGGGTCACCCTTCACTTTTTTCGTGCATTCCCCATTATCACATCCTTTTCACCTCTTTTTTAGATTCTTGCAAACACTCGAGTTTTTCACTTGACCACTTGTCATCTCGAGTTTAGCTCACTCTCTTGGAAATCTTACTTAACCACTTCCTTCACGCTGAAAATCTTATGTTCCTGGGTCCTCCCTACACTTAACTTGTCATCGTGAAATTCCTCCCCACCTCATTCTTCGTTCACTTTGTTGATCACTTCTTCCACACTGGTATCTCCTACTACCCACTTTTCCCTCCTACTATTCCCCTTTCTTCACATATCCTCTTCTGACATACATCTAATCTCTTTCACCTACTGATCACTTTCTTTTCCCCCCATTTTCCCATTCTTGAAGTCCATCATCCTTCGTAAATTTCTTCCCATTCTTTTCATGTCTTGGTTCTTAATCCTCTCTCACTTTCACCTAGTCCCAACTCATCCCTCCCATTTTCTTTACTCTTTCCACTTCATCTTCTACGAATTCCCCTCACATTTCTACCCACACACGCATTCACCATTTTTTTAACATTCCTCTATCATTCTTTCATCATCATCTTCTATTCCCATGCTAATAATTATAAATGAAACTCCTAAAAATCATCAATCCTCATTCCACAGACCTCATTCACTCCCTTGGTCCTTCTAGAGTTTTCCTTCATTCCTTCCCCTCCTCTAAACCCACCACTCATTGTAAAAGGGCTTTGCCTAATGTCCTTTGTTTGCATTACCCTTTCCAATCCTCTAATAGCTTTTTCTACTTTTTCTTCATTTTTCATTCACCCTTCCCCACCACTCATTGTAAGGGGGATTTCCCTAACGTCCCCTCATTGTTCATTGCCTCTTCTATCCCCCATTCTCTTTTCTCTCCTATTAGTTTCCTCAATCCCACCCTGCGGCTTCGTGTTCTTCACCCATCTCTCCATCTTCTCTTCACCTCTTCAATATCTTTCTTTAACTTCATCATACATTCTTTCTATTTTCTCGTCATCCTAGTATCCTCATTTCATTGCATCTCCACATATTTTCCAATCAAATTCATTTCTCCCCTTTTTCTTCTCTCAACATTCCTTATAATTATGTTCCTTTCCACTTATTACCCCCTTTATGTATTCCCTTCCTTCTACATCATTTTCTTTGTTATCCTCTTTCTCTCTCTCCAACCCTTGTTTTTATTTCCCCTTTCCACATGTATCGTCTTCTTCCCCTTTTTCCATCACGCTTCCTCCTTACTTCCCAATTGATAACTTGGCTCTTGACAGGTGTTGTCTTGTATTTTTATCATACCACCCTCCACATATATCTCCATATGGTATGTTCACTATTATTTTCTTTGGTATTCTTCAAATGACATGATTCCTTTAATCTTCTCCATATTTGGTCTATCTTCCTTTCCTCTCTCGCTAATTTTAACATTTCTTTTGACCACTTCTCCTTTTCTCTACCACTCCTACCTTTTAAGTTATTATTCTCATGTCTGCTTCTCTTCTTTTTCTTGTTCTACACTTTCCTCACCCCTCATAGTTTCTTTTTTTTTTTCCGTTCTGCTTCTTTTCCTCATTTCCTATTTCCATTTTCATCCATATCACCCCTACTCCCACCTCATTTTCTCCTTCTTATTTATCAGCTTTCCTGCATTTCATTCTTTTAAAGCTCATCCTATCATTTCTTTCACTTTCATTGCATCCTTCTTTACTTTATCTCTATTACTTCCTTCATTTTACATCTCTCTATTTTATCCCTTCACCTCTACTTTCTGCCATTTTTTTTTTTACCTTGTTTGTCCTTCATCATTCCCTTCTTCTCCTATCATCCCTCTCTATCTTATTTCTACCTCTTCCATTCTTTTTCCTCCCCTCTATCTCCCTTACTTGCCTCGTAATCAACCCCAATCCTATCCATTCCCTTTTTATCTTTCCCACACACCCACACCTAGCATTCAAGTGCCGATTGAATCTTTTCTCCATTTTGCATCGTTGCGATCATTCTAGTCTCTTCCACTCCATTATCATCCTCTTCTCTCCTTCAGAATTATTTTCTTTTCTTTTCGAAAGAGTTTTGTCGTATATTCCATTCTCACTCAATCCTCTCAAGGGACATCACCACATCTATCCATAATCACATCTTCTCATGACATTTTTGTCTTGAGGATACTATGACATCTATCACTCACTTCACTTTCTATTCTCCCAAAACAAACATTCACTCTACCTTTTACTTAAGAAAAGTAGAGATTGAATTCTTCCTCCATCCCGCATCTACTTTCTTTTTCAAAGGACACTACTTTCATAAGTACTTCTTCCAAAGAGGGGCAAATGCAGACACCCTAATTTCACATCTTTACATAAATCAAATTAATTCCCTTCCTCATTTCCCACAAAAATACACTTTGAATTAATTTAATATGACTTGATTAATTATCCATTTCAAAAATCCAAAAATAACTCAACTTCTTGCCACATGTCATTATTCTCCATGTTTTTCTACTATCAATTAAAAATTTAAATTCAAATCCTCACCCATTCTTTATGGTCCCCACTCACCTAAAATCATCCACTTATGAATTAAATATAATTCAAATCCTCACCCATTCTTCGTGGCCCCCACTCATCTAATCTTGCCCACATTTTTCAAACCCACTCACCTAATCTTGCCGCACATTTTCAAACCACTCACTTAAATCTTTTGCCTACATTTTCAAACCATGATTACTTAAATTACTCTAAGATAATCACTCGCTGGGTTATAATACAACTCTTACCCCTCCACTCTACGATGACGCTTGCAGGGATAAGCTTGAATGCCATATCTAAGTTCTTCGTGCATCCTGAGGAAGAAAGAACATCATTTTGCCTCGCTCCTAATGCCCAAATAGCCTCATAATCCTTTTTCCTATCTGAGTGCAAAGTAAGAGGATCGTTGTTAGTAGGGAAGGTCTTCGGTCAAATCCTAAAGAAAAGCACTCTACATGCATGACATAATGGGGGCTTCAATTCAAGTTTCTGGCCATTAGAGGTTTTCAACAGGAACATGAAGGAGGAGGTATGCTTGATAGTATTTTACTTCCTTGTTAGTAGTGTATTTTTCCTAGCTTCCAATATCGACTATAACCATCTAGGCGAGATAGTCTATGTCTGAATCCTGAGAACATTCTTGCAAAATCCTAATTCATGTTTGGGAATTGGGTGGCTGATATTTAATCTTGAATCCTTATTAAGATCTTCGAGAATCTACATAGTCACCGATTTCTTTTCTTCTCCTTAAGAATAATGGGATTGGCTACACTAACTTGTGAATAAGAACTAGAAAGATAATACGATTAAATCCAAACTTTAGATAATTCTTTCCTCATGTGGAGCTCTGTACAGTTCTGAGGCCTGTTTGTCCCAACAAGTTTAGAATTTGGTTGCAACTCAATTATATGTTGTGTTAAAGTTAGGAATCAAATCCTTCCCGGATCAGTGGTATTTCCTAAGCAAAAACATATTTAAACACCTTCTGAAGATTAATAAATAACTAATTTTTAGTTAAAGACATACCTTTTCGAATAAATGTTTTCCTTCATCAACCAAGATCTCTTTATGTAAATTATCGTGGGTTGACATTTTAGTCTTGACCTTTCTTATTTGATCATCCATGGTAGATATGTATTCAATGTGACCATACCTCGAGGTAGTTTATTTGTCTTTAATTAAAACAATCGATCACCGTATAAATGCCATAATTTATGTTGATTAAGCTGTAAAACTCAACTTCTTGTTGCTTAGAAACGTAGTTTGATCATCACTTTTAAAAACTTGAAAATTTAAATCATTATTAGGTATTGGGGGCCATAGGTATCTTTATATGAGGCTAGATCTTGTTATTTTCAGCCTATTCCAACACTTCAAAACTAGCCTCAAGCTGCTGCAAGTTTGTCTGCATGCTTATTTTTCAGCTCTAGGAATAGACTAAATATTAATAACATTGAAATCTTCCATTAATTCTAAAACTCTGTATCGTAAGACTTCATTAATGGATTCTTACAAACACATTGAAATTTCTTACTTGATTAATAACAGCAATACGTAACT
>CM031243.1:852285262-852417265 GCA_018340775.1 Taxus wallichiana var. yunnanensis
GAATGTTGGGGATTTTTAAAAAAATATATATTAAATTTTGTTTTATTACTTGAGAGTGATGTATTGGAAAAGTGGGAAAATAGTGCATTTCTTCTTCTACTTGGATGTATTTTAGTGCCCTTTTTTGTAAATTTTTAACTTTCAATTGTTTCCGGTTGATTATTAAATTTGATCTTATACTTCAATTGAGACAAATTACATTTTAATTAAGGCATGTGTTTAGAACAATTCTCACACATAAGTTAGAGAGGAGTAAACACTTATGAGGAAGTTTTTAGCCGTATAAATTATAAATTATATTTGTATTCATATATAGTCAATAATAGTAGTAAAATTATTAATAAACGTTGCTCTAATAACAACTCACACCTGATCTGATTTAAGGCCTTGCATAAGAAAAAAAAATAATGTCTGTCCCTAAATTTTAATGCCATCCAATCGACTCTGCCAAACGCATTACGCTTACATCATCAGTAATCAATAACATATTAAGACCCAAGCTTATTTAGCTCCTTTCCCACATTTCATTAATAAGGAACCGATATTCTAAATAGTATACATATTTAAGTATTAACAAAACCAATGGACTCACTATTATCAAATCCTCTATCTATAACAAGATACTACCAATATCTCTTTTAATATTAATAATAAGACGACACTGATCTTGCAGGATAAATATAAAAAAAAACCATACAATCATATAATGCAAAACAAATAAGATGATGTTACATCTGGGTAAAGGCACCATAGCCAGTGTTGCGACTGCAACACACCCACATAGAAGATGTTTGTTTTAAAATTTGCAAAACAAATTATTCTTCTTGAATATTTTGGTATGAAACAGATCCACCGGTAGGAGATTCTTCTCTACGAGCTGGTTATTAGATCAGGAAGGGCCGCTCTAGAGGATCGGCGTAATAAATCTCTTCAGGTCTCAGGGAACACTTTCATTGTCCCCTAATCGATTTTGATTTCCCTTTGGCGCCTCCTCTCCCCTCAATCTATTTGATAAAAATACCCGTATATGAAGGTATCAAGGCGCACTCCACTCCCCTTCCAATTTTGAAGGTGTATTCTGATACCAAATCGAATAAACACTCTACGATAACAACATAGCTAGACAGTTTCTAGTTTGCACGCCCTATCATTTGAAGCTGAGTGAATCCGTTTCTTAGCACACCTCGTAGCACTCAACGAAAGTGGAGGTAACACACTTCCTTCCACGCACTGTGGCTTTACACGCGCTGTAGATACTCCTCAAGAGAAGAGGCTGGCAGCCGATACAAATGAATCAGTGGGATCAGTGAAATCGAGTAAAATATTTGAAACCTCGCTACCATTTGGGAGTCGTTTGACGCCAAGGAGGAGGATTTAAATTGCATGACAAGTTGGTTGAGCCACCCACCCTCCAACCATGATTTCCAACTAATTCCTTTTAATGTGTCTTTGCGTATCATCAAGAAGTTGTTGGGTAGAATGAACCGCATAAAGAGAAGCAAATCAAAGTTCAAAGCTACTAAAACAATAAGTGCGAAGTTGATTAATAGTGCTTGACTTTTGTCATACCACTGGAAATTTGTTGGCTTGGTTGGATGGGAGTTATAGACTACGCTTTGCCGAGTTGGATGGTAAGCATTTGATATGTGTATTTAACTTGCAAGCTGTGTGGTTTGAAACGGATAGCTATTTTGGCGAGGGTATTTAGGTATTTATTGATTATTTCAAGGCTAAAATCATTGTGTGTGATATTTGTGTTCTTTACCTTTCATTTTGCTTGTATGTGTTCTTTTCTTTGCTCAACATTGTACTTAAAATGGTAGCCGTATGGTTTATTAGTTAAGTGCTAGTAGATTTGTGTGGTTATCAATCATCGGTTGAGATTAGACCCTTGTTGGTGCATGAGCTTTATGTTCTTGACTTTTAGGGAGTCCTTTGTTCTCCTTTTTCCACAAAAAAAAATACTATACGATTAACCTACTTAAGAAATGTGATCTTGATTAAATATTATATTATAACCATATTACGTTCTTATTGCAAAATAAAATAAAATTTGAAACTTCATAAATTAGACAATGAAATAGGCAACTTGGCTAAACTTCTTACACCTATATGATTAAGTATAAATTAAGATTCTTCTATTCCTCATTTACTAACGCTTAGTACACTTAGTTTGTTTAAGAGGAGTGAATTCTAATCATACACCCAAATACATTATCCAAAAAAATTTTGTGGCGCATTTCTGTTGGATGTTTTGCTGGCGCGGCGTCGTCGTCTTTTCGTGCATCGTTACATTTTGTATCGAGCCGGGGTTTGAAGCTTGGACCCTTGGGAACATGCAGAAAAGCGTGAAACAGAACACTTAACTTAGTGCGAACATTATTCTTTTAAAATATAAAACCATAATGTTGATAATTATAGTAAAATAAGAAATTTTGAAAACTAGCACAAGACCTAGAATGATGAACTAACTCTCGCCTTGATTTGTGCAGAGGCACGGATCGGGCGAGGGTCTCTTCATATAGACCTAGACATACCACCGCTAGAGTAGGCCGAGCAGCCTCTTCACCTCGAGATCTTGCGAGACACTCCAGATGTCAATACCGCCTATACGCGGAGAGCCCTTGGGAGGACAACTTGCTAGACATAGTTTGGAGCCATCGCAGATGCTCGAGGCATCCCCTCGACACGGTGAGGAGCACATGTGGAAGAGAACTTCCGTGCAGTCAGCCTAGGGCGAGTCACCACAAAGAGGACATGGGGACAGGATCTCGGACATAGGGACAGTCTCGGAGCCCTGGCAGAGGGGAGGAGCATTGAGGATAGAGACCTAGGATTCGCCATACATCACCTGCAGACCATATCGTAGGAGATCCCGAAGCTACGACCATCTCATTATTCGGGTGATACAGCGGTTTTCAGCAGAGGCCTCTGGTTGGTGAGCTTGAGGATGCTTCAAGCTCTGCTCTTGCACTAAAGCAACACGAAAGCTCGTGTTGCAATCCATCTTCTAAGGATGGAGCAGGAGTCTCAGTGGAGGGTCGAGGAGCAGTAAGCTCCATGTTGACTCGGAGAGACGATTACCCTGAGCCTGTTTGAGGAGCGTTTCAGAGCAGGTATTTACCAGAGATTTATTGCAAGCAGTGCATAGATGAGTTTCATGACCTCCGTCGAGCATCGATGACAAGAGCCGAGTATGAGAGTCGATTTCTGGACCTACTCCAAGACGCTGACTATATGCAGATGAGCAGTATGGATTCACAGTTCATCCGGGGCTCGAACTTGGATTTAGGTGGCGCAATGCATTCACTACGCCACGAGACATTAAAGCAGAGGCCGTGGAGAAGGCCTATATTGCAGAGAGACATGAGGGAAAGACACAGAGCTAGAGAGACGAGTTCGAGCCGTATCAAAGCGTAGATGCAGATAAGAGGTCGAGGGGCCGGGCCTCCTCCATGGGGTGGACAGAGTTCAGTGGCAAGCTTCATTCAGAGCCACCACAAAGAAGCGGCGAGACAAAGGCCCGCCCACCTTACCGACCTCCTCGAGATTTTACACGAGAGGACGTAGTATGGGGCCTCCTCCTAGGGGTCCCATCAGGGACACAGGGTACACCGAGAGCTCATCAGGAGCTCGTCGCAACGAGAGACTTCAGCAGATTCATAGCCAGGATCGTCAGATCTCGTATCTCGATCATCTAGAGTACACTGAGCTGCTTCCCACCGGAGAGGACCAGAAAGCTGTTATGGTTGTGGTGTTGTTGGACATCATCGAGAGATTGCCCACATGAACCCTAACAAGGGTAAGATACGAGCTTAGAGCCTACTTTGTTGGAGATATGGCACGAGTCATCGGATCTACGTGCAGCTTGTCGAGAACCGCTTATTTGTCAGAGCACCGAGTACTTGTGATTGAGACGACAGTAGTATTGGTGGTATTTCCACCTCTATATTATTTGATTCTGGTTCTTCTCGATTCTTTTATCACACCATCCTTAGTAGAGCGTCAGTAGGCTGGTGGCGGTTAGGGCAGGGCCGTAATTGGGGCGCTTGAGATGGCTTCGAGCCAAGATTTCTATGTAGACTCCTTAGTCAAGGAGTGTGTAGTGGATTTGGACCCTTCACCACTACTTCGATCTTCGGATCCTTCCATTAGGATCTTATGGCATCATTTTAGGCATGGATTGGTTGTCCGCTCACAGAGCTAGAGTGGATTGTTACCACAAGACTATTACTTGCATAGATGATCTTGGAGTAGAGTCAGTGATATCAGGAGTTAGGAGGGCCGTATCCATTCGCACCATCTCCGCTATGCAGCTTAAGCGGTGTGCGCGGCAGGGTTGTCAGATGTTTGCTATTACGGTCGGGTGATAGATCGTAGGATGAGTCGAGAGGACCTTCCCTCGATGATCATTCCATCTTGTCGAGTTTGCCGATGTATTCCCAGGGGAGCTACCGGATTACCTCCCCACGTGAGATCGACTTCCATATAGATCTAGTTCCGGCGCAGAGCCTATCTCACGAGCACCCTATCGGATGACTACTCCCGAGTTATGCGAGCTCAAGTTGCGCAGCTTGAGGACCTTCTGAGAAAGGCCTAATCCGTCCTAGTGTATCCCCTCGGGTGCACCATTATCTTCGTGAAGAAGAAGGATGGATCTATTCGGTTGTGTGTATGACTACCGTCATCGAATAAAGTAACGATCAAGAATCGTTACCCCCTTCCACGCATTGATGATTTATTTGATCGATGAAGGGGGCTACAGCTTTTCTCTAAGATAGATCTTAAGTCGTGGTACCATCACTGTGATTGCGGAGGTGGATATTCACAAGACAGCTTTTCCGCACGAGATATGGCCACTATGAGTTCACAAAGTGGTACCTTCCGGTTTGGCGAATGCCCCACAGTTGTTTATGAGTTTGATGAATGGGGTATTCAGATCTTCCTTGATCACTTCGTGCTCATCTTCCTTGATGACATTTTGATCTACTCACGCACACGTGAGGAGAGGAGCACCTTTGCTGTGTTCTTTAGTGTCTTCACGAAAAGTGCCTTTACGGGAACTTGGAGAAGTGTGCGTTCTTTCACTGAGGTGCAAAGATTTGGGCCACATCTTTCAGGGAAGGTATCGCAATGATCCTTCCAAATTCGAGCCATCATGGATTGGCCAAAGACTCCACTAGTGTGACCGAGGTGCATAGTTTCATGGGCCTAAGCAGGTACTACAGGAGGTTTGTTCAGGATTTTTCTCGATCATGCGCACCCCATCACTTCCCTTCAAAGCGGAAAGGGAAGAAGTTTTTATGGTCGAGATAGATGTGAGTAGGCTTTCAAGATAATCAAGGAGTGCCTCATGAGAGCACCTATTCTTGTAGTGCTGCATCCATGGGTGAGTTCTTTCGTTTGCATAGATGCTTCCTTGGTAGGACTTGGAGGTGTGTTAATGCAGAGGGTAGAGTAGTTTCCTTTGAGTCTCGCAAACTCAAAGATTACGAGCTAAATTATCCAACCCATGACCTTGAGCTTGCAGGTGTACATGCCTTAGTGTGGTGGAGACATTTTCTTCTTGGCTGGAGATTTACACTCAGGATCGATCACTTGAGTCTCGCCACCTCTTCACGCAGCCCAATCTCAACGCTCGTCACGGCATTGGATGGAGTTACTCGTGAGTATGACATGGAGATAGAGCATGTGAAAGGGAAGGAGAATTTGGTCAGCAGATGCCTTGAGTAGGCGGAGACATGTGGCTATGGCCACCGCAAAGGCACAGATTTGCGAGTAGGATATTGCAGCAACTT
This sequence comes from Taxus wallichiana var. yunnanensis, assembly GCA_018340775.1. Taxonomy (NCBI): domain Eukaryota; kingdom Viridiplantae; phylum Streptophyta; class Pinopsida; order Cupressales; family Taxaceae; genus Taxus; species Taxus wallichiana. The sequence goes on from CM031243.1 coordinate 852,291,061, forward strand.
CTCATGATAGTTTCTACCTTGCAGTAGGAGCAGAGATCGAGTCTCGAGACCCCTCGAGGGGAGATTTAATGGATTTTCATTAGAGGTAGATGGCCTTCTCGGATATAGAGGTCGATATATGTTCCTAGAGATGGAGGCTTGAGACATGAAATTTTGACAGAGGCTCATCGTGCACCTTATTCAGCCCATCCCAGGGTGAAGAAGATGCACGCCACCTTGAGACAGCTTGTACTTTTTGGAGAGGACTTCAAGAGACATAGCTTCATTTGTATCCCACTTTGTTTAGAGTACCGGAGGGTGAAGGCCGAGCATCAAAGATCTAGTTGGCCTTCTCTATCCTCACGCCATACCAGAGTGGAAATGGGACACCATTTCCATGGATTTCATAGTTGGATTACCTACGTCGAGATACCATCACAACGCCATCATGGTCACGGTGGATAAATTGACGAAGGTAGCTCATTTCTCTCTAGTAAACCACCTATACAAATGAAAGTGTGTGTGCGAGTATACCTTGATGAGATTGTCGATTACATGGGATTCCACGGAAGATCATTTCGCGATCGCGACCCTTTATACACCTCCCATTTCTGACCACCATGCAAAGTATGCCCTGGGACGAGGATTAATTTCAGCATACTTATCACCCCGAGACGAGATGGACAGACAGAGAGGGTGAATCATATTTTAGAGGATATGCTCAGGATGTACATGATGGATCATCAGTCGAGATGGGAGGAGTATCTGTATTTGGTGGAGTTTGCCTACAATAATAGTTTTAAGAGTTCAATAGGCATGGCTCCTTTTCAAGCATTATATGGTAGAGAGTGCAGGACACCTCTTAGTTGGGACAGGATTGAGGACAGGGTTTCTCTTGGGCCAGCATTATTACAGGACATGGAGCAGCAGGTTACATTGATCAGGCAGAGATTACAGAGGCGCAGATAGATGAAGAAGTATGCGTGCACCAGCATAGATCGATCGCAGCTTTGAGGTAGGCACGAAGGTGTTTCTTCGTGTCAGACCACATAAGAGCCCTATCCGTTATGGAAAAGGTTCTAAGCTTGCTCCTAGGTTTGTGGGTCCCTTTGAGATCTTGGAGCGCCTCGGTCCCTTGGCCTATCGTCTAGCATTGCCACCTAGCTTATCGTGCGTCCATGATGTGTTTCACGTTTCTGTACTTAGGAGATATATTTATGATCCTTCTCATGTGCTAGATTGGACCGCATTGCAGGTGCAGGATCAGGGGCAGGTAATGGTGGAGCCCATACGTATTCTAGAGCGCAGGACCCTGGGCCTTCGAGGCAGAGAGATTGATCGTGTAGTGTCGTGTTCGGTGGGACAGTACAATGAGACCTGCAGCCTACTGGGAGGATGCTGCACCATTGCGATCTCGGTTTCCACACTTATTTCAGTGACTTCCAGGAGGAAGTCTAGTCTAAGGGGAGGGGGATGTAATGCCCACTTCCCTGTGACACTTAGTGGATTATCATTTTGAGTTATGCAGACTTTTGGATATGGACATGACTTATACTTACGTTGATTAGCATGATGTTTTGTGAATAGATGCATTTGGGTTATGATTGGATTTTGTTTTCAGTATGATCTACACTGACTCATGGACAGACTATTGGATACTGATATTATTTTTATATGGATATATTGCATGTGTTCTAACATTGGATTTCTTCGCCATGATAAGTAGAATGTAGTTGTTGAATTTACATTACTATAACTTTGGATAATGATGGAATGCATGATTAAGTTGTGATTTAAACCTTGAAATAATGGATAATTGAATTACGTATAGATGTTAATAAATTTCATGCATATGGTTATTTTGGACATTTTGACATGGCCGCAAGGCCGAAGGAGGTATTTTGTATTTTGCAGGAAACACAACATGATCACAACCTAAAGGGGGATTGGGAACCAAACACAACAGGATGTCGGGTGGTTACAACTTTTGGTCGTCAAGGCAACTAGTGAATTGTATTGTGTTACTTTAGTTTTTTTTTTTATGTTGTTAAGAAAAATTTCCATGAGGGGGAAATTTTCTAATGTGACCAAGGGGTTAAGAATTTTAATTACTTGTTTTAACTTGCTTTAGTAGGTGATTTCATTTGTGATGTTTTTTTTTTTTAAATTACTTTTGCTAAGTATGTTTAGATTAATTTAACACCTTGTTTTAATTTTTAAGTTTTGGAGGGAAGTCTAGTGGGTGTAATTAATTTTGATGGTTGGCTCCTTGAGCCTTGTGTTTTCCTCTTGTTTTGAATGCTTGTTTTGAGTGTTGACCACTCCAAGTTCTTTGAATCTCGAATTTGAGATTGAGGGCAATTTTGGGGACTTGTGGGACAAGTTAAACTTGTCCCACACTTCCCAAAACCCCTTACCAACCATATCTATGGGTTGGGAAGCCAAAAAGGGGATTATTTATTGTTTTGGGAAGGGAAATGTGACTTTGGAGTGCACTTTTCTTCCATTTGCATTTAATTGTGCCTTAAGGCACATGGGAAGGGATGGATGTGGAAAAGAGATGTCAATCAACCCAACCACCCATTTATGGTGTTTTGGGATTTGAGTTGACTAAGGGAGGTGGTCTTGAGGATGTGAGATGTGGCATCCTACATGGAGCCACATCATCCTCACCCTTCCCTTTTGTCTATTTATGGAAATTTCCTCTCTTGTTGAGGGGGTTGGAGGTTTTTGTTGAGGAGTTCTTTTTATTTTCCTTGGGAGAGAAAAGAATTGGGGAAAAGAAAGAGGAGCTTGGACTTGCATGCTTGGATTGTTTTGGAGGGAGCTTGACAAAGCTTCTTGGTTTAGGCTTCTCCAATGGAGAGGTAGGAAACCTTCTCCATTTTGCTTTCTTATTGTTATTGCTTCTATGCTTAAAATTGTTGAAAATGTATGTTACTTTTGTGTGTTGTGGAAAAATGGATAGAATGCTTAAGGTGTAGTGTAGGAGAGGTCTATGGGAAAAAAACTCATGAGGGAGGCATAAGAGTAGAATAGGAAATTGTGGAGGGAGTTTGAGAGGGATGCCCATCTTGGGTAAGAATGTCTACATTCTTACCTTGTCCTTGAGGGAGCCATAAGAGGAGGGAGGTATAAGAGTTTGGGAGGAAAAAGGGGTACTTGAGGGAGGCATAAGAGTCTTAGGGCTTGAGTTTTATTGTGGAGGGTTTGGATGGGCATCTCATTTCAATGGGGAGGCATAAGGAAAACTTTCCCATAGTTCCTTCTCTTGTTGGCTTGGATGAAAGCCTTGTTATGAAATGTTTTGTGTTATTTGTGTTTCCTTTTGTTTCTTTTACTTTAGCTTTGAATGTTGTGAAGAAATTTTATTGTGGAAGCAAGTGTTGTTTCCTTGAGTTGGAGACCACCCTTTCATTGTGTTGTGTTTGGGGCTCGGGGGTCAATGGAGGAGATTGCTTCTCTTCTCCATTGAGTTTTGGTTGGGAGGAGAGTGTTGCCTCTCCCCCTATCTTGGTTGTGATTTGAGCTACTTGGAACTTGGAGCATGGATGAAGAACACCTTGGAGCTTGTGAAGACTCTTTCCATTTCCCTTATATACATTATTTTGTTGTAAATTTGTATGTGAAAGAAAGTTGTATCATCTTGTGTTCACTCCAAAAATAAAGGACATTGTAATCTATATTGCACCAAAAGTCACATGGTTGAATGCAAATTTTACTTGCAAGATGTTTACATTATTGAAAAGATTGTAAGGAAATAAAGAAATGATAGTATTTCTTACTCTAAAATTTATTGGAAATGTTGTTGAATCCTTTTGTGGAATGTTGGGATTTTACAAAAATATATATTAAATTTTGTTTTATTACTTGAGAGTGATGTATTGGAAAAGTGGGAAAAATAGTGCATTTCTCTTCTTTTATACTTGGATGTATTTTAGTGCCTTTTTTTTTTTTGTAATTTTTTTTTAACTTTCAATTGTTTCCGGTTGATTATTAAATTTGATCTTATACATCAATCTGAGACAAATTACATTTTAATTAAGGCATGTGTTTAGAACAATTCTCACACATAAGTTAGAGAGGAGTAAACACTTATGAGGAAGTTTATTTTTTGAAGTGTGTATAAATTATAAATTATATTTTTATTCATATATATTCAATAATAGGGATCTAATATTTTAATAAACGTTGCTCTAATAACAACTCACACTTGATCCGATTTAACGCCTTGCATAAAAATTAAAAAATTAAAAAAATGTTGTCCTAAATTTTAATGCCATCCACATTCTCTGCTTAATAAGCATTACCCTAAGTTACACATTGTAATCAATAACATATTAAGACCCAAGCTTATTTAGCTCCTTTCCCACATTTCATTAATAAGGGAACTGATATTCTAAATAGTATACATATTTAAGTATTAACAAAACCAATGGACTCACTATTATCAAATCCTCTATCTATAACAGTATACTACCAATATCTCTTTAATATTAATAACAAGATCTTGCACGACCCGATCGGTCTTTAGGATAAATATAAAAAAACCATACAATCATATAATGCAAAACAAATAAGATGATGTTACATCTGGGTAAAGGCACCATAGCTAGTGTTGCGACTGTAACACACCCACGTAGAAGATGTTTGTTTTAAAATTTGCAAAACAAATTATGCTTCTTGAATATTTTGGTATGAAACAGATCCACCGCTAGGAGATTATTCTCTACGAGCTGGTTATTAGATCGAGAAAAGGGCCACTCTAGAGGATCGACGTAATAAATCTCTTCAGGTCTCAGGGAACACTTTCACTGTCCCCTAATCGATTTTGATTTTCCTTTGGGTGCCTCCTTTGTCCCTCAATCTATTTGATAAAAATACCACTCTGAAGGCGCATCTCAATCGATCAAGATTTTGATATTGTGTATTCGATAACTAAATGATAACAACATAGAGCCGACGATTCTGCTGGTTTACGCCGCTAGCTGATCTGGTGAATCCCGTCTGCGGCAAAGACACCTCACAAAGCACTCAACGAAAGTGGAGGTAACACACTTCCTTCCATGCGCCTGTAGCTTTACACGCGCCTGTAGATACTCCTCTAGCAGAGGGCACAGCGGGCCGATACAATGAATTGTAGGATTGCAAATCAGAGTAAAATATTTGAAACCTGCTGCCACTTGGGAGTCGTTTGCACGCCAAGGAGGGGGAGTTAAATTGCATGACAAGATGGTTGAGCCACCCACCCTCTCCAACCATGATTTCCAACTAATTCCTTTTAATGTGTCTCTGCGTATCATCAAGGTAGTTGTTGGGTCAGAATGAACCGCATAAAGAGAAGAGTCCAAAGTTCAAAGCTACTAAATCAATAAGTGCGAGTTGATTGATAGTGCTTGACTTTTGTCATACCACTGGAAATTTGTTGGCTTGGCTGCGTGCGGAGTTATAGACTAGGCTTTGCACGAGTTGGATGGTAGGCATTTGACAATGTGTATTTAACTTGTGAGCTGTGTGGTTTGAAACGGATAGCTATTTTGGCCAGGGTATTTAGGTATTTATTGATTATTTCTGAAGGCTAAAATCATTTGTGTGTGATATTTGTATTCTTTACCTTTCATTGTTGCTTGTATGTGTTCTTTTCTTTGCTCAACATTGTACTAAAATGGTAGCCGTATGGTTGTAGTTAAGTGCTAGTAGATTTGTGTGGTTATCAATCATCGGTTGAGATTAGACCCTTGTTGGTGCATGAGCTTTATGTTCTTGACTTTTAGGAGTCCCTTTGTTCTCTTTTTCCACAAAAAAAAAAAATATACGATTAACCTACTTTAAGAAATGTGATCTTGATTAAATACTATATTATAACCATGTTACGTTCTTATTGCAAAAAAAAAAAAAATTGGAACTTCATAGCTAACAATGAAATAGGCATCTTGGCTAAACTTCTTACACCTATATGATTAAGTATAAATTAAGATTCTTCTATTCCTCATTACTAACGCTTAGTACACTTAGTTTGTATAAGAGGAGTGAATTCTAATCATACACCCAAATACATTATCAAAAAAAAATTGTCGCATTTCGGGCCGGATGTTTTCAGTGGTGCGGCGTCGTCATCTTTTTGCGTCGTTACAATGGTAGTTCATAATATGATCACTTAACTTGTCATATAACTATGAAGTGCGACTTGGGAAGAAAAGAATTGGGGAATTGACTTGTGGATTTTAAAAGGTATCGGTGTTAACAATTGGGCAATTACACTATATTATCCTACAAATGTGACATAGATTTATATAAAATAAGATTATCTTTGTGGTGTAATATTGCTATTTTTCTTATGGTTCATTAAGCCGTATACATAGAGTAAAACATTTGACATGATAGGAAGAAAAATTCATTTCATAATACATGTGTATGTGCGATATTGTATGCGAGACTATGAAAAACATATTATTGGTGCAAGACTTGTGCACACATACACTATGAGGGGAATAAAGAAAGAGTTAAAAACATAAATTGGGATGGAATTTGTACATATGTGTAAGTAAGAAATTTACATTTCTATGCACATCCACATAGTTATTCATTATTTCCTTAAAAACGCTATACCACTTTCCCTAGGGCCTTAGACATTACGAAAATTTTTGTTTCTTAATAGGTATGTTCATATATTATTTCAGTCATTTTACTCTCATCTTACAACACCAAAATGATTGAAATATAGATCTGAAATTTTTTTGTGATTCAAACATTAGATGAAGATATGGGGGATGTAAGACAAGAAAATTTGCAATGAATGTTTGTTCATCCCTATATATGGTGGGAGATAATAAAAATTTGTTCGTCACATGTTTTCAAAATGATCTAGTGACCATAACACGCATATGATTGATATTTAATTATTAACATGTGGTTCTAAAGATCCAACTAGGATATATTAGCAAGTTAAAATATATTAAAAGTGAGATGCGTATCATGGTTCTCTACATACTTATTTTGGGATTCTAATAGAGTTCCTTGAACATTATGATTATTAGATTATACATGTTGTGAAAATTTATGTCCTTTTTCTTCTTAATTTTCTTTCACAAAAAACATAGTTATGGTTAAAACATGATAGGAAATGTGTAAATATGTCTAGTTTTTCAACCAAAATCATGTTTAGAATGTACTCAAGTCCACATAAAACTATGTATGGAAGGAAATTTATCATCCTAAGTGTAAACATGCATGGAGTTGTACATATAATGAAGAATAAATGGATCTTGTGATTAAGATAGTGGATCTTCATATATTGATCACAATGAATCTCAAATTTTCAATTCACTATAATTATGTAGTGATGCAAAAAAAAAAAAAAAAAAATAAATAAATCAATTAACTAATTACATATTATAATTGGATAAGGTAGTTGAAAGTACCTCTTAAAAATTATCTAACAATGTTTTCATCTATATCTCCATGGTAAATGGAGATTTATAATTTTTAACATAAACAAAAAAGTGAATTCTTTCAATAATAAAAAAACCTATTTAAAAGGATAAATCTATGCATAACCATGGGAAATATGAAGCACATAATCCTCATTCCTTTTATGATCTATTAATTGGAGTTATTTTGTGCATACTTAATCCCTATGATGATTGTAACCTCAAAATAACTTGTCATTGAATAAGCCTTGAGTGATGAAAAATACTTGTCTAGTAGAAGAGAAATCTACTATAATGTATTGAGTTACATACAACCTACGGGAAAGATAAAAATAAACAACACAAGAACTGATATAAGATAATGTTAATATACTTACAAACCAAATAAATGAAGTTATCGATGGATTAACATCATGTTATAAGGAAATTATTCAATAGATATAAATAATTAATTCTAACAAACTGAAAAATGATTTAAGTATGCACCAAGAAATAATCTAGTTGATAGATCCATGAAATATTTTCATGGATTGAATCAACAAGTCATGCAAAAATCCTTGAAGTTATTGTTAACAATATTTTTTAGGAGTCTTGTATAAGGAATGTTATCTACAATATTATCAATTTCATATTTATAACTAATGTTTGAGAAAAGGGAGATGAGAAATTAGAAGAAAAAAATAGTTTTAACCTAAGTGTTCCTACTCATCTATCCTTTGAACTATTAAGGAGAATAGAAAAAAATTACAATGAAGGTGCATATCATGTAGTGAATTCATAAACTTTGTGGGAATTCATGGGAATAAAATAGGATGACATGTCACCAATTTTATTTTCTAAAGATGTGGGAATTAAAAAGGAGATTATTTTATTTAAAGTGTTTGGATGAGATATCATATACATTCAAACACGATACACCAACACTTTCCAAAATCCATTCAAGTGATGGTAAAAAAGGTAAATCAAACCATCCTTTGACATATGATCGAGTAATATCTAACAAGGCTACCTTGTGGCTTACTTTATGGGCCAATAAGTGACAAAAATTTAAAAAACAATTGTCTAACATTTTTGAGGAATATTTATTAGAAGTGATCCTAATTGTTGCACACATGCTCAAATAGAGAAAAAAAGAGAAATATCAATAAAAAAATTGAGAAAAAATAATAAAGTAGATCATGAAATTATTACAATATTAATGCTAAATTAATGTAATGTAGTATTTTATAATTTTTGTTTGTATTATTTATAGAATGAATGTATGTATTTTCATTCCTTTATAGGTATGATTTTTGTTGAAAAGACTATCTTTCATCATCACATGTGAATTTCACACACACCAACTAAATGAAAAAATTATAATATTTCTATCCATGAAGCTTTAAAATTGTAGTTCCCACTTTCCTTCGACACCTTTTTGTTATTGATTATGATATTGTCGACTATACTTATGGATATTGTATTTTGATTTGGCATGATGTTAGATTTAGGATCGTGGACATGATGATTTCGATGTCATATATGATCATGGATTATTAGAGACATTTTATATTGATGTTGATTCTATATATTATATATATGTGTGTGTGTGTTATTATATATGTATATATATATATATATGTATGTATATGTACATATACATGATATGTATATATATATACATATATATATATATATATATACATACATATACATACATACATACATATATGTACATATACATATACACACACACACACACACACACACACATCGTAGATTGATATTTCGTCATATTGAGTAGACCTAGACAATTGAACTAATCTTATGATCATATGGTTATTGATGAAATTGTAAATGATATCGTTACTTGCCTAGATGATGTTTTGATTCATATATAGATGATTTTGGAGTTATATTGTATATTTATTTTAGATGTTTTGATGCGGCCATGAGGCCAAAGGAGGTGTTATGTGTTTTGCAGGTAAACATGTCACAACAAACATCGGGGGATTGGAGACCAACCACATTGGAATCTTAGATGAATTCAACAAGGGTCACCATGGCAACATGTATTTTGTTGTATGTGTGTGTGTTTGAATTGTTGTTAGGGGGTCCCCATGGGGGGAATCACCTCCAATTGTGACCAAGGGGTTATGTGTTTTCTTTCATTTAGTTTCCTTTATTTAATTTTAGTATGTGATTATTTAGTGATGTATTTACCCCTTTATTATTTGTTTAATTTGTATCTAGATTAGTGAGTTAATTAGTATACTAAATTAATTAAAAATTGGTCAAAATAATTTATTTATTAGACTTGATGGCTCTTGGTTTATGTGTTGTAAGTGATGTGTAAATAATTTTGAGTGTGAAACACTCCACTTCCCCTTCAAAATTCGGATTTGTCCTTAGGGAAACATTTTGGAGGCTTGTGGGACTAGTTAAAGTTGTTCCATACCTCTTAAATTTCCATACCAACCCTATCTATGGGTTGGGGTGTCAAAATTAGGCCCCATTATGTATTTTGGGAAGACAATTGTAAGTTTTTATTGCACCTTCTTACATGTAATTATTTTTAGTCCTTAAGGGGTGTGGACTTGGATTGTGTGTGTAAGTAAAATGTCATTTCTTCACCCACTTATTAATTTTGCTTTGGAGTTTGAAGTTTGACTTGTGAGGTGGAGTTGAGGATGAGTGATGTGGCATCCTACATGGAGCCACCTCACCCTCCTCTCTCCCTTTTCTATTTATTTAAGTTCTTTTGCTTATTTTGGGGTTACTTCATTTCTTTGTCTTCTTGCATTTTTTTAGAGTTAGAGGATTTTGGGAATACTTGTGGATTTTTTGGAGCTTTTGGTGTTTGTTGGGACTTGAAGAAGCTTGTTGTGAAAATCTTGGATCAAGCTCTACCATGAAAGGTGGGAGCTATACTCTTGAAAAAAATGTTTTCCTTTTTATGTTGTGTATATATGCATGTTTTCTTCAGTGTTTTGGTATGTTTGTGGGTTCTTGGGTAGATTTCTTAATTGTGGTATAGGAGAAGACTATGCGGATATTTCATGTAGGGAAAAATAAGAGTTTTTCCATGTTTTTGAGGGAGTTGGGATGGGTGTCCCACCTTGGACAAGAAATAGCTTGCATTTCTTACTTGGTCTCTTTTATGAGGGAGCCATAAGATATTTGTAGGGAGGTATAAGAGAATGTGGGAGGTATAAGGGGTACTTGAGGGAGGTATAAGAGTGTGTAGGGGTTTTGAGATGTTTTATTGTAGGGTTTTTATGTGGACACCCATTTCCCATTGGGAGGCATAAGTGGCTTCCCCATAGATCTTACTCCTTTTGGATTTTGCATGTTGAAGCCTTGTGTATTTTGTTGTTTTCCATCTTGTGATTATAGTTGCATTGTTGGATTTTGGCATTGTTGTAAGATCTTGTATTGTGATGTGGAAGCTTGTTTTTTTCCATGAGTTGAATCCATTTTCATTGTAATGTGGTTGGGGCTCGGGGCCAATAAGGAGGATGGCTTCTCCTCCTCATTGGAATTTTTGGTTGGGTGGAGAGTGTTCCCTCTCCCCCATTTTGTTGTGAAAAGTGATGAGAAGATGGAGCTTGGTTGAAGAATTTATTTTGGAGCTATGATGGAAGAGAACTTTCATTTCATTTTAGTCTTTCTTCTTGTAAATATTTCCTATTATCTCAATTTCCCCACGCTCCCCCTAAAAAAATCAATCAAACATGACCTAGCACGGAAGAAAAACTAAGGGTCGGCTCTTTCCTAAGAACTCACATTCAAATCCAGCAATCGAGTAACATGTAGGACTCTCTGATGGAGGAGCAGGTCTGCGAAGGATCAAACAACATCAAAGCAAACCCCGAGAGGCTCAAAGGAGAAAATAGGGAAAGGATCAAAGTCTTTGGGCTTCAAAAATGATTCAGAGCGGCACAAAATCAGTTAAGTATAAGAGATATGAAAGAAGATGCCACATGTCTCAACGGCACACCTTCAGGTTAAATTTAAAATCGGGTCTCCCAAACAAGTGTCAATCCTTCACATGTCCGAGGGTCCAACAGTCCAAAAGGGTAGACAGAGTGGACCCAAAATGACTAAGTATAGAGAACCGATGGAAGCCTCCACATGTCCAAACGACACACCTTCAAGGGTCAAAGAAAAAGGTGATTCTCATATAAGCTCCGGGCTTCCACGTGTGCTAACTCCAAAAGGGGATAGAGTCGGCCACTTAAATCGACTAAGTATAGTGAAACGAGAGGATGGTGCCATGTGTCGCATCAACGTAAATTCAAAGGCGTGACTTGAAATAGAGACTCAAATAAGCACCAAGATTCCATGTGTCCATAGCCCAAAAAGGTAGAATCAGCTCTTGAAAATTCTAAGTAGAGGTAGGCTAGTGGAAGGAGCTAAGTGTCAGCATGATGCAACTTCAAAAGTAAAATTCGGAGTGGGTTCCCAAACAAGCGCTGAGCCTCCATGTGTCAAGGGTTAGACTTATGGCTCCACCAAGTAAAAGGGACTTAGACAAAACAAAGGAAATAGGGAAGATCCATGGAAGCTTCCATGTGTCTCATCATCGTAATTTCAAAGGCGCGTCCCAAAAGGAAATTCCCAAATTAGCGTCATCTTTCCATGTGTCCCGAGTCCAAAAAGGTAAGGGCGGCCATTAAAAAGTCCAAAATCCTACTAGAGGCCTCCACGTGTCTTGACCATGCAACTTCAAAGGTAAAATATGGGGGTAGTTTCCAAATGATTGCGAAGCCTCCATGTGTCTTGGGTTAGGCACAACATCTCCACTGCGAGAGGAGGGACTCGGGAAAAACATAAAGGAACACATAAGAGCTCGAAAAGTAGCCACATGTCATTCCGATTGATTTCAAGAGAGAAAGGAAGGATTCGAATCTTCAATATGCACAAGGCTGCCACGTGGACCTAGTATGGATGACTCTTTTAAACATTGTGCACCTACAACCCCGATCTTGAGATGCCCATATCTTTTGACCTGGAAACTCAGATTTGGGAAGGAGAAGACTTTTGGAAAGGTCTCTTGACATCTCTCTATTTCATGAAAGCCTCCAAATCTTAATTTTGATGGGGATAGGTGGAAAAAAATTAGGAAAATGTCTTTCAAATCCATTAATATGGATCGATTGCTTCAACTACTAGATCAAATTTTATTTGATCCACCATTCTTCCTTCTTCAACACACCAAACATACATAGAGCGGCAGACTTGACATATTGTAGGTAGATTTGTAGGGGCATTTATGATTGGTGGTTGAGCTTTCAGATTGGAATTCAATGCATATCTCAAGGTGTTTGAACCGCAGAGTTCATATTTTCCCTCTCTTTCTCTCTCATTCTTCTATATATTGTAAAGGAGGGGCATATTCAAAGGGTTGGTCATTGTTTCTCTCACTGCCTCCTCTCTCTTTCTTCTTTAGGGTAGGATTTGGAGTCTAAGCCTTCTCTCATGACTCTCGTGTAATGGCATTTTCTTGCCCCTTGCCCACTAACAATGTATTATGTGAACTATTAGAGCAATTAAATCTATTTTGTGATGAATCTATCCATCCTTTTCTTATTTTATTGTCTCTTCTCACCTCTCGTCATTGTAGGTTATACTGTGCATACTCTTATGTTTATTATACATCTAGGGAGTTACGTTTAATGGGTTTTCACTTGGTGTTCCATGTGAATATATCTTTGGTCTATCATGAATCTTGTCCACCCTCTCCTCTTGCTCACCTCTCTCCACTTTAGGCAGTTTGGATCCGTGATCAGCCACTTCCTTTTTGGTGTATCACTACTTAATGTAGCTCTCTTTCACCCTCTTTCCTCTCCTTGTCTCCTTGGATGGTTAGATTAGGATTAGAATAGGTTCTTCCTGATTGGAGTAGCTCATGGTAGGTAGATTAGGAAGTAGCGAACAAACCTTCTCTAGATGTCCATCTCAAGTCCGTAAGTCCTACAACTTGAGAGATGGTCCCATGTTGTGCAATCACACCTAATGCTCCAAAAAAAATAGGCCATTCATGGGTGCTATGATTTTACACTAACATTTTGGCATGCCCGATCAAACCAAGAGGTCTTCACTTCATTTCATCAGGTATATGTGTTCTTGGTGAGATTAAACCTTTAGAGGCACATTCAAAGCACATTTGATTTACTCCATCAGTCAATGACCCCTTCTCTAAGTTACATACTTTTTTTCATCCATTTCCATCCATTTTCACCCACTTTTCTTTCCATATCTCTCATTTTCTCACATTCCATGAAGTTGTGCAAACATGACTTCATTTCCTTCTTGGAACTCACACTTATATCAAATGCATTTCCCAACTCCTCCATATTCAACATTATGATTAGATCCAAAATCATCATTCTTACCCATACGAACATTGTCGAGCCGTTTGGCTATGGAGCTTATCACAAACAAGGGGACGCATACAATGGTGATAACTACATGGAAAGTGTTGATCTGCTGGAGAAGATTCAAGAGATGGAGGCTAGCATGGTGAAGTCGGGGCTACAACACAAATGAAGGCATTTAGGATTGGTTTCAGGGCACCTTGTCCATGGGTCGGCCCTATGCCAAGACATTACAGCCCTCAGGAGAAGCTTGACTTCATGGTTGAAGTGTTGGCTCAACTTGCAGCAGTGGATTGAGGATATTGAGGCATATGAGCAAAGTACGAGACAACCTTGTCAATGGGTAATTCAATCACCAGCTCCTTGTACTTCATTTTCTCTATCTCAAACTCCATCATTTCAACATGATTAGAAGTCAAGCCCATCATTGCTGCCCCAAGTGTTGATTTCCCTTCCCCATCTTCTAGTCTTCCATCTCATCTCAATTCTTCTTCCCTTTTCCCTTCCAAAAATCCATCCCCTCTAAACAAACAAGAAATTCCACTCCTCTCTCACCACAAAAACATTACAAAGCTAGGTTGAAACCCCATCCACTTCTCCTCTTGTTTTCCCAAGTCCATGTTGGGAAGATACTCAAGAATTCACTCAAGGAGAACATCAAGAAGGAGAACCCAACAAAGAAGAGATTATAGAAAATATGAAGGGTTGGGGTGCCAAGTTTGGGTTTACAAAGATCCCTTGATGGTTAATCCAACAGAGGAGGTCCGAGTGAAGAACCAATGGTGGCCGAGGCTAAGTTTGCAACGAGAAAAGAACAAGAAGGAGAAGGAGAAGAACAACAATCTATTTTCTCTGAATGCGATGTCCGTAATGGCCCTCTATCTAAAGAGGATGTTGATCTAACCCAAGTTGCACAACTAGTTAAGGAGGAAGAACAACTAGCTCTAAGTCCCATTGAAGAGGAGAGGATGGGACATATCAAATTAGAGTTCAAGCCACTCAATGAAGAAAGCATCATTGAATATTTTTTTGCTTTCATTTCAAGGGCTTGATTTAATTGATGAACCAAATGATGGAGGAGGACCATATAGTGTCGGAGACTCCAAGTGTGGAGCAGGCTACAGAAGAACCTTTAATTCTTCCTCCCACTTCATCCCCTTCAAGCTCTAATGTTGAAGAAGAGTTTGAGCTTTCAAACTTCATGTTTGAAGAAGAGGGGAACCATGGTGAGAAATTTTAGATCAGGAGGACACCATGGAGGAGGTAGAGCACACACAACAGGACAACAAGGAGGCAGATTGTCTATTAGACTTTGAATATTTCTTTGATGGAGAAGAGCCTGAGGAGATAACATCATTTTCTCCTCCATCATCCACCTTTCAAGCACATGAGCTAGTTGCCATGAAGGAGATCATTCAAGTATAATTACCTAGAAACTTCATAGCAGCCCTCTGGAACCAGGGTTGGAAGACATGAATCTTCCATGTTATTTATAGGAGAAGGAAGGGAAAATACAAGAGGATGTCATCATCTCTCTCACACCATCCACCGGGATGGTGAGTAGAAGACCTCATTTTTGGGGTTAAATATCATATCAGTGGGCACATCCAAAGGACTAGACCTTTCCCAATCAGATACTTGGCTTCATTGGAATCAAGGGAGAAGCCACAACCAGTCATACTTTCTTTTAAGTATGAGGATGAGCTCCAAAGTACTAAGGATCAGCTGCAACATGTCTTCAATCCAAATGAAGAAAAACTAAAATAGGCATTTATCTTGTTTCTAGTTGACACCTTGATGTTATGGGTGAGTATCGACTTAAGTTCGAGTTTTCACTCATCCAAGTATCCATATTCGGTGACAAATCATTTACATGGCTGCCCCTTTTGTGAAAGGAAGCTATTTTTCCTTCTGTGGCGGCTTTTTTAGCTTTTCTCTCTTAGGTTTAGTATCGGAGTAGGAGTAGATTTTTCTTTAAAGAAAAGAAGTGTTTGCAAACTTTGAATGTCTTATTTGAGGAATGTATGATTTAGTATTTATATATAAGTTTTGTTCACATTTCTTCGAGTTACCATGTATAAGGCCCTTTAGAATTAGCGGCAGAGAGAGACCCATAGTTTCTATCTAGTTGCTAATTTCAAATGAAACAAATGTAAAGAAACTAAAATCGTTTTTGAGACAATATATTTCTTGGATAGGTTCATGGTTACTTGAGCGCTAGTAGTTTGAGGTCACGATTTCAGGGACAAGATCAGTATTAGGCTATCATTCATGACTCTATACCTAATGGATGCTTCAGGCCATTAATTTCATCTAGCGGTATATTTCCTGTGAGTTGCCAAACTGTTATCTCAATTTTCCCCAGGAAAAATTGATCAAACATGACCCTACACAAAAGAAAACCTAAGGGTTAGCTCTATCCTCGAGAACTCACATTCAAATATAGTAATCAAGGTAATAGGCGTTATGACTCTATAATGGAGGAGTAGGGTCTACGAAGGATCAAACAACATCAAAGGAAACCAAAGGCTCAAAGGAGAAAAAAAAAGGGAAAGGCTCAAAGTCTTCACAAACACGCTTCGAGGGGCCTAAATCAGTTAAGTATAAGAGATATGGTGGAAGAGCCACGTGTCTCAATAAAAGCGCACCTTCAAGGTTAAATCTAAAAGTAGGTCTTTAAAAAAAAATCACCAAACCTCCATGTGTCCCAAGGTCCAACAGGTCCAAAAGGGGAGACAGAGCGGGCCCAAAATGACTAAGTATAGAGAATCGATGAAATCCTCCATGTGTCCAAATGACACACCTTCAAGGGTCAAAGCAAAAGGTGATTCCCGAGAAAAGTGCTAGGCTTTAACATGTCTTAGGTGCAAAAGGGAATAGAGCTAGCCGTTTAAATCGACTAAGTATAGAGAACCAGCGGATGGCACCAAGTGTTGCATCATTGTAAATTCAAAGGAGTGACCCTGAAATAGAGACTCAAATAAGCACCAATATTTCATGTGTCCAAAACTTGAAAAGGTAGAATCAGCCATTGAAAAATCTAAGCGGAGGTAGGCGGTGGAAGGAGCCAAGTGTGTCGGCATGGCGCAACTTCAAAAGTAAAATTTAGAGCGGGTTTCAAACAAACGTTGAGCCTCCATGTGTCAAGGGTCAGAATTATGGCTCTACCAAGAAAAGGGACTTAGTCAAAACATAATAAAATAGGGAAGAGCCGTAGAATCTTCCACGTGTCTCATCAGCGCAATTTCAAAGGCACGGCCTAAAAGGTAATCCCCAAATGAGCACCTAGCTCACCAAGTGTCCTAGAGTCCTAAAAGGTGAGGGTAGCCATTGAAAATTCCAATAGCCTACGGGAGGCCTCCACATGTCTTGACCAAAACTACAAAGGTAAATCTAGGCAATTCCCAAATGAATGCGAAAGCCTCCACATGTCTCGGGTTAGGCACAACATCTCTGCCAACAGGAGGGACTCAGGAAAAACAAAAAGGAACACAAAGGAGCCCAGGAGCCTATGGAAGCAGCCAAGTGTCATTCAGCGTGATTTAAAGAGAAAAAGGAAGGATCTAAATCTTCAAGATGCATAAGGCTGCCACATGGACTTGGTATGGATAGACTCTTTTAAACATTTCCCGCACATGACCTTGATCTTCAAACAGCCATATCTTTTGAATAGAAACTCAGATTTGGGCGGGAGAAGACTTTTTGGAAAGGTCTTAACATCCTCTACGTCATGAAGCCTAAAAATTTAATTTTGATGGGGATAAATGGTCACAAATTAGGAAAACATATTTAAAATACATTAATATGGAATCCGATTGCTTCAACTACTAGATTAGATTTGATTTGATCTTCCATTCTTCCTTCTTTAACACGCTAAATAGACATAGAGCAATGGACTTGATAGATTGTAGGTAGATTTGCAAGGGGCATTGATGGTTGATGGTTGATCTTTCAGTGGTGGAATTCAATGCATATCTCAAGGTGGTTGAAGTAGGATTTATATTTTCCCTCTCTTTCTCTCTCATTCTTCTATATATTGTAAAGGAGAGGCATTTTCAAAGGGTTGGTCGATGTTTCTCTCCTTCCCCCCTCTCTCTTTTTCCTCGAGGCGGGATGTGGAGTCTAAGCCTTATCTCATGGCTCTGTAATGGCATTGTATTTCCCCTTTCCCACTAATGATGTACTGTGTGAACTTTTGGATCAATAAAATTTGTTTTATGATGCATATGTCCATCCTTTTCATATTTTATTGTCTCTTCTCACCTCTCATCATTACAGGGTATACTGTGCATACTTTGATGTTTATTATAGGTCCTGGGAGCTATGTTTAATGGGTTTTGAAGTGGTGTTCCATGTGAATCTCTCTTTGATCTGTAGTGCATCTTTTCCACCCTCTCCTCTGCTCACCTCTCTCCACTTCAGGAAATTTGGATCTGTGATCAGCCACTTCCTTTTCTGGTGTATCACCACTTAGTGTAGGCTCTCTTTCACCCTCTTTCTCTCTCCTTGTCTCCTTGGATGGTTAGATTAGGATTAGAATAGGTTCTTCCTGCACTGGAGTAGCTCATGGAAAGCTAGATTAGGAAGCGGAAACCAGCCTTCTCTACGAGGTCCATCTCAAGTCCACAAGTCCCATAGCTTGAGAGATGGTCCCATGTTGTGCAATCGGACCGAATGCCTCACATAGAACTAGGCCATTCAGGGTTGTTGTGATTTTTCACTAACATTTCCAACTTAAGTGGAAGACATTGTATGAGTATTTTGAAAGAAAAAAAAACATTGCTTTGACTATTGGTTTTCAAATTTGAGTTGTATTTTATAAGAAAGGAAAAATATTTCATTTCATTGAAGTTGAGTTATTTTCCACAAATGGTGTTGTTCTTGTTTTATAATATATTGTTGGAAACATGTATTAAGAAATACTACATTTCATTGTGTATTTGAAAGGCATGTATTGTAAAAGTTAGACTATGTATACTTGTTTTTGTATTGTTGATGGAAAGAGCTCTTATTAAAATTGTCTTTCAAATAGACCTATGAAGTAGTCTATTTTTATTTCTAGTATGCAACTCTCTTTTTAAAACTATTGCTAAACTATCACAAATTTTGCTAATGGAAAAGAAATTCCCTTACTTTCATTTTTGTATTAAATTTATTAAATAGTTAGAGAGAAAAATATTAGAGCAAACATTAACTCACCAATGCTATTATTTAGTGTTTTATCCTCACTTTGATAGTAATTTTATTTCTCTTGAACATTATTAATAATAAGATAGTTTAAGATTTAGTAAGGATAGTATTTTTTTTTATGTTACTAATATTAAATGGAGAATTATTAAATGTGAAAATAGGGCAACATTAATACACTTGTAATTTTATATATATATATATATATATATATATATATATAATATATATTATATTATATTATATTATATTATATTAAATATTATATATTATATATTTATTGAATAAAACAAAATTTATTAATGTGAAAACCCTTTATATGAAATCAAATCAATCTTGGGGTCGAGGCTCATACATTGTAGTTTAAGTGGTTTAATTGTAGATTGGGGTGGGAGGGGGTCGGCCCGACCCCCACAACATATATATATATATATATATGGGATGGGGTTGGGGTCGCCAACCCCTCCCCACCCCCAAACTTTGAACACCCTCATACACTAGAAACATACCCCCTCTCCTTGCAACCAAGAATTAACTTGGAACCTACGCACATTTTAAATAATGCAACATGCGCGCAAGAACTTAAATCTATGACATTTGTGTGCACACACGCACGCACACACACACACACACACACACACACACACACATTTATTTTGGACACACTTTGAATTTAGGTTTTATTTTAACCCATCTTTTTAGAAAAAACATAAACAATAAATGATTTCTTTAAATTAAATAAATATATACACAAGTATTTAAAAGTATATATACATATATATGTATATATACTTACTCAAAATGAAAGTATGGATCTAATGTAGCTTTATAAATAAAATGGGCAAATACCCACAAGCCCATTTGGGAAAATACAAGAAAATGAACTAAATAAAATAAATAAATACATTTTCAAACCCTAATGAGGGTATCAACAAAATAGAAAAATAATGGAGCTTGAAGCCTCTTCCAAGAGCTTGAGATGGTCTCTAATGGCTTCCTTCCTCCTCCTTCAACCTACAAAACAAAACAAAAATAATGAATCAAATGAAATGTGAAAGAAGACTTCATAAGGATGTTTTAGGGTTAGTTACCATTTTTCCACATCAAGGGACCAAATTGAATCCATCCAAGGGATGAGATTCATCCCTACAAAAAGTAGGTAGAGAGTGGGTGAGTGGAAATTACCTTTTTAATTTAAATGTTTTATTTCAAAAACATGGGTTGACTTTTTTAAGGGGTCACTTTATGGGGTAAGGGAATGTTTATTCTAACCCCATGTAAATGGGGACCTTGTTAATTAATTAAACCTTGTGGAATTAAATACCTTGGGTATTTAATTATTTTTGGCCCTTTAACCCTCTAAATTTAATTGTGGAATATTTAACTATAGTAGAATTTAATTGTTTATTAAATTAACACTTAGAGAGAATTTAACCATGCTTGGACTAATTATACTCATTAGTTTTAATGTGGGTTTAATATTTGTTATAATGGGAAAATTTTATTATTAAATATAATTGACTTTGAAACATTAATGTGACAACTATAGTTTCAAGCATGTATGTGGGTATGCCTTTCAAAAAAAAATTATTCCATAATTTTTCTAACTAAACCTAGGTTGTTCTTGGTCTCGTGTGGGCATTTTTTTAGATGGCGTTACACTTGGTATCAGAGTCATGGGTTCAAATCTTGGACCCTTGGGCACACAGAAAATGTGAGACATGAACATTGAACCTAGTACAATATTAAACCTAGCACAATACTAAACCTAGAAAATAACTTGTCTGAAAGATTGTATATTTTAGTAAACATAGAAAAATGGAATAAAACCTAGAATGATGAACTAACTCTCACCTTGGTCTATGTAGGAGGCACGGATCAGATGAGGGGTCCTTTCACATAGACCTAGATATACCACCTCCAAAGCAAGTCATAGCGATCCATTCTACCCCATATTTTACAAATGCTTCAGGACGTCAATGTCCGCATATACGCAGGGTCCTTAGGAGGATGATCAGCCAGACATGATAGGGAGCCATCCATTGAGGCTCATGCATCTCCTCACACAACGAGGAGCATAGGGTAGAGAAATCCTTGCACGGAGTCAGCCAGAGTAGAGTCACCGCAGAGGGGACAGGGAGACAGGATTTCAAGACACAGGGATAGGTCTCGAGCCCTAGACCTAGAGATGAGCATGTAGAGAGGCCTAGGGGTCATCATTCGATACATACTTGCAAACCATATCAAGGAGATCTTGAAGCTACAACCATCTCACTATTCTACAGATATAGTGGATTTTAGGCAAGAGCCTGGTTGGTGAGCTTGAGCGGTGCTTCAAGCTCCTCCTCAGTACTAGAAACATGAAAGCTCTGTTTGTGATCCATCTTCTAAGCGGATGGAGCAGTGTCTAGTGGAGGACCAAGGAGTAAAAGCTCCATGTTGATTCAGAGATGGTTACCTGGGAGTTCTTTGAGGAGCGGTTCAGAGAAAGTACTTATCCCAGAGGTTTATTAAGTAGCAGAGATAGATGAGTTCCATGACCTCCGTCAGAATCTATGACTATAGCTGAGTATGAGAGTTGATTTATGGACCTACTCCAGTATGTCGACTATATGCAAGATGAGTAGGTATGGATTCACAGGTTCATCAGGGGCCTAAATTTGGATTTGGGTGGTGCGGTGTGCATTCACTACCCACAGACCTTAGCAGAGGCCATGGAGAAGGCCTATATTACAGAGGAGACATGAGGAAAGACGCAAAGGTGGGGCCAGAGATAGAGTTTGAGCCACATCCAAAGATGCAGGATAGCAGATTGAGGGGGTTAGTTCCTCCTCCTCATGGTGGATAGGGTTTAGTATAGTCTTCATTCATACCACCACAATAGCCCACCTCAAAGCAGTAGTAGTAAAAACTCATCCACCATTCATGCCTACTCATAGGTTCGATGTACATAGAGAGGATGGAGTATGGGGCCTCCTCCTAGGGGTCCCATTAGGACACATGGTATGCACGAAGAGAGTGCACAATCAGGAGCTCACAGAGACCTCAATAGTCCATAGCCGGATCATCAAGATCCATAACATAAACCTCTAGAGTACCGGCTAGAGATGCATCTCATTAGAGAGGACTAGGCAGTAGTTATTATGGTTGTGGTGTTTCTGGACATCATTGGAGGGAGTGCCCACGAACCCTAGTAACAAGGGTAAGATGCAAATTTTTGTGCCTACTATTGGTGACATGGGGCGCAGCCATCGGATCTATGCAATGGTCGAGAACCGCCAGGATGAGCACCAAGAGTAGTACCTTCATAGAGATGACAAGGTAGCATTGGTGGTATTCCTACCTCCATTTTGTTTGATTCTTGGTTCATCATATTCTTTTATTACACCATCTTAAGTAGAGCATGCAGGCTAGTGGTAGTTAGGCAAGGTCTTAGTTGGGACGTCGAGATGGATTTGGAGCCAAAATCTCTGTAGACTCCTTAGTTAAGGAGTGTGTAGTGGATTTGGGACCCTTCACCACTACCTCGGATCTTTGCATCCTTCCTCTGGGTTCTTATGGAGTCATCTTGGGCATGGACTGTTGTCTACACACAGAGCTAGAGTGGACTATTACCATAAGACTATATCATGTACAGATGATCTAGGAGTTGAGTCAGTGATAGCAGGGGTTAGGAGGCTCATTTTCTATTCACACCATCTCCATTATGCAGCTTAAGCGGTGTGTGTGATGAGGTTGTCAGATGTATGTTGTTACGGTTAGTGATAAATCAGAGGATGAGTCTAGTGGACCATCCCTTGATGATCATCCCATCTTGAGAGAGTTTTTCAGATGTCTTTCCAGGGGAGCTACCGGGGTTACCACCCCCACGTGAGATATATTTTCACATAGATTTGGTTCTGGGCACAGAGCCTATCTCACGAGCACCATATCGATGACTACCCTTGAGCTCTACGAGCTCAAGTTATAGCTTGAGGGACTTTCTAGAGAAAGGCCTGATCCATCCTAGTGTATCCCCTTGGGGTGCACCGTGATTTTTGTAAAGAAGAAGGATGGATCTCTACGGTTGTGTATTGATTACCACTAATTTGAACAAAGTAACGATCAAGAATCATTACCCCTTCCACGCATTGATGATTTATTTGATCATATGAAGGGGGCCACAGTTTTCTCCAAGATAGATCTTAAGTCAAGTTATCATCAGCTAAGGATCACGAAGGCATATATTCATAAGACCACCTTCCATACGAGATATGGCCACTATGAGTTCACAGTAGTGCCTTTTGGTTTAACGAATTCCCCACATGTTTCATGAGCTTGATGAATGGGGTATTCAGGATATTCTTGGATCACTTCATGCTCATCTTCCTTGATGAAATTATGATTTACTCACATACGTGTGAGGAGCATGAGGAGCACCTTCATCAGGTTCTTCAACTATCTTCGTGAGCAAACATCTTTATGGGAACCTAGAGAAGTGTGCATTCTTTCAGATAGAGGTGTAGTATTTGGGCCACATCATTTCTAGGGAAGGTATCACAATCAATCCTTCCAAGATTTAAGATATTATGGATTGGCCAACACCCACTAGTGTGACAGAGGTGTGTAGCTTCATGGGTTTAGCAGGATATTACAGGATATTTGTTCAGGACTTCTCTCGGGTTGTGTATCCCATCACTTCCTTCAAGGAAAGGGAAGAAGTTTGTTTGGTTAGATAGATGTGAGCAGGCCTTCAGACATTGAAGGAATTCCTCACGATAGCACCCATTCTTGTAGTACCGTGCTAGATCCTCAGGTGAGTTTTTTCTTATACATTGATGCTTCTTTGGAAGGGCTGGAGGTGTGTTGATGCAAGAGGAAAGAGTGGTTTCTTTTGAGTCTCACAAACTCAAATATTATGAGCTCAATTATCTAACTCATGATCTTGAACTTATGGTAGTTATACGCACATTAGTTTGATGGAGACACTTCCTTGTTATCCAGATATTTACACTCAGGACTGATAACTTGAGTCTTCGCCATCTCTTCAAGCAGCCCAATCTCAACGTTCGTCAACGAAGTTGAATGGAGTTGTTTTGTGAGTATGACATGGAGATAGAGCATGTGAAGGGGAAGGAGAATGTAGTTGTAGATGCCTTGAGTAGATGGAGACATGTGGTTATGGCCACTTCAGTGGGCATAGACTTGAGGAGCCAAGATTTGCAACAACTTCCTCATAAAGCTTTCTACCTTGCAGCTAGAGAAGAGATTGAGTCTTAGAGACCCCTTGAGGGGAAGTTTGATGGTTTTCATTAGAGGTAGATGGCCTTCTCAACACAGAGGTTGGATATATGTTCCTAGAGATGGAGGCTTGAGGTAAGACATTTTGACAGAGGCTCATCATGCACCCTATTCAGCCCATCCCGGGTGAAGAAGATGCACGCCACCTTGAGGTAGTTGTACCATTGGAGGGGACTTTAGAGAGACGTGGCTCAGTTTGTGTCACATTGTTTAGAGTGTCAGAAGGTGAAGGTCGAGCATCAACATCCAGATGGCCTTCTCTTTCCTCATGCCATACCGGAGTGGAAATGGGACACCATTTCCATGGACTTCATTATTGGGTTACCACATGTCGAGATACCACCACGACACCATCATGGTCACGGTGGATAAATTGATGAAAGTGGCTCATTTTTCTCCGGTGAAGACCACCTACATAACTAGTGCAATGGCACGTATATCTTGATGAGATCATTAAGATGCATGGGATTTCGTAGAAAATCATTTGTGACTCGCGATCCTTTGTACACTTCCCACTTCTGGACTACCATGTAACATGCTCTCGAACAAAGATCAATTTTAGCACACATATCACCCTAAGATAGATGGACATACTAAGTGGGTGAATCAAATTTTGGAGGACATGCTTAGGATGTACATCATGGATCATCAGTCAAGATGGGAGGAGTATTTGTACTTGGTGGAGTTCACCTACAATAATAGTTTTCAGAGTTCGATAGGCATGGCTCCTTTTCAGGAATTATATGGCAGAGAGTGCAGGACACCTCTTAGTTGGGACAAGTTAGAGGACAGGGTTTCTCTTGGGCCAACGTTACTACAAGACATGGAGTAAGGTTTTTATGATCAGAAGAGATTACATGAGGCATAGGATAGGTAGAAGAAGTATGTGGATCAACATAGACAGATCATAGTTTATGAGGTGGGCACAAAGGTGTTTCTTCATGTCAAGCCACATAAGAGCCCTATCCATTATGAAAAGGTTCTAAGTTAGCTCCTAGATTTGTGGGTCCCTTTGAGATCTTGAGCATATCGGTCCTTTGGCCTACCGTCTAGTGTTGCCACCTAGCTTGTCTCGTGTCCATGATGTGTTTCATGTTTCAGTACTTAGGAGATATATTACATATCCTTCTCATGTGCTATATTGACCTCATTGCATGTGAGGATTAGGGACAGGTGATTGTGGATCCCGTCTACATTTTAGAGCATAGGACACTAGGCCTTCGAGGTATAGAGATTGACCATGTTCGAGTGCAAAGGGGACAGATATGATGAGACTACATGCTACATGGGAGGATGCTATATTCCTACGAGTTTAATTTTCCACACTTGTTCTAAAGTGACTTCCAGAGGAAATCAAGTCTAAATGGAGGGGGATGTAGTGCCCACTTCCCTTCGACACCTTTTTTATTATTGATTATGATATTGTCGACTATACTTATGGATATTATTGTAGCTTTTGATTTGGCATGATGTTAGATGTTAGAGATCATGGACTGTTGTTGATTTTGATTCATATATGATGCATGTGGATTATTAGAGACATTTTATATTGATGTTGATA
The DNA here is from genome assembly GCA_018340775.1 of Taxus wallichiana var. yunnanensis. Taxonomy (NCBI): domain Eukaryota; kingdom Viridiplantae; phylum Streptophyta; class Pinopsida; order Cupressales; family Taxaceae; genus Taxus; species Taxus wallichiana. The sequence continues at coordinate 852,316,857 of CM031243.1, forward strand.
TGTTGTTGACATGGTTATATATATATATATATATATATATATATATATATATATATATATATATATATATATATATTTTGGACATGTGATATTTCATCATATTGAGTAGACCTTTGATAATTGAACTAATAATCATTATCATAGATATGGTTATTGATGAAATTGTAAATGATATCAAGTATTTGCCTAGATGATGTTTTGATTCATATATAGATGATTTTGGAGTTATATTGTATATTTATTTTGGATGTTTTGATGCAGCCATGAGGCCAAAGGAGGTGTTATGTGTTTTGCAGGTAAACATGTCACAAAAACATCGGGGGATTGAAGACCAACCACATTGGAATGTTAGATGAATTCAACAAGGGTCACCATGGCAACATGTATTTTGTTATGTGTGTGCATTTAAATTGTTGTTAGGGGGTCTCCATGGGGGAATCACCTCCAATTGTGACCAATGGGTTATTGTTTTTATTTTTTTAGTTTCCTTTATTTAATTTTATTATGTGATTATTTAGTGATGTATTTTCCCTTTATTATTTATTTAATTTTGTATCTAGATAAGTGAGTTAATTATTTAGTACTAAATTAATTAAAAATCTTGTCAAATAAATTTATTTATTAGACTTGATGGCTCTTGGTTTATGTGTTGTAAGTGATGTGTAAGTAACTTTGAGTGTGAAACACTCCACCTCCCCTTAGAAATTCGGATTTGTCCTTAGGGGAAAATTTTGGAGGCTTGTGGGACAAGTTAAACTTGTCCCACACCTCTTAAATTTCTATACCAACCCTACCTATGGGTTGGGGTCAAAATTAGACCCCATTATGTGTTTTGGGAAGACAAATTGTAAGTTTTTATTGCACCTTCTTACATGTAATTATTTTTAGTCCTTAAGGGGTGTGGGCTTGGATTGTGTGTGTAAGTAAAATGTCATTTCTTCACCCACTTATTAATTTTTCTTTGGAGTTTGAAGTTTGACTTGTGAGGTGGAGTTGAGGATGAGTGATGTGGCATCCTACATGGAGCCACCTCACCCTCCTCTCTCCCTTTTCTATTTATTCAAGTTCTTTTTCTTGTTTGGGGTTACTTCATTTCTTTGTGCTCTTGCATTTTTGGAGTTAGAGGATTTTGGAATGCTTGTGGATTTTTGGAGCTTTTGGTGATTGTTTGGACTTGAAGAAGCTTGTTGTGGAACTCTTGGATCAAGCTCTACCATGGAAAGGTAGGAGCTATACTCTTGTAAAATGTTTTCCTTTTTATATTGTGTATATGTGCATGTTTTTTAGTGTTTTGGTATGTTTTTGGGTTCTTGGGTAGATTTCTTAAGTGTGGTGTAGGAGGAGACTATGGGGATATTTCATGTAGGGAGGCATAAGAGTTCTTTCCATGTTTTGGAGGGAGTTTGGGATGGGTGTCCCACCTTGGACAAGAAATAGCTTGCATTTCTTACTTGGTCTATTTTATGAGGGAGCCATAAGATATTTGTAGGGAGGCATAAGAGAATGTGGGAGGTATAAGAGGTACTTGAGGGAGGCATAAGAGTGTGTAGGGGTTTTGAGATGTTTTATTGGAGGGTTTTTAGGTGGACACCCATTTCCCATTGGGAGGCATAAGTGGCTTCCCCATAGATCTTACTCCTTTGGATTTTGCATGTTGAAGCCTTGTGTATTTTGTTGTTTTCCTTCTTGTGATTGTAGTTGCAGTTGGTGTTATCATTGTTCATTGATTTTGAATGGTTGATTGGATAAATACTTGTATTGTGATGTGGAAGACTTGTTTTGTTGTCATGTGTTGAATCTATTTTCTTCATTTCAAATGTGGTTAGGGCTTGGGGCCAATGAGGAGGATGGCTTCTCCTCCTCATTGAGAATTTTGGTCAGGGTGGAGAGTGTTGCAGCCATCTCCCATTTTTTACACAATGTGTCCCTGTAAGAACATAAAATAGACACAATAAATGAAGAAAACATAGCATGGTTGATATTTTATTGCTTGATATGAGTTCGGTTTACTGGGGGGCACGGAGATGGATAGTACATTGGCTTCAAAAGCAATTTTTGAAAGCTTACCCCTTTTCAATGAGCTCCATTTTAGGAAAATGAGAGAAACCACATTTTTAAAATGATTGTATATTTTAGGCTCTTATCTCGTTTATTGTAAATATTTCCCACTTAAGTGGAAGACATTGTATTAATCAAATCCAAAATTTCTTAATTTCTATGAGTTGTTGTAATGATTAACGGTACCAAAAAGAAATTGTAACATTAAAATGAGCAATTGGAGAATATTTTTATTTAAAATTTGAGTTTGATTGACTTTATAAGAAAGGAAAATATTTATCATTCCATTTTTTGAAGTTGATTTATTTTTAAGTTGTTCTTGTTTTATAAAAAATCATTGGAAATCATTTGGCATGTATTAAGAAAACTACATTTCATTTCATGTAAAAAGAACCTGGTCCATGCATTATTCAAGTTAGATGTATGACTCCTGCGATTATATACTTGTTTTTGTTTTTCCTTGATGGAAAGAGGGCTCTTTTTATTAAAATCTACTCTTTCAGATAGACCTTATAAATTTTAAAGTAGTTTATTTGTTTATTTCTTTAGATGCAAGATTGTTTTAAAAATCCTTTTCATTGCAAATAAACTAAATGGCTTCTATCAAAAATTTTTCTAATGGAAAAGAAATGCCCTTACTTTAAGTTTTTATTTAAATTTTTAAATAGTTAGAGAGAAAATTTATGAATTGGTCAAACATTAACTCACTAATGTTATTATTTCAAAAATTGTTGTTTGAGTTGAATCCATTTTTCATTATCCTCAAGAAAGGAAAAATTTTCATTTCATTATAGTATTATTTATTTATTTTTTATCTTGAAATTATTAATAATAATATATTTAAGATTTAGTAAGTTAGAGTATTTTTTTATGTTACTAATATTAAAACTATCTTTAAGAATTATTAAATGTGAAAATAAACATTAATACTATCAAAATTTCTAATGGAAAAGAAGTGTTTCGTTTTTATATAAATTTATAAATATATAAAAAATATAAATTTATATCATATATATATTATATAATATATTATATTATATAAATATTATATATATTTATTAAATTAAAAAAATTATTAAATGTTGAAAATAGGGTTTAAATTTAATTTTAATCAATAAAAAGGTTTATATATATAATATAATATATAGTTTTTATTATATATATTATTAAATTTAAATAAATGGGGTGAAAACCCTTTAAATGGGGGTCTTGGGAGCCGACCCAACCCCCCCCCATTTAATTTAATTGGGATGGGGTTGGGACCCCACCCTCCCATTCAATAAATGGGGTTTGGGACACCCCCCCCATTAAAAACACCCCCATAAAACTCCCTCTCTCCATTTACGGCCAACAATTAACTTGGAACTTGCACACATTTTAAATGATGCGGGTCACGTAAGAACTTAAATCCACGACTACATGTATGAACACACACACACACACACACACACACACACACACACACACACACACACACATATATACACACACACACACACATATACACACACACACATATATATGTAAATATTTATATTCAAGTTTTCTTTTAACCCATATTTTTTAAAAAAGATAAACAATAAATGATTTCTTAAAATAAATACTTATATACACAAGTATTTAAAAGTATATATACATATATATGTATATATACTTACTCAAAATGAAAGTATGGATCCAATGTAGCTTTATAAATAAAATGGGCAAATACCCACAAGCCCATTTGGGCAAATACAAGAAAATGAACTAAATAAAATGAATAAATACATTTTCAAACCCTAATGAGGGTATCAAAAAAATAGACAAATAATGGAGCTTGGAAGCCTCTTCCAAGAGCTTGAGATGGTCTCTAATGGCTTCTCTTCCTCCTCCTTCAACCTACAAAACAAAAGAAAAATAATGAATCAAATGAAATGTGAAAGAAGACTTCATAAGGATGTTTTAGGTTGGTTACCCTTTTCCACATCAAGGGACCAAATTGAATCCATCCAAGGGATGAGATTCATCCCTAAAAAAAGTAGGTAGAGAGTGGGTGAGTGGAAATTACCTTTTAATTTAAATGTTTTATTTCAAAAACATGGGTTGACTTTTTAAGGGGTCACTTTATGGGGTAAGGGAATGTTTATTCTAACCCCATGTAAATGGGGACCTTGTTAATTAATTAATTCAGGGAATTAAATACCTTGGGTATTTAATTATTTTTGGCCCTTTAACCCTCTAAATTTAATTATGGAATATTTAACTATAGTAGAAATTTAATTGTTTATTAAATTAACACTTAGAGAGAATTTAACCATGCTTGGGCTAATTATACTCATTAGTTTTTAATGCGGTTTAATAATTTGTTATAACGGAAAATTTTATTAATTAAATATAATTGACTTTGAAACATTAATGTGACAACTGTAGTTTCGAACCCTGTATGCGGGCACGCTTTTCAAAAAAATTATTCCATAATTTTTCTAACTAAACCTAGGTTGTTCTTGGGTCTCGTGTGGGTGTTTTTAGGGAGCGTAACAAAAAATGTTAAAACTAAAATGATAATATCATGGAATTAATATAAAATATTATAAATAATATATTTGGAGTCGAGTTATATTAAAAATAAATATTATTATAGAGATTAAGTTCAATTATAATTTAGTTTTATTTTTCTATAAATTTTAGTTAGAGTAATAAATAATCATGGCTTTAATATAAATGTGTTTGATCTAAGTTATTTTTCATATTTATTGTGGACCAATTAATATTCACATGCGAAAATTTTTGTACTAGTATCCTAGAGAAAATTCTCAATTGTTTATGATTGAATATGGACTTGCATTTACAAGGTAATTGATTTGAATTTTGAATTACATACCTTAACTAGTTTTTTTATTGAGGATAAATGTTTTTGAGTGGGACCCTATGGAGGAACAACAGAGAAGGGGATCATACATAGGAAAAGTGATGAAAAAAGAGAAAGACAACAAGAGTCACAACTTCCTGCAGCAAAATAAAAACTAAGAGGGAAGTCACTATCCAATGACGAGAAGAAAAATCGAAACAGTGCAAAAATAGGGTATTCAAAACGAGAAAAGAAGGCCTTTTGTCAAATCTGAGGGGTTAAACACATTAACCATTAAATAAGATTCAATATTAATTAAAAATATAACAATATTATAACATGAAATAAATAAATAACACAGACACACATATTTAACGTGGAAAACCCTTAAGGGGTAAAACCACGAAAAGAGATAATTCCATTAACTGAGAAACATAATTTACAGTCCATATCTCCCTCCTCACTTCTCTCCACCACCATGTGAATTAAATGATCATGCCACATGATCATATTTATTTAACCCCACGGGTCATGAACCATTAAGTGACAGGATGTGACTTTATAAAAAGGTACCTTGATTTAAACCATTTATTAATTAATAATCAATTAAACATAAACAAACATAGTTTATATTAAATAATTAAGAATATAACTATTCCTAATTATTTAATTATAAACTAAGGTTTATAGGTACTTAATATTATGTTCTAACACTCCCCCTTAATATTAACTTCCGAATCATATGCTAACATTACCTATTTCTAAAACAAGATTTACAAATCCATAAACCATTAGTGAATCACTTTTGAAGGATTTAAACAACTTCATCATGCTTAAATTACCTTTTTGTATAAAAGGATTTGGAATCCATATAACTAATGATTTAGGTTAAGTATAATTTGTGAGACTACATGTAGTTCCCACTTCCCTTCGACACTTATTACTTTTGATTTTGATTACGATTGATTATACATGGGTATTATTGTATCGTTTTAACTTAGCATGATGATTAGACAATAGAGATACTTGTACTATTATTGATTTTGATTCATAGTATGATGTGTGTGGATTAATAGAGAAAATTATATTGATGATGATATGTTGTTTACATACTTAGATGTTTCGACGACGTGTGATATTTTTAGTCATATTGAGTAGACCTTAACAATTGAACTAATCTTGTGATCCTATTGATATTGATGAAATGTAGAATTGAGATGTTGTTAGAAATTGAAAATAATAATATTACTTTCCTAGATGATGATTTAATTCACATGTAGATGATTGTGGATTTATATTTGTATATTTTATCTTGGATGTTTTGATGTAGCCATGAGGCCGAAGGAGGTATTATGTGTTTTACATGTAAACATATCACAACAATTAACGGGATTGGAGACCAACCACATCGGAATGCTAGATGGATTCAACAATGGTCACCATGGCAAATTGTGTTATATTGTTGTGTGTGTTTAAATTGTTGTTAGGGGTTTCCCATTGGGGGATTACCTCCAATTAAACCAAGGGGGCTTGTGTGTTATTGTTTTATATTTTCTTTTATTTAATTTTAGTATGATATTTTATAGTGATGTGTTTTACTTTTATTAATTATTTAATTTGTGTCTAGATTAGTAAATTAATCTTGTCACTAAACTAATTATGGATGGAGCAAAAGAAATCATTTATTAGATTAGATTTCTCTTTGGGTTATGTGTTGTAAGTTGAGTGCTTGTGATCTTGAGTGTTGTACACTCTACCTCGTCTTAGAAATTCGGATTTGGCCTTAAGGGCCAATTTTGGAGGCTTGTGGGACAAGTTAAACTTGTTCCACACCTCTTAAATTAATATACCAACCCTACGTATGGATTGGGGAGTCAAAAATAGACCTCATTATTGCATTGTGGTTGGGGCTCGAGGACCAATGAGGAGGATAGCTACTTCTCCTCATTGGATTATTAGTTGGGTGGAGAGTGTTGATTCTCCCCCTTTTTGTTGTTGATCAAGTGAAGATATGGTGAAGCTCTCTTTGATGATGTGAAACTTGGAGAATTTGTTGATGTCGAAAAGAAATCCATCCTTGGGAGAAAACCTTCTTATTATTCCCACTTGAGGTGGAAGACTTGTAGTATTGTATTTTTTTAAATCAAATGTTGCTTTATAAGTTTCATTTACCAAGTTGTATTATTATTTTGAAGGAAGCTCATTGAGGAATTGTATAATTTATTTTCTCCTCAAATTGTAGTATGTAAAGAAAAGAATCAAAGTATAAATCATGTTTAAAAGTTTAGTTATGATTTGGTTTGGGAGAAAGTAAGTTCTTTGCATTAAAAGGAATGGGTTATGCTAAAGAAAAAGAAAGTTTAATTTCATTGTTTGAAGTTGTATTAATGTAAATGAAAGAGAAGGAACATAGGAGTTTTAAAATGCTAATAGTGTATGCATGGAAAACTTGAATGTGGAATAAAGTTGTTTGTAGTTATTTGAATAAATGGTTGTAGTGAAATGGAAATATGCAATAAATTTTAAGTAAATTATTATCTTGAAATAATGCATTTAGTAGTAAGGAAAAACAACAACATTGGAAGTAGATTTAGTTGCATTTTTACTTTTGGACTTGAAAGAAAATTTGTTGAACAAAAATGAAAATAATCTTGTAGTTGTTATTATTGAAAAGGAAATGCTTTAAAATGAGTATTTTTACTATGGAATGAATAGATGGATTAAACCCTTCAAGTGGAAACTTTAGGCAAATAAATTTAAATTCAGGATGAATTTTAAATCACTCTAGTGAATTTTGTTTTATATCAGATTTAAGGTTATATTTCTAAGGAACATGACTTCGCCTATGCGAGTGGCAGTCTTATTACCACCGCTTAGGCAAGGTAGAAGTTTCAAAACCACCACTCTGGTAAGGCGGTGGTTCATGAATTGTCACCCAGGTAGGGCAGCGGTCCCAGGACCACCGACCTGCTGCGGGTGGCGGGTCTATCACTAACATCGGAAAAATTCAATCTGCATCTGTGCAAGTTTTAACTTGGTCTAACTAAAATTTAAGCTTGTAAAAATTAAGAGTAAACCTCTAGCAAAAATGAAGGTAAAATTTCATTGTTTAAAACAAATAAATCTTCAAATGGTTAATTAAAAGTGCTCAATCTCATACATATAAATGGAGGTAGGGTTTGGCCCAAATAAGGAACTCAAACTAAAAAAATGTTGTGACAACACCAGATTTGGAAAGGAGACCCCCTCCAATCTAAAAATGAAAGAAATTACAATGATAAATCTACAACCTTAACTAAACTAAGCTTATATTTGTAAATTCCTCCATAGTTCTTTCTTTCATGCTCCCATGGCTTCCATCTCTCCAACCTACAAACTAAACAAAGGAAAAAGGGACCAAATGAGGAGACAAGGGTAAAGAAAAGGATTAATAATAATTCATAAGAATATTTAGGGTTAGTTTGGAACCCTAGGATTTAGTGGCCATAATTAAATTGATCCAAGGATTAAGGATCAACCCTATAATTGTTTGGTAGAAATGAATATTATGGGTGTTTTAAAATAAATTTAAAGGTATGTGTAGATAAGTGAACGGGGCCAATTAGTACCTTTGTGTGAAAGTCATTACTTTAGTTCCTAGTATGTTTTAGGAAATTAATGAAATGGAATTTTAAGTTATTAAGATAATGAAACTAAACTAACCAAGTATAAGGTTAATCTTTTTTGAGTTTGAATGCTAATTAAGGAGGAGAAAAACATTTAACCAAGTAAATTGAATTATGGCACCTTTCTAGTTGAATCTAATTAATTGACCTTAGAGATAAATTAATAATATTTAATCATTTAGCTTAGAGCTGGTCCATACTTTGTAAAGTAGAGATTATTGTTGAAAATTAATTTATCGTACACTAGGGGTTGACACCCTTACAACCTTATAACTTAAAACAAAAATAATAATTTGCCACAACCTTACGGATAAGTGTATAAGTTTTAATGTGTTCCTAGAACGTCGTTTTTGTGGGTGTCACACTACATATCACAAATTCTCATGGAAAAAATATTAAACATCTATAGGATCCATTTATAACACAAGGACCTCCATTACAAATATATACAACACACTTGACTATTACACTTTAAACATAGAGTGATAATTCTACAAAATATCATGAAGATATTTTTACAATTCTTCCCAAATGGAGAAAAATTATAGAGGAGAAGGATATATCAACTAGAAAAGCATTAGGAGGTGACATTGAAATGTACACTCCTCCTAAATGAAAACTCTAAAAGGTCAAGCATTGAAGGAAACTTGAAGAACTTTACAACACACAATGGCTTTGTAAACATATTTGCAACGTGATCTTCCGTTGGGTAATATTGGAGATCTATATCACCACAGAGAACCTTCTCTCAGATAAAATGCTTATGAAATTCTACATTCTTTTTTCTTTGATGCTGAGCTAGATTCTTAGCAAGAGAAATTCAACTCTAAATACCTAAAGAAAAGAAGTACTTTCTTTAGCTTCTAAGTGTATCTCTTCCAACAATCGCTCAGTGCATGACTTCTTTAGCTTCTTCCCTTGCACTTCTATACTCTTCCTTAGTAGAAAAATTGAAGACTATTGACTACTTTTTTTGCTCCAGTAATAACACCTGCACCAAAATTGAACACATATTCGATTCTTGCGGACTTTCTATCTAACACAACACCAACATGGTTAACAACATAGTATAAATCATTATTTATTTTACTTTTAACCATCTATAAACTTTAGATTGATAGGTTAAAAAATAAGTTTTATAACAACGTAAATAATATGCTTGACAACTAACCATGTTTTATTACAAATGTGTTGAACAATTTCAACATATTAATCATATAAAATATATATTAGATAAAATCAATATTGGATGTCTCAATACAAACACAAAGTTGTCCCCAAGGGTAATTTGATATTCATATAACACTTTTTTACTACTCACATACTAGTTTAAAAATTCTTAATCAACAACATATAAATCTTCATTATCTATTTTATGCCTTTAAATTTGTGATAAGATAACATATATGCAAGAATGACCAAATCATGCAAGAATAATCACATACTAATATACTCAACTAGATCTTGATTTCAAATCCATTAACTAGTCATTAACAAGACTTATCTTTGATAATTGGTTAAAATTACTTATAATAAGTAAGTAATTTACATAACTAAACAAGATTTGAGAATACTCAAATTGATGATGATCTTTCCATCTTTATCAAGGATATTAATTGTAACTTTAGGTTCGTGACCAAGGCTTAATAGTATTAAGCGGATTGCATTTTTTTATTGATAATCTTTGGAAAAGGCTCTAAGGGCAATACAACAAAGATATTACAATGAATCTCACAACTATTTAAACAAAAAAAAAGAGCCACACAAGATTAGCTCATACAACAAATAAAAATGGAAGTAACCCACTGAAACAAGAACAAAACTTAGCCCTTAGTAGAGGATTGAGATATAAAAGTCATATGTGAAGGAGTTGAAACCTACATAGAAGAGATTTTATTCTTATTCTTGACCAAAGTCCATTCACCTGATTTGAATCATCTCCATTTTGTCCACACGGGAGAATAATTTCAATAGAAGAAATAGGTTGATACATCAATTTGGGAGGGGAAGAAGGGGACCTCTCCCTCACCTCTTATTCAGAAATATTTGGAAATACCATAAAATATTCATGTTGAGGCTCCTCGAAAATTTCTCAACTACGAAGTAGATTCGACCTTAGAAAGGATCTTCACGAGAAGATTAATCTTCTTTACAATCAATAGGGGATTCAATGATACGGTCGAGAGGGAGTGAATCCTTCCATAAAGATGAAATTACTCTATTTTTTCATTTGGATTACCCACATGCAGCACTCAAATTCCTGTCAGAGAAACATATATGGAAATGAAAGGACAATATTTGATAATCCAGTCTTTAATCCAAACCATTTAACCAATTTACAACTCAATCTTGTCTAGTAGATCAAGGGGACATCCATGTCTACGAGAATACAAGTGTAAGAGGGATTTACGAGTTGATTTGATACCTCATATGTAGCAACATGACCTCCCAAAGCATCACCAATAGCCTCAAGACATGATTTAGAAAACATTTGTAAGGAAGACTGGAAGGCTAACCCAAACAAGCATTGATAGAAATAATCATCAATGGATCAAATGAAGGGAACCATGGTTTAGTCATTAGACCATGATCACCCCATCTCCAATAGGTCTTATTGATAACATCCCTATCTTGGCGATTCAAAAACAACAATTAAAAATTTGTTCGAAAAGGATAAAGTTCCACTTTACCAAATTGATGGCTCGATTCAAAAATCCACTCTTGTAGATGAGAAAGCTTCACCCACGGATCTGGAAATAAAAAGATGAGCCTATGATTACAAATATCTTCCTCCCATCCCTGAACTTGAAGGATAAGGTCATCTTTAAAATTAAGAATAGGAATATTTGTTGAGATTTTGAGGGGTTTCTGTCACCTCTATCCCCATTCACATCCCCAGATAATAGTAGCTACTGAAATGATTGATCATTATAGGCTCCACTACTTTTATCACCATCGTTCGAGGTAGATCCACCACCTGCTTTTACCCAAACCTCCTCCGACACCCTTTCCTTCATCATTGTTATAAGAAATCGAGGCCGCATATACCACCAAACTTTTCCCCAAAAGGACTTGCCATCCTTCCATGAGCCCTAGGAGATCTAACCACTCTAACATATTGGCTACTATTACATGCCCCATGTCCACTAGGGTTAGGGATCACCTTGATTCCATTATTTATTTATTTTAAATTAATTTATAAAATCCAATCATGAAAGGTATATTTTAGCAAAGTATACATTAGAACGCTCTAAGGGCTTCACTTCCTACTTGGAATGATCGGGAAGATGTTCATCGAGAGAAAATTGATGGGATTAACGCAATCAACGGCCTCGGTAATCGCGCTCAAGCCATAGAGCCATCATTCCTCCTCCAGATTTATGTGCTTGTCTGTATATATTATGCAGATCAAGTTGTACAACCTTCAGAACAGATCCTGTTCAAGTAAGGTCATGTGGGCTGCATATGTTACATATTAACCATATTTATTAATCAAATTACATATAATTATCTTTGATCAAGGAAAGTAAATAATATAAAGGTATAAATTGATTTAATATGGTGTAGACATGTCACCGATCTAAGGGATAAAAGTGGGACACATGGTGTAATTATGCGAGCTTCTGACCAAATTTATTTTGTGGACATCAAGTATGTGGTAGACATGAGGGAAAGAAGGAAATAATCACAAATTCACACATAGGAAAACCTAAAGCAAATCAAAAGTTGTCACATGTCGACTTGTTGTTCCTCTTGAGATGCACAACTTTAAATGGCCATAACTTTCTCTCCATAACTCCAAATTAGGAAAAATTGGTCTCGTTGGAAAGTTATTTTTGAGACCTTCAATACAACATCATAAGATTCAAGAATTGATGGATTTTTATGTGAGAAAAAGAGGAAAATAGTTTAGGTATTAAAAAAATATTTCTAGAATTCCAATCATCATATTAAATTAGTTTGTCATGCCAACAAATTACTCCCAAAATACGACGGTGAAAATACTAGAATATTTTTTTTTGACTTACATTTCTCACTACAAAACACCACAAGGGCTCCAAGAAGATAAACTCAACAACACAAAATACACTTACATAAGTCATAGACTAACATAGACACACAACTACACAATATACATGTCGATGTCACACTTTCCCCAATGAGCGAATGCTAGAAATGATCCAACCACAATAAAAGGACTCGAGGGTTGTGAACCCAAAACACATCATTACCATGATTACATCTTATTTATGATTAACATTCCAAGAATATTATTGTACAAGGGTAATTTTATCATTTTTCCACCTATGATTCTTGAATTCATTTCACATTTAACTTACAGTTCAACCTTTTAAGTTGGTCTCTTTATCTCTTACAACAATCTCCCTACCATAGTTAATATAGTTCGATAAATTGTTGAATCCATTCAACATTTTCAAGTCAAGAAATGTTATTTATATTTATAAATATCTTTTGTTATCTCGAAGATGATCTCGCCAAGGCAAATCATATTCTTTTTTTCACAAGAAATGTCTAATTGAGTTATAAGGACTCCAAGAGTGACATTATTACTAGCCTCAAATATCATTTCACTATTGTATGCTTTACTCTTACATCGCATTATGGTCTCATTATTAGCATTGTTTTATAACAAAAGGAGTTATGAAATTATTTGTCTAACATCTTGTATAAGTACATGATTGGAAGCATTATACACTATGCATGACCCACAGTGATTTGTGTTCAAGGTAATATCCCATGTTTCTACATTTCATGATTCCTCTTGTGAAATTTCTTTTATTCCTAATGTCAAAAAGGTCATAAAAAGGGATTACGAGAAGATTTTTTCGGTTCCTTGGGTTCTTTAAAGTCAATATAATTCTAATCAATTTAATTTTTAAGGAGTTACTTACCATTATCTACCCACAAGTTAACCCCTTAATTAGTCAAGGTTTGTTTTAATTCCAATTGCACCTAAGGATATACACCCCAACTATATGTTATTTTACGGTGAGAGTAAAAATTTAGGCTAAAACACCTTCATTAAAGACCAAGGTGATAAGTTGTTAGTAACCAAGGTAACTACATTTATCTGCGAGGAACTAAAAGGATCATTAACCAAAGTTTAACTCATAGCACAAATATTTCACTAGTTCCATTTGTGTCATCTGGATCCCATAAGGATTTCATTTTAATCATGAAATTTATTTAACGTATAGAAAATGCAACCCACTAGGATCCTAAAAAGTGTTTACTCTGCTTATACCATAATTATTTTTACCATGTCACTCTTAGCCATTGGGTTTATGATGATGTCGCTAAAAATACCGACTTTGAAGATAATTCAAACTAGGGCTCTTATTAACTTAATCCATAAGGTGACATCGAGTGTAGCGAAAAGAAGACAATCCTAAAGATTTAGTTTTTCACACTAAAATAATTCACAAAAAGAGGTAGTTATACATGATTCTTATACTATGGTTAAGTGTTTATTTTAGATCTCTTTATTACATTTACAAGGTAATAATCTAACACACTAATTAAGTAATCATCTATTGAAAACTAGAAGCACACGTACAATATTTTAAATTAAAATTCATTTAACATACATATCCAACGTTTACAATACAAAATTTGAGGATCAAAATAACACTCGTGTGTGGATGAACATCCCCTTAAACCACGACATCTAAAATATTACAAAACCTCAATTATAAACATTTTCATACATTGTAAATGTTGCAATTTCATCTACAGATTTTCATTTAACATATATATATATATATATATATATATATATATATATATATAACCCTCTTTTTCCCATATGTAAATATGAATAAAAATAACACCTTTAGTTACAAGCACGTTCCCAAGCACCCTAAAATTAGCATCTCATACACATTATAAAATTGCAATAATAAAAATTACCGTAACATAACAATACATATATACATTTTCCAATGACATATAGAAATTTCAATAATAAACAAATAATTACACCACGCATTTTCGCCATCTTACTTGATCCTAAAAAATCATATGAGAATGAATTCAATGATAAATTTTGGCATGGTATCCACCTAATCTAGCATAATTAATGTTATCTAATCTCCCATTTACATAATAATAATAAAAATTTCCTTCAAAGGAAATGGTTAAAGACATGTATTCATTTCATTACATTTCACATCATTTTGTAGTGGAGGAGAGAGAATGAGATAAGAGAGGAGAGAAAACACTATTTTCCAAAAGTCAAATCTCACATAACAAGCCACAAGATAGATTTCCAAACATTTATCTACAAGTGTCAACAAGTTTCCATTGTGGTTTGGTAACCCAATGGGGTCCTACAACTTTATTTTTACATTTTCCTTCAAGTTGCAAAAATGTTCAATTTAGGATCGAAGGCTAAGAAACCACTTTCAAACATTGTCTTCTAAGGAGGAAACACACCATGGATAAATTTCTACGTCTCCATATATACACAAATAGTTCACGGAATTGATGGAATTTAGAACTGGCGAACATTTTACAATTGACGCCGTTTTTGAGGCCATTGATCATAATTGGCTTGGTTGTAAATGATCAAAAGTTATCTTGAGGGCTCGAGAAAATCATGTCCAAAACTAACATTTGATGGATGAACACGCAATGACATAATTCTTATAGATTCCCCTTTATATGTAGAATTCATCGATTCAACGAGACCGAGAACTCACAAACGGGTTTTAAATGACGACGGGTTTTCTAGAGCCACTGGTCGTAATTTGTCAAGTTTTACCTAGTCAAACTATGACCGAGAGGCCTCAAAATTCCCTTGTAAAACTATCTAGAAGAGTGTTTTTCCCAAGTTGAACGTTCCAAGAATTTTTCTAGTAAAAATTTCTCATGGTTCAAATGGTGAGCATTGCTCATGGTTTAAATGCGAGACCCAACTTCTAAGTTTTAGCATCTTCCTACATTTGTAAAATGGTGTAACATGGCTCCTGAGGGGGTGGAAAAAGAGAAAATGGTTAATCGGGGTAAATTTAAGCCTTATAAGACCCAATGCATAACAAGGAACACAGATGGAAGTTAATATCTCTTTTCTGGGTTATAGAAGGTTGTTTTGCGAGTTCTGAAATTTTGTTTTTATAACTTTGCAAGTTAAACAAAAATAGTTGTTTTAGTTGATGTATCATCTAGCTCTCACCAATACCAATGGACATGAGCACATACAAGGTTGCGGTAGCAACATGGTTGATGGTCAAATTGTAAATCGGAACGTAGATAACCAGATGGAGTTTTATTGTTTCTCACTAACATTCTAATTAAAATACCCAACTGTATATTTATCTAATGGTTTATTATTTCTATTACATTGCAAATGAAGAACCAAATTATAAAAAAATTATAACATACAAAGTTAAGGAGACCATCCCTAAAAATAATAACATATGTAATGCAAGAGGTGTTCCAATATGGTTCCCAGGCATTTCACAAAGCTCCAACTCTCCCTCTCTCTCGGCATTATGCCTAACAGTTTACGTGCATCCACACTCCACCATTTGTTTTATTCAAGATGAAATCCAAGGCCACATATGTGCTTTATACCACTAAGCACGATGAGCTTGATAAACCAATGAACTTCACTAAATTAAACCAAATTGATGTATTTCCAACCAAAGTAGCTTTCTACAAAATAAACATTCGTCATCTCAACACATTGTTTCCCTCCATCATAACGGTTTCCACATTTGAAAACCAAAATATGTTTTCAATAATGAAGGCATCATGAAACAAACACTCAACGAGCTATTACACTCACCAACAACCATCGGGTCATATGGGTATGCGGTTCATTGACTTGCTCAAAATTCCCCATTTGACAACGACTTAGAAGAGGTTGATTAAGGTTGTGGAGTTTGGTTTTAAACCTTCCAAAAAAAATCTTGAAATTTTCTCATGCCATTTCATCAAAACCATTTGCGCATTCCCTGTACCAAGGTGTCTATTTTGGCACAACCAAGGAGGATGTTGTCCAAGGTAAACAGAACAACTTGGACACTTGTAGGAAGCATTTTCTTGGAAGTTTCAAATTTTGTTTCAACAAAACTACTTGTGTATATCCAGAAATTATCTCATTCCATGAGACTACCTTCACTTAAGGCATTCTGAAAAATAGTTGGCATGCCATATGTATGCACCCTTTCTTTGCATTCATGCCTTGCCAGAAAACTTGAAACTAAATCATCAGATAAGGGTGGGTTTTTTGGCATGGATGTGGGGTCAGAAAATAAACAAGTCAATTGCATTTTCTTAATAGTTTCTAAGGTGATTCAATACCTCCATTTTGTGCAAGTCGTAATCACTTCTTCCCCACATTTCCCCTCAAGAATTTTGGCAATCAAGTCACTTGCCTTGTCTAGGAATTTAAAGGGTACATTACTCTTTTGGTATCAGAGAAACCATTTCTCAAATCTCCCAACTGGACATCCCAAAATCTTCTTAACAAATTTCATTTCATGTAAATCATGCGGTCAAATTTTCCACCACACCAATTTTTTTTAAGACATTCTTGAAATAGCTCATGTGCTGTATATGCATCCACAATTTACATACACATCTACTAGAGCACTTAAAACTATGACAATCAACAAAATTTCTCTATCTCTTATGCTTTGTTCAATGCCCATGCCCTATTCAAGAGGTTTCATTTTGACACAAGTTTGGGACTATACGAATGTCTGTGAACTGAATTGTTTAATACCTATTCATTGCTTTAGGTGACACCGCCACCTTAAAATCCTATTCTTCCTGCCCTCCCACTTTAACTATCTCATTTCTTTTAGATTTACAATGTTAACTTGGATTTGAGCATGGTTAAAGCTCCTGAATTCACCATTAAAATGATTATATTATTATGTAAGGAAGCATATAAATCACGACACCTCCTAACCACTCACATCAGCTCACCCCTCCAAGAACACCAGCCCACATGCCTTCACATGGGTCAATTAATCCACTCACCAACCAAAGCCAACACAAATCCCTCCCTTTACTTTTTTATATTTATTTTTTTGTTAAATTTCATTATTTATACATTATATATATATATATATATTATAAAAATGTTTGACACTATATCTCCCCCTTATGAAGGCATCTTCCTCGATGCGGCACAAGGCGAGGATAAATGTGTTCTTACACTAGGAGATCAATAATGACAACTCTTCCTAGGGAAATGAATTATGTCGCTAAAATGTGACCACAAGGTAAAAGAAAAGTCTTGATGATTTATTAATGTTTTGTAAAGATTGGTAGTTATATTTTACATTGTTACTTAGTCTTTACCTTTTAAGTATTTATTAATCTCAACTCTTAGTATTTCATTTTTAATATTTTAATCGATTTACTTTTTTGGGTTCCCAATAGAAAATTACATCACAATACCACATCAGGGCCAAACACAACATTAATGGTTCACAAGACATCATGGCATGTACCTTCAAGATTATATCACATCCTAAGAACTCAACTGAACCATGGAAGGAACATACATAGCTCTCACAACATAGTACTGATTACACATGCCCCCGACACAATAATACTCATAACATAAGCATACTATAACAACATGGAATTCCCAACAGTGCACATACAAATGTTTCACACAACTCCAAACAATAACTATAGATACATAGTGTCAAAACGGAATCAAAATTGTATCCTTAATAAGGAACATCAATCCTCAACATCATAAAACATAGCTAGACTCACATGAGTACACATACATCATAACTCAACCTCTAGATACCTCCCAAAACATCACAAAACAACTCCATATACCTCCCAAAGCCTCTATCACACACACACAAATCTCTTATGTCTCCCTTAAGTTTCTTATGCCTCCCTCAAGAAAATAAAATAAATATTTTTTCCTTTTCGCTCCGTAAAAGAGGTGGGTCAACCTATGGCACTAGGTTCATAAAGTCTAGAAACCTCTAACCCAAGTGACATAATAACTCGTGGTTCAACAACCCACTAGTTATATGTAACTCCTTAGGGCGTACCCCTATACAATGAAGCAGGTCCATAGGTTCCACCACTCCATGGTGAATCCCATGACCCTATTCCAACACATTACGACATTAGAACCAACATAACAATCCATTTCAAATTCCAAGTGGAAAAAATCTCAAGCCTTGGGCTAGGCTATAAAAATTTTAAAATTAAAAATAAAATTTAAATCTTAGCAAAAAAATGGCCAATTAGCCATAGTGCAAAAATATGCATGTTAGTTAAACAACCAAATAAAATTCCTAAAAATATAAGAACACATCAATCAAGAAAATTGTTGGTTCTAGCAAGAAAAATAAAATGTTTAATTTACTGAATAAAATACATATAGAGAAGTAGCACAACAAAGTAACTATGTGATATTATATGGCCACCAAACCAAGGTACTCAATGAGTTGTTGGCACTCAAAATCGATCCTCAACTTGTAAAATAACATATAAAATAATACAACTGTTATCATCATTTTCCTCGATCATCCTTCCACCGCTTCCACAAGGTTCAACATAGTCGTAACTATACTTAGGTTGAATCCATACAATAACCATATAGGGAGAGAGAAAAAGAGTACAGTCACCATCTATTGAGCCTAAGGGGTCCACAAAACACAATATACATGACACCCATTGAGCAAATTCCATACATACCAAATGAACAAAAGTGGTTTTTCATCCTATGCAAGACTCCACTTCCTATCTCGTGCTCGGCTTGAGTGGTGGTTAATGGTACAGATTTCCTCACTCCAAACATACACACGTTACCAACATCCCTTGGGGTTAGTTAGTGTAGGGTTCACAAAGCAACACATAGCTACATCACTAACACAATGTTGATTCACACACATTAACCATAATTTCTTACACATGGTATATATACAAGGTATAACACAATCATTACTTCCACAGTTATGATCCATCACATTACCACATATCTTTGCATCTAATGTGCGATCAACTGTATAATAGGGATCATACATTCACCATATGTCACTAAATCACAACATGAACCATCACATGTTACACAAATACTATGTTTAATGAACACAATGAGTAACATTACAACATAAAATTAATTGTTATCTAACATGGTGACACACACGAGTCATCACAACATGGTGAAAACATCACAATACCATCTAATTCACTAAACAAAAATTATGTCATACAACACACCTACATACCACGGAATAAAAAGAACCTCCACACTCACGAAATCCACAACAACATTATTTTCACACAAACCAAGGCAGTACATCACACGTGAACTGCTCATTAAATCCATGAAAAGGAGAGATAATACTCTTATCACAAGCACATCAACATGATAACAATTATGCACTAAGTTACATGCATAACATGTGCGTTAATAATATCAAAATTATAATGTTGTTCACCTTACAAATTATATCACATTACTCTTCCAATATCCACCACCACCATGAGATAAAGGTTCGAGAGCATGAACCTCCACTCTAATACCAAATGTCACGCCCACAAATACAACAATGAAAATACTAGAATAATTTTATTTTTTACTTACATTGCTCACTACACAACGCCACAAGGGCTCAAGAAGAGAAACTCAACAATGCACAAGACACTTGCATAATTCATATACTAACACGGATACATGACTACACCATATACATGTCAATGCCACACTTTCCCCAATGAATGAATGCTAGAAATGACCCAACAAAAGGAAAAGGACTCAAGGGTTGGAAAACCCATAACACATCATTACCATGATTACATCCTAGTTACAATTAAAATTCCAAGAATATTATTGTTCAAGGGTAATTTTATCCTTTTTCTACCTACAGATTATTTAATTCATTTCACATTCAACTTACAGTCGACCTTTTAAGTTGGCTCTTTATCTCTTACGAAAATCTCCCTACCATACTTAATATACTTTGATAAATTTTTAAATCCATTCAACATTTCCAATCCAAGAAGTGTTATTTAGATTTATAAATATCTTTTGTTTTCTCGAATTTGATCTTGCCAGGCAAATCATATTCTTTTTTTCACAAGGAAATGTCTAATTGAGTAGTTATAAGGACTCCAAGAGTGACATTATCATGAACATCAAATCTCATTTCACTCTTGTATGATTTACTCTTATATCGCATTTTGGTCTCATTTTTAGCATTTTTTATAGAAAAAGGAGTTACGAAAGTATTTGTCTAACATCTTGCGAAGTACATGATTGGAAGCCTTATAAACTACGCATGACCCATAAGTGAATTTTTCTCGAGGTAATATCCCATGTTTCTACATTTCATGATTCCTCCTTTGAAATTTATTTTATTCATAATATAAAAAAGGGCATAACAGGGATTACGGGACCAAGTTTTTGGTTCCTTGGGTTATTTAAATTCAACATAATTCTAATAAATGTTGTTTGTAAGGAGTCACTTACCATTCTCTATCCACAAGATAACCCCTTAATTATCCAAGGTTTGGTTTAATTCCAATTACACCTAAGGATCTACACCCCAACTATATATGAGTTTAAGGTGAGAGTACAAATTAAGGCTAAAAACCTTCATGAAATACCAAGGTGATAATTTGTTATTAACCAAGGTAACACATTTATCTGTGATGAACTAAAAGGATAATTAACTTGAGTTTAACTCATAGCACAACTATTTCACTAGTTCTGTTATCTCTCAAAAGTGCACCCTTGTTGAGAGATGAGCTGTAGGGTTCTAAGCTTGCTCTTGATCTCTAAATTTTGTAAATACAATGAAAACACCTTAGTTTTATGGGTATAACTATTTTTAGGTGAGTCTTTGGTATCAAAGAAGATTCCTTTTATGTATCCTAAACTAATTTTTAGGGGATTTGAGGGTAAAAAGATGACTTTAAATGAATTGAAAATGGGGTGATACAACAAACGTGTTGAGGGATTTGACTGAGTACATGAACAATTAATTTGAGAATGAATTTTGGATGCACAAACCAATATTTTTCAGCAGAATATCAAGGCAAAACACTTTGTGTATTGAGGAATGAATCACAACAATACAATAAGATAAACATGCACACTAATATTATGCAGAAATTACTAAATTTTGCAGCAAGGTAAGATGATTAATCAGGGAATTTGACATTCACAAGAATTAAGGAGATATACACACCACTGCAAATAATTAGAAAGGCAGAAATCAATTCTCATTCAAGGAGAAAACTAGGCATTCCTATTTCTGAAAATTCCTCCTTGTGCCTTGCTAATTACACACAATATATAGCAAGATTATTCACCCATCCCATCCTAAAAATAGGTAAAAATTTGTACTCACCCATGCATGCTAATTTTACCCCTTTATCATGAATAAATAAAGGAATAAAAATAGATATGCTAATACAATGAGGCATTAAAATACTTGCTCGAAAAAATAAGTTTCAGTCAAGTACAGTTGACTAATCTATTTTTGATAAATTTGGATGAATAATTTGGCTAATAATAGCCCTTTCTTGTTATGTAATTCTTCTCCCATGTACATGCAAACTGTTTGATGTGACACTTGCAACTTGATCCCCTTCTGAGCATTAATTTAGCACTCTTTAATTTTGCCCCTTGGATGCACATGCAAAAATAACCTACTATGTGAGAAAAATAATTCCTTTGTCTTCATCCTTAGTAAAATATTACTCAACTCCAATTCACCCACTGTGGGGACCACTTGTAGGCATGTGCATACTTTTTCTTCTTGTAATCTATGGGGCCACCTGTGTACATGCAAGAATAATACTCCTTTTGATGTGACACCTCACTATTATACTCTTTGGCTTGGCTTTGTTGTTCACATGCTTAAAAATGGTCCCCCACCTTAATTCTATTTGGAGAGTACGAGGTCTTTTTACAAGAATAAGATATTTCTACAAAACTAAGGTAAGGTTTTGATTCTTATTTAATAACATGTGGTTGACCCATTATTGGCCCTTCTTTGACCTTGCATATTCATTACCAATGGGGCTCCTTTACCTTAATCATGGCATATCTTATGATTTGAGTAATCATTAAGGGACCTTTGTAATGTGGTATATGATATTCTTGGTTTGACCCCCACTTTTGATTATACATCATGGCAAATGATATAGTTTTTGAGATTTTGATTGATAATTATCACCACCTTTTTAATAACTAACATCATATGCTTTTAGAAATTAGTAAGATCAAATGCGATGATTTGTATTATAATGGGGATGGTCCCCTCCTTCTACGATGGATCGACCCTTGGCATGTCGGTGAATCATCTCTAACTCTGGTTTTGTTAGGGTTTTCTTTTTTATCTCCACGTGTGCTATTTTTGACCTCTTGATTGAGTTGAGGGTTTTAACACCATTGATCTTTTGTACTGCCGATATCCACCGTTGATGATAACTAGATCCAGGTAGAGGGTAGGTGAACTATGGATAGTCGATCTATGTACTTTTTTATTCGAGTTGTTCATTCTTTGAGTATCTAGGTTTGTAATTATTGTGGGTTGCATAAATCTCTGATTATTCCTTAGCCATTTGATCTTGTATTGATTGATCTGCAACATTGATCTCTTCACCGTGGTAGCGAGGTAGGTGGTAGTGATTGGAACATTGGTCATTTTATCATGGCATGATTTGATCTTTGCCATTGATCTTTAACTTTAATTAATTTTGGTTACACTATGGGTTTGTTGGTGAATAGGTTTATTTCATAACCTAAACTAGATCATTTCATTCACATTCCCAGTTTGGAGGGTGAATCCCAAGAAAAATTTCTTTAGGTTGCCATTGATGACTGATCTAAAGCTCAATTTTCTTCTTTAAATCGGTTTTATGAAGCTATGAACATCATCATTTTCACTCTATTTCGAGCTTCTAAGCATACTTAGACAAAGGTGGCCATGGTTATCATTGATTTGAACTCTCTATTCCATTTTTGAGCATGATATTTTGTGCATCTGCATCTCTGAGGGAGCACTATTTTATGATTATCGAGCCTCTGTAAATTTTTTTAGTCTTTCGAGCTTGGTTCCTTTATTATATTGTCACTGATTCAAGATTTCTGTGAGATTTTTTCATGTTGGCCACCATGGATTAAGGCTTAAGGTTTTTTTACCAGAGGAGAGTTACTGTGGAGAATGTTATGCATTACGAATTGTTGTTTATCATGCCACCATTCAACTATCTTTGCATTGAGCACCATTTGAGCTTCCTGAAGGTCTTTGATTCATTGTCTTTAGATATTTCTTCGAGCATTCCATACTTGAGCCTCTAAATTATTTAGCAAATTCACCATTTCGAGGGTTTTGAAGGTAAGGTTGTGTCATTCCTTTCGAGAAATAATTATGAGCAGTCTCTTTTCAACTTGTTGTCCTCTCAAAATTTTCCCCTTTCTAGGAAGTTCAAAATTGAAATTTTTTTAGTTAATGCCTTTTACATTTGATACCGGTAAAGGGAAAAGTCGAGAAGTCAAAAAAACTACATTTTTGAGTCATTTTGTGTGATTTGCGGGTTTGTCGGACATTTTTGTCCCATGTGTCCCAAGTTCATTCGGGCTCCCTGTTCACCAATCGGCGCTTTACCCAAAAATATGTTCTCTTGCGGGCCCGTCGGAACTTTTTGTTCCAAATGTCCCAAGTTCGCTCAGGCTCGTTGTTCACCTTTCGCCCACTTCAGCCGCATCGTGCACTTCTCACGTACTTTCATCCCTCATGTCCCGAAAACATTTGTGCATTCTGTCCCCACGTCACCCGCATCGGCCGAATCACTCTTTTGCGTCCCACGTGTCCCAAATGAACCAAAGGCCATCCGGGCTAATTTTTCCCGCTCTTCCCGAATATCTTGCTTTTTAAGTTGGTAGATGCATATTTAATGCACATTTATTATATTTCTCTCTCTAAACGGCTATTTAATAAGTTGTCCCCCTACGCATTTTTGCACATTGCTTTCTTGTTATCAATTGCTCATACCCTTGTAATCAAAATTTCTGTGCGCGTACCCATTCCCCCTGCAATTTCATCAAGAGTTCAGGCTGTGACTTTGTTTTTCAAATTTCTATCAACATGAAGATCAACTTCAAGGTCGGAGAAAGTTTCACCGCTTGATCAGCTGCGTTCTGATATCGGGGGACAGTGAAGTTCGTCACTGGACTTTGGAGATTTTTGGACTAGGATGACAGACCCGAACCCCTCTCCTATGGCGCAAATGATTCACGATAGTGGCTTGGAATTTTCCGTTGGTTTCCCAATCTCAGTGCAGTGTGCAGACATGGTACTCGCCTGCGGTGCTCATTTCAATCCCAACTCAAGCGAACTAACAAATGTGCATGGGGAGCTCATTACCAAGCTCGATGTTGCCGCCATTGGCACTGCCCTAAAGATTCCTGAAATGGATAATTCTATAGTAATCTCTCAGAACTAGGCACAGGCACTCTTCGACCAAGACAGTGAAAAATACAAGGCAAGGGTGGCAAATTCTTGGCTTAAAAACCCTAAAAAGGGGGCGTCCCGTCTATCCAAAGCTCTGTTTTGTGCCGATTTCAATGAGGAGCTATCAAATTTCATAATCTTATTAGCTCGGGTCATGGGCTTACCCTCTACCAACGAGTTCCATTTCTAGAT
The DNA here is from genome assembly GCA_018340775.1 of Taxus wallichiana var. yunnanensis. Taxonomy (NCBI): domain Eukaryota; kingdom Viridiplantae; phylum Streptophyta; class Pinopsida; order Cupressales; family Taxaceae; genus Taxus; species Taxus wallichiana. Next base: position 852,342,077 of record CM031243.1, read on the forward strand.
GTGCCCACTTATCAACATGTTGTGCGAGGAACTCGAATATCAATCCCAGGTAGAAATCATCAAAGCATGACCTTAAGCGAGTAGTTGTCTAATGTATAGAAAACCAATAAGTTTTACATGACTTCTTATCTGATGTATACCCTAGCGATCATCGGGAAATGGTTTAGATTCACATACAATGATGCTCATAAAGGTGACCCTATATATGCTTACATCGCCCTCAATTCACCCCGGACACTTTAGCAATCGCAACTTCGGGAGGGTGAATGATGCTTTCACCATGTACATTGTAAGACTTCTAGAGAGTGACACCGCAAGGAGGTTCTCAAGCTGATGAAGCCATGAGCCTAATATCGAAGTACGATGCCTACTTAGTCTAGTTCGAAAAATTCTCCTATATCAGGCTAGCAAGCTATGAGAGCACCCCTCTCAAGCTCCCTATGTTCTGTAATGATAAAATTTCCTTGATAGAGATATGCAGACAATTGGACAAGTTACACAGAACCTGTAGGGATAAGAAAATCACTGGCCTGCACTTCCCTATATCTTTGGGAAACTACACCTACAAGATGGCTCTAGATGCACAAAACATAGAGAGAGCCCTAGCTCCCATCATTGTCCATTTCTTTAGGCCAAGAACTTGTTTTTACTTGAATAAATTTATTGAGTAGAACCTCATAATCAATTACCATCATATGGCAGACACAGAAGACTATTAGGTTGATTGTGCTTTGATGATTTTGAGGCAAGGAGGAGACATTATGGCAGGTTTTCTCTCCAATTGATTCAAGAGCTTAACTTGTACCAAGTTCCTGAAGGGCTTCAGGATGAAAATTCCGACCTATTTTCATATGAATATGACACCTTGATCAAACACACTCCCTTGGAGGATTTGGATTGGTTCAAAAGGAGAAGGATGATATGGCTGAAATATTAGCCCATGTCCTAGTAAGAACCAAAATCTGGTTTGACAGGAGAGTTCGTGAGCTTAGAAGGCATTCAGGTGAGTCCTCCTCCAAGGATACTTCAACACCAAGGAAGGAGGCATTGACACCCAGGTTTGGAAGCACTGTCTGAGACCCCTCTGCCTCATCAACTAAAGGTCCTACATCCTCCACTCCTTCCTCATCCACCCAAGTGTATCAGAAGAAAATCAAGGAAGTCAAGAAGGATCCTGTTGAAGAAGATCCCCTAATGAAGCATTCAGAATTGCCCTCAGGACTAGAGAACATTATTGTTCTCAGTGAAAGTGAAGAGAGTGAAGTTCCAGTCTCTGTAAGCACTCCAGAAGCCCCAATGGATAAAGAGAAGGAAGTTCAAAGCACTGAGCTTCCGAGCACCATTAACTCCTCGTACTGAAGCCCCAGTGCCCCACTCATATCTCGACTTGACGAAATAAGAAAGCACAATTTGAGTGCCATGAGTTCTCTTTCTCTTGGTCTGCTTGCCTCGCCTTCTTCTTCCCCGCTCCTCTTTTGCATGGGTATAGCATTTCGTTGATAGTAGGAAAAGAAAGTCTTTCTCTCGGATATGGGGACCCAAATTTGATGTTGTGGTGGCCTTATTTGGTACTACCCTCCTACTCCCGCCAAAAGGCCAGACCACCTCATGAATAGTATCGATGCTCGGGGCCAAAAATTCCTAGAGATAGCAAAGCCCAAGGTTGACAAGCCGTAATAGGATTTGCGGTGTGTCTCGATTGAGAGCTCTTGAGGATCCCCATGGGAGAGTCCACCGCCGAAGGTGAGATTCAAAAAAATGAAAATAATCTTGTAGTTGTTATTATTGAAAAAGGAAATGCTTTAAAATGAGTATTTTTAATATGGAATGAATAGATGGATTAAACCCTTCAAGTGGAAACTTTAGGCAAATAAATTTAAATTGTGGGATGAATTTTGAATCACTCTAGTGAATTTTGTTTTATGTCGATTTAAAGGTTATATTTCTAAGGAACATGACTTACCCTATGCAGAGAGGCCAGGCTCTTGTTACCACCATTTAAGCAAGGTAGCGGTTTCAAAACCACCACTACGATAAGGCGTTGGTTCGTGAATTGTCACCTGTGTAGAGCAATGTCCCAGTGACCACCACCTTTCTCAGGTGGCGGGTCTTGTCGATACTTTAAATTTTCCTCCATAATTTCTATTTCATTAATGTATGTATTAGGAATAGGATGTTGTTATGTGTAAATATTTGTCGTAAGTGGTCCGGTAATGTTAAAATGTCAAAGTTTGGGTAATTAGAGAAGTAGGGTCTACATGATTAGGAATTAGAAATATTATATTGGTAATAAAGACAAGGAGTGAGGTCATAAATATTTTGTGTATTTTATTTGTAAAAAGTCTAAAAATGTGGAACCCATGTAAAATGATAAGGTTTATCTTATCTTAACGAGATAAGCCTACATGTACGAGATAAGAGTTAAGGTATGGAATATGATTCGTCGAGTGGATTTCTTATCCTATCTTAGAGATAAGATGGATAAGCCTGGAAGTTCTATAAATAGAGGCTACCCCCTCATTTAGCATAGAAAGAAGTAGTGAGAAATATTGTAGGAAGTGTGCGAAGGAAGCCATCGGTTAAAGGTGTGTTGAAGAAGCCATCGAAGAGGTGTAATTGTAAAGTTTCTCCCATAGTCTTGTTGAAGTACCTCATGGGTGAGATTGTAACAATTTCATGTTAATATTATAATTTACTTTGATATTTCAGATTTGTCATCATTAATCTTATCATAGTCGATGGTATTCTTGTGTTATGTTGTTGTTTTGTTTCAGTTACATCCACCAAACTAAAGGCATGTGCATTAGTAAATAATCATAGCACGAGGAGTTCGGTGAAGAATTATCATAGTGCGGGATTGGTGATGACATTTTGGTTCCGTTCTTAGGGACCATTCCTCGTTAGTGGATTTTACGGAGAGATATTCCCACTTAGTCAAAAATCAATTGGAGGGTAACCTTGTTTTTCTTGTGTAGTAGTTACCATGGTAAAGTCATTTTTACCGTGAATAGTAGTTACCATGTTAAAGTCATTTTTGCCATGAATAGTAGTTACCATGGTAAAGTCCTTTTTCTTTGGAATAGTATTTACCACGATAAAGTCACTTTTTACCGTGAATAGTATTTACTGCGGATAACTTCACTTTTCTAGTGAATAGTGTTTACCACGATAAAAGTCGGTTTTACCGTAGTAAGTCAAGTTTTACCATAGTTTACCATGGTCATTTCTATTTTCTTTGTAGAAAGGTGTAAAGTCACTTTCTAGTATAGTGATTCCAATTATTTGTGCACATAAGTCTTGTTGATTGTACTTGTGGGTTGGTATTTCACGGTGGTTACTTTTGAAAATGGGAAAGATTCCTGTTTTTTCAGCTCAATCTAATGAAGATGCTTCTTCTTTCATTCAAGAGTTTAAGCGATCTTGTATTTGTAATGGCCTTATAAGAGGAACAATGGACTGAATTTTTCCTACCTTTTTGGATGGTTCAGCACTTAGGTGGTTTGAAACACTAGGTGATAATGTGAAAAATTCATGGGATTTATTAACTGAAAGTTTTCTTGAAGAATTTGGTGAACAACAAAAATATGCAGATCTCATGATCGAGATCACAAAGCTATCCCAAGGAGAGAAGGAGAAGATAAGGGATTATCATGCTCGTGTTCTAGAGCTAAGGAGGAAGCTCGATGCCCAGATCCGGAAGGAAGGACTAGCGGATGGGTTGATGAATGGCGTGGATAATCTCCTCTGTAAGCACTTCATTCTTGGGATGAAGCCGAGAGATCGAGACAACGAGTGAAGTATGACCACCCAGGCTACCATTGAACAAGCAAAGGAGATTGCAAGAAGGCAAGAAGAAAGCATGGAAGAGGAGCCCAAAGAAATTGTTGCTAAAGTAGAGCCTACACCGGCACCTTTGGTCAGAATCCTGACCACTCCGGTGAGCACAAATATTTCTCCTAGTACATCTCTGAGTATGAAGATCTGCTCAAAAAGATGGGTCGATTAACTATTAATCTTCTTGAGGAAAGGAATTTAGTTCTCGGGGAGGAGATAGAGGTCGAAAAGAAATATTTACTGAAGTTGTTTGTTATGGTTGTTATAAAAGGGTCATTATAAGTATAATTGTCGAGATAGAGCTTCTACATCACAGTAAAGAGATAAATGATAAAGGAAAAGCACACCTGAATTCTCTTGATGTAGTAGATAAGAGTAGAAATAATGAAGTAGATGTGTTTGTAACAAAAAGAAAGAAAGAAAAAGATAATCAAGATGGAAATGATCCTAAGAAGATGAAAGGAGAAACTAGTAAGAAACATAGGAGAAGAAAGTTGGGTGTGCGGGATTTTACGATTTCACGGGGCAAGGACCATACTCCATCTTGGAAGATCTGTCCAAAAGGCTGCAAATATTACATATGGTCAACTCTTGGCTATGTCTTCGAGAAGAGGCGGGAGTTGCGAGGTGGACTCAATGCTCGAAGAAGGAAGGAGGTTGAGGTCCCACTGTTTTGGAGGCGGAGGCGGATCCTATGCTCCACAAGTGAGGTATTATGTAATGGTATTTCAATTCATGATGTCTTAGTTGATGGAGGTGCTGCGATTAATGTAATGACCAGTCTGTAATGAATATGTTGGGTTTAAAATTGATCGCCCTTGACACTTATGTTAAGGTCATTAAATAAAGGAAAAACTAAACCGAGAAGGTGTAGTTTCAAATGTGGCAATATCATTATGGGTGTTGTATGTGTGGTAGACTTTCGGGTGATGAAAAATGGTGCTGTTGCATACCCAATCTTTCTTTGGGAAGACCATGGCTAAGGAGAGTTCATGCGAAACTCTTTGGAATGAAGGTTTCATGACACTTGGACGTGGTAGAGAGAGGTGAAGATAAATGTGATCCCTCGACATCATAAAAGCGAGAACACAGTGGATTCAAGTGATGAAACCCGATGATTGGACATCCTCGATTACTCTAGTACCGGTGAAGTGGACACTTTGAAGATGAAGAAAGTGAGGTGGATGTTTCAGTCATGGATATCCTTCCCGAGTCACACCAACTCATGACCCCATAAAATTATCTAAGAAGAAGTTGATGATCGTCTCCAACAAATAAAGATTGGTGATCTTTGTGATGGAGAGTGAGAAGGAATCCTACCTCTAGCTCTTTCGAAGGTACATACACCTATTCACTTTTGATTACAAGGAACTCCGTCAAGTAAGTTGGGTAGAACATTGTATTGAGTGGTAGATGGTCTTAAGCCCATAAAGCAAATGCCATATAGAATGAATCCTAATTTTTCCAAGGCGTAAAAGAAGAAATAGATAAGTTGCTTGATGCGGGATTCATATTTCTTGTGGAGAATTCGAGAATGGGTTTCTCCCATTGTGATCTCAATAAAAAAGAATGGGAAGCTACGCATTTGTGTTGATTACGGGAAGCTCAATAAGGCAACAAAGAAGGATCATTACCCTCTTCCATTTTCGGATCGGATCTTGGGCCAAGTAGGCTGGCGGGAGTGCTATAGTTTCTTTGATGGATATAGCGGCTCTGACCAAGTTCGTATAGCGAGAGAAAGATCAGTGAAGACCACGTTCACCACTCCTTGGGAGCGTTTGCTTATAGAGTTATGCCTTTTGGGTTGTGTAATGCTCGGCAACATTCCAGCGTTTGATGAATAGGGTGTTCGAACCCTACATTGGGACCTTCATCGAGTATTTACGGATGATTTTTGCATCTATGGGAGCAAGTTGGACCACTGCCCGAGATGGAGACAACATTTCAAAGGTTAGATGAAGCACAAGCCTCACTAAACCCTCTGAAAGTGTGTCTTTGGATGTTCTAAAGGTGTTTTGTTAGGGCATGTTGTATCCGAGAGATGGTATTGGTGCGATCACGATAAAGTTTCAAAAATCAAAGATTTACCATTTCCTATGAATAGAAGTAAGTTGAGATCATTTTTAGGCCATGTGGGTTCTTATAGAAGGTTCATCAAGAATTTCTCAAAGATTGCCTGACCACTAACCCGAGATTCTTGAAGAAGGATGTTACTTATGAACCGAGGAAATAAGGCGCATGAAGCTTTTGGACAAGCTGAAGGAAGCCACAGGTGTCTTCACTGTTTTGAAGAATCCAGTTGGAGCAAGCCATTCATTGTGTACACTGATGCCTCGAGATGCGCACTAGGTAGTACTTTGAGCCAAAAGGATGAAAATGGGAATGAACATCCAATTTACTTTGGGAGCGAGACAAATGAGCGATCTTGAGGTAAACTATCTTTATGCTGAAAAAGAGGCTCACGGCTATCATTTTTTTGTAAAGAAGTTTAGAAATTACTTGCTTTAGGGCAAAAATTTATAGTTGTAACGGATCATCGAGGCTCTAAAATATATTGTCAATAAGCCTAACCCATCGGGGAGGATAGCAGATGGATAATTTTGCTACAAGAATTTGAATTTGATATTATAGATAGGCCGGGAAAGAAGCATGTCAATGCGGATGCACTCTCTCGAGCCTATGATGGTTTAGGATCATCTTGTGATGATGATGATTTTCCCGATGCGACATTGTTCTCCCTTGACACAATCCCTAGTGAATACATAGATATTTGGAATTATCGAATGAATTCAAGTTTCTGATGGTGCCAATGCAAAGACTAAGAGAAAGATTACTCAAGCCGATCGTCCATATTCTATTACGCATGGAGCATTATTTCGAATAGGACACGATGGGCGAGTCTGAGAGGCGATTGGACGTGATCGGAAAGGAGCTGCTAGAAGAATTCCACAATGGTACATGTGGAGGGCACTTCTCTAGGACAACTTACAGCAAGAAGGATCTTGGATGCGAGTTATCAACGGCCCACTCTTTTTAAAGATTGTTATAATTATTGTAAGACATGTGATATTTGTCAAACACATGGTAACCAGTAAGACTTCATCGACTCCATTATGTCCTATTCTTCCCCTTGGTCCCTTTGAAAAGTGGGAATAGACATTGTAGGTCCACTTCCAACTACATCACGCCAAAATAAGTATATTGTAGTTGCCACAGTTATTTAACCAAGTGGGTTGAAGCTAGGCCATTGAAAACAACTTCCATGGATGAAGTGGCAAGGTTCATATATGAGCGTTTCACACCAGATTTGGTTGTCCATTAGAAATTGTAACGAGATCAAGGAAGCCACTTCATTAATGAGGTGGTAGAAGCCCTAGTCAATAAATTTTCTATTAAGCACGGGAAGGCAACAACATACAAGCCAAGCACAAATGGACGGGTGGAGCGAACAAATTTTGTGTTGTGTCAAATTCTAGCAAAGATGCGGCCTTGCGGTACATAAATGGGATAAAAGGATTCATGCGGCATTGTGGGCATATAGGGCAACATCAAAGTCAGCAACAGGATACTCCCCATTTCGATTGGCCTATGGCATTGATCCGAGTTCTTCTATTGAGTTTGATATTCCCCTTTGTGAGAGTTATGAAAAATGAAAGGATGGATGAAAGTGATTCGATAAAAGAAAGGTTGGTACATCTTCATTTGCTAGAGGAAATGAGGAAATAGCAAAGGATCTGAAGCCATAAGAAGAAAATGAAGCGAGAAGGAATACTTTGATCAAAGATCCGGTGGTCTCCATTTCATGTGAATGACTTGGTTCTAGTATATGATTCAGAGATACAAAAAAAAGAAGACAGAAAATTTCTTCCAAAATGGATGGGGCCCTACAAAATAGCAGCATGTGCATGAAAATGGTACGTCTGAATTGGAGGAATTGGATGGCACTCCCATTACTGAAATGGGTCAACCACGACAAGTTGAAGATTTTCCAAGCACCGAGAATAGTCTACTCAGGGGACGGAGTAGAAGCTAGGAAGGGGAAGATGTCGACACTAAAATTTTCCTCCATAATTTCTATTTCATTAATGTATGTATTAGGAATAGGATGTTGTTAAGTATAATTAGTAGTAGCGTCGATAGAAGATAACGGCGCCGTCGATGCGGTGTCGCCATAATGTGGAGTACGGTAATAGTCAAAGTACAATAGGAATGTTGTAAAAGTAAATATTTGTCGTAAGTGGTCCGGTAATGTTAAAATGTCAAAGTTTGGGTAATTAGAGAAGTAGGGTCTACATGATTAGGAATTAGAAATATTATATTGGTAATAAAGACAAGAGTGAGGTCATAAATATTTTGTGTATTTTATTTGTAAAAAGTCTAAAAATGTGGAACCCATGTAAAATGATAAGGTTTATCTTATCTTAACGAGATAAGCTTACATGTACGAGATAAGAGTTAAGGTATGGAATATGATTCGTCGAGTGGATTTCTTATCCTATCTTAGAGATAAGATGGATAAGCTGGAAGTTCTATAAATAGAGAGGCCACCCCCTCATTTAGCATAGAAAGAAGTAGTGAGAAATATTGTAGGAAGTGTGCGAAGGAAGCCATCGATTAAAGGTGTGTTGAAGAAGCCATCAAGAGGTGTAATTGTAAAGTTTCTCCCATAGTCTTGTTGAAGTACCTCATGGGTGAGATTATAACAATTTCATGTTAATATTATAATTTACTTTGATATTTCAGATTTGTCATCATTAGTCTTATCATAGTCAATGGTATTCTTGTGTTCGGTTGTTGTTTTGTTTCAGTTACATCCACCAATAGGAAAAATAATCAATCATGCAAGTTTTAACGAGGTTCTAACTAAAATTATCATAGTGCCGGATTGGTGATAAAAATTAGATCGGAAACAATCTCTAGTTTTAACTTGGTCTAACTAAAATTTAAGCTTGAAAAATTAAGAGTAAACCTCTAAAAAATGAAGGTAAAATTTCATTGTTCAAAACAAATAAATCTTCAAATGGTTAATTAAAAGTGCTCAATCTCATACATATAAATGGAGGTAGGGTTTGGCCCAAATAAGGAACTCAAACTAAAAAAATGTTGTGACAACACCAGATTTGGAAAGGAGACCCCCTCCAATCTAAAAATGAAAGAAATTACAATGATAAATCTACAACCTTAACTAAACTAAGCTTATATTTGTAAATTCCTCCATAGTTCTTTCTTTCTTGCTCCCATGGCTTCCATCTCTCCAACCTACAAACTAAACAAAGGAAAAAGGGACCAAATGAGGAGACAAGGGTAAAGAAAAGGATTAATAATAATTCATAAGGATATTTAGGGTTAGTTTGGAACCCTAGGATTTAGTGGCCATAATTAAATTGATCCAAGGATTAAGGATCAACCCTATAATTTTTGGGTAGAAATGAATATTATGGGTGTTTTAAAATAAATTTAAAGGTATGTGTAGATAAGTGAACTAGGGCCAATTAGTACCTTTGTGTGAAAGTCATTACTTTAGTTCCTAGTATGTTTTAGGAAATTAATGAAATGGACATTTAAGTTATTAAGATAATGAAACTAAACTAACCAAGTATAAGGTTAATCTTTTTGAGTTTGAATGCTAATTAAGGAGGAGAAAAACATTTAACCAAGTAAATTAAATTATGGCACCTTCCTAGTTGACTCTAATTAATTGACCTTAGAGATAAATTAAGAATATTTAATCATTTAACTTAGACCTGGTCCATCCTTTGTAAAGTAGAGATTATTGGTGAAAATTAATTTAACGTACACTAGGGGTTGACACCCTTGCAACCTTATAACTTAAAACAAAAATAATAATTTGCCACAACCTTCTGGATAAGTGTATAAGTTTTAATGTGTTCCTAGAACATCGTTTTTGTGGGTGTCACACTACATATCACAAATTCTCATGGAAAAATATTAAACATCTATAGGATCCATTTATAACACAAGGACCTCCTTTACAAATATATGCAACACACTTGACTGTACACTTTAAACATAGAGTGATAATTCTACAAAAGATCATGAAGATATTTTTTACAATTCTTCCCAAATGGAGAAAAAGTATAGAGGAGAAGGATATATCAACTAGAAAAGCATTAGGAGGTGACATTGAAATGTACACTCCTCCTAAATGAAAACTCTAAAAGGTCAAGCATTGAAGGAAACTTGAAGAACTTTACAACACACAATGGCTTTGTAAACATATTTGCAACTTGATCTTCAGTTGGGTAGTATTGGAGATCTATATCACCACGAGAGAACCTTCTCTCGAGATAAAATGCTTATGAAATTCTACATTCTTTTTTTCTTTGATGCTTGAGCTAGATTCTTAGCAAGAGAAATTCAACTCTAAATACCTAAAGAAAAGAAGTACTTTCTTTAGCTTCTAAGTGTATCTCTTCCAACAATCGCTTCAGCTGCATGACTTCTTTAGCTTCTTCCCTTGCACTTCTATACTCTTCCTTAGTAGAAAAATTGAAGACTATTGGCTACTTTTTACTGCTCCAAGTAATAACACCTGCACCAAAATTGAACACATATTCAAATAAGTTCAGACTTTCTATCTAACACAACACCAACATGGTTAACAACATAGTATAAATCATTATTTATTTTTCTTTTAACCATCTATAAAATTTAGACCGATAGGTTAAAAAATAAAGTTGTATAACAACGTAAATAATATGCTTAACAACTAACCATGTTATATTACAAATATGTTGAACAATTTCAACATATTAATCATATAAAATATATATTAGATAAAATCAGTATTGATGTCTCCAATACAAACACAAAGTTGTCCCCAAGGGTAATCTGATATTCATATAACACTTTTTACTACTCACATACTAGTTTAGAAATGCTTAATCAACAACATATATATCTTCATTATCTATTTTATGTCTTAAAATTTGTGATAAGATAACATATATGTAATAATGACACAATCATGTAAGAATAAGCCCATTCTAATATACTCAACTAGATCTTGATTTCAAATCCATTAACTAGTCATTAACAAGACTTATCTTTGATAATTGGTTAAAATTACTTATAATAAGTAAGTAATTTACATAACTAAACAATATTTGAGAATACTCAAATTGATGATGATATTTCCATCTTTATCAAGGATATTAATTATAACTTTAGGTTTGTGACCAAGGCTTAGTAGTATTAAGTAGATTTGCATTTTTTTTTATTGATAATATTTGGAAAAGGCTCCAAGGGCCAATACAACAAAGATATTACAATGAATCTCACAATTATTTAAACAACAAAAAAAAGAGCCACACAAGATTAGCTCATACAACAAATAAAAATGGAAGTAACCCACCAAACAAGAACAAAACTTAGCCCTTAGTAGAGGATTGAGATATTAAGGTCATATGTGATGGAGTTGAAACCTACATAAAAGAGATTTTTTTCTTATTCTTGACCAAATTCCATTCACCCTGATTTGAATCATCTCCATTTGGTCCACACGGGAGAATAACATCAATCGAAGAAATAGGTTGATACATCAATTTGGGAGGGGAAGAAGGGACCTCTCCCTCACCTCTTATTCGAAATATTTGGAAATACCATAAAAGATTCATTTTGAGGCTCCTCGAAAATTTCTCAACTACAAGAGTAGACTCGACCTTAGAAAGGATCTTCACAGAAGATTAATCTTCTTTACAATCAATAGGGGATTCAACCATACGGTCGAAGGGAGTGAATCCTTCCATAAAGATGAAATTACTCTATTTTTTCATTTGGATTACCCACACGCAGCACTCAAATTCCCCTGTCTAGAAACATATATGGCAATGAAAGGAAAATCTCTCATAATCCAATCTTTGAATCCAAACCCTTTCACCAATTTGCAACTCAATCTTGTCTGGTAGATCAAGGGGGACATCCATGTCTACGAGAATACGAGCGTAAGAGGGATGTACCAGTTGATTTGATACCTCATCTCGTAGCAACATGACCTCGCAAAGCATCACCAATAGCCTCAAGACATGATTTAGAAAAAAATTGTAAGGGAAGACACGGAGGCTAACCCAAACAAGCATTCAATCGAAATAATCACTCAATGGATCAAATGAAGGGAACCATGGTTTAGTCATTAGACCATGATCACCCCATCTATAATAGGTCTTATTGATAGCATCCTTATCTTGGCCAAATTCATAAACAACAATTAAAAATTCGTTCGAACAAGGATAAAGTTCCACTTTACCCGAAATTCATGGCTCCGAGGATTCAAAATCCACTCTTGTAGATGAGAAAGCTTCAACCATAGATGCTGGAAATAAAAATATGAGCCTATGATTACAAATATCTTCCTCCCATCCCTGAACTTGAAGGATAAGGTCATCTTCAAAATTAAGAATAGGAATATTTGTTGAGATTTTGAGGGGTTTCCTATCACCTCTATCCCCATTCACATCCCCAAAGATATGAGTAGCTACAAATGATTGATCATTATAGGCTCCACTACTTTTACCACCATCGTTCAGGGTAGATCATCACCACCCTGCTTACCCAAACCTCCTCCAAGCACCCTTGCCTTCATCATTGTTATAAGAAACGAGGCCGCATATACCACTAAACTTTTCCCCAAAAGGACTGCCATCCTTCCATGAGCCCGAGATCTAACCACTCTAACATATTGGCTACTATTACATGCCCCATGTCCACTAGGGTTAGGGATCACCTTCAATTCCATTATTTATTTATTTTAAAAAAATTTAAAAAATCCAATCATGAAAGGTATATTTTAGCAAAGTATCTGTTAGAACGCTCTAAGGGCTTCACTTCCTACTTGGAATGATCAGGGAAGATGTTCATCAAGAGAAAATTGATGGGATTAATGCAATCAACTTGATCTCGATAATCACGCTCAAGCCTTAGAGCCATCACTCTTCCTCCAAATTTGTGTGCTTGTCTGGATATATTATGTAGATCAAGTTGTATAACCTTGAGAATAGATCCTGTTCAAGTAAGGTCATGTGGGCTGCATATGTTACATATTAACCATATTTATTAATCAAATCACATATAATTATCTTTGATAAAGGAAATTAAATAATATAAAGGTATGAAGTGATTTAATAGGGTGTAGACATGTCACCGATCTAAGGGATAAAAGTGGGACACATGGTGTAATTATGCGGGCTTTGAACCAAATTTATTTTGTGGACATCAAGTATGTGGTAGACATGAGGAAAAGAAGGAAATAATCACAAATTCACACAAAGTAAAACCTAAACCAAATCAAAAGTTATCACATGTAGAGTTGTTGTTCCTCTTGACATACACAAATTTAAATGGCCATAACTTTCTCTCCATAACTCCAAATTAGAAAAAGAATTGGTCTCTTTGGAAAGTTATTTTTGAGACCTTCAATACAACATCATAATATTCTAGAATTGATGTATTTTTGTGAGAGAAAAATAGGAAAATAGTTTGGGTATTAAAAAAATATTTCTAGAATTCCAATCATCATATTAAATTAGTTTGTCATGCCAACAAATTACTCCCAAAAATACAACAGTGAAAATACTAGAATATTTTTTTGACTTACATTTCTCACTACAAAACACCACAAGGGCTCCAAGAATATAAACTCAACAACACAAAATACACTTACATAAGTCATAGACTAACATAGACACACAACTACACAATATACACGTCGATGCCACACTTTCCCCAATGAACGAATGCTAGAAATGATCCAACCACAATAAAAGGACTCAAGGGTTGGCAAACCCAAAACACATCATTACCATGATTACATCTTATTTATGATTAACATTCCAAGAATATTATTGTACAAGGGTAATTTTATCCTTTTTCCACCTACGATTCTTGAATTCATTTCACATTTAACTTACGGTTCAACCTTTTAAGTTGTCTCTTTATCTCTTACAACAATCTCCCTACCATAGTTAATATAGTTCGATAAATTGTTGAATCCATTCAACATTTTCAAGTCAAGAAATGTTATTTAGATTTATAAATATCTTTTGTTATCTCGAAGATGATCTCGCCAAGGCAAATCATATTCTTTTTTTTTCACAAGGAAATGTCTAATTGAGTTATAAGGACTCCAAGAGTGACATTATTACTTGCCTCAAATATCATTTCACTCTTGTATGCTTTACTCTTACATCGCATTATGGTCTCATTATTAGCATTGTTTTATAACAAAAGGAGTTATGAAATTATTTGTCTAACATCTTGCAGAAGTACATGATTGGAAGCATTATACACTATGCATGACCCACAAGTGATTTGTGTTCAAGGTAATATCCCTTGTTTCTACATTTCATGATTCCTCTTGTGAAATTTCTTTTATTCCTAATGTCAAAAAGGTCATAAAAAGGGATTACGAGAAGATTTTTTCGGTTCCTTGGGTTCTTTAAAGTCAATATAATTCTAATCAATTTAATTTTTAAGGAGTTACTTACCATTATCTACCCACGAGTTAACCCCTTAATTAGTCAAGGTTTGTTTTAATTCCAATTGCACCTAAGGATATACACCCCAACTATATGTTATTTTACGATGAGAGTAAAAATTTAGGCTAAAAACCTTCATTAAAGACCAAGGTGATAAGTTGTTAGTAACCAAGGTACTACATTTATCTGCGAGGAACTAAAAGGATCATTAACCAAAGTTTAACTCATAGCACAACTATTTCACTAGTTCCATTTGTGTCATCTGGATCCCATAAGGATTTCATTTTAATCATGAAATTTATTTCGTAAGAAAATGCAACCCACTAGGATCCTAAAAAGTGTTTACTCTGCTTATACCATAATTATTTTTACCATGTCACTCTTAGCCATTGGGTTTATGATGATGTCGCTAAAAATACCGACTTTGAAGATAATTCAAACTAGGGCTCTTATTAACTTAATCCATAAGGTGACATCGAGTGTAGCGAAAAGAAGACAATCCTAAAGATTTAGTTTTTCACACTAAAATAATTCACAAAAGACAGGTAGTTATACATGATTCGTATACTATGGTTAAGTGTTTATTTTAGATCTCTTTATTACATTTACAAGGTAATAATCTAACACACTAATTAAGTAATCATCTATTGAAAACTAGAAGCACAAAGACAATATTTTAAATTAAAATTCATTTAACATACATATCCAACGCTTACAATACAAAATTTGAGGATCAAAATAACACTCATGTGTGGATGAACATCCCCTTAAACCCGACATCTAAAATATTACAAAACTTCAATTATAAACATTTTCATACATTGTAAATGTTGCAATTTCATCTCTGATTTTCATTTAACATATATATATATATAACCCTCTTTTTCCCATATGTAAATATGAATAAAAAGAACACCTTTAGTTACATGCACATTTCCCAAAGCACCCCTAAAACTAGCATCTCATACACATTATAAAATTGCAATAATAAAATTTACCGTAACATAACAATACATATATACATTTTCCAATGACATATAAAAATTGCAATAATAAACAAAGAATTACACCACGCATTTTCGCCATCTTACTTCAATCCTAAAAAATCATATGAGAATGAAGTCAATGATAAATTTTTGGCATGGTATCCACCCTAATCTAGCATAATTAATGTTATCTAATCTCCCATTTACATAATAATAATAAAAATTTCCTTCAAAAGGAAACGGTTAAAGAAATGTATTCATTTCATTTCATTTCACATCATTTTGTAGTGGAGGAGAGAGAAAGAGATAAGAGAGGGAGAGAAACACTATTTTCCAAAAAGTCAAATCTCACATAACAAGCCACAAGATAGATTTCCAAACATTTATCTACAAGTGTCAACAAGTTTCCATTGTGGTTTGGTAACCCAATGGGGGTCCTACAACTTTTTTTTTACGTTTTCCTTCAAGTTGCAAAAATGTTCAATTTAGGATCGAAGGCTAAGAAACCACTTTCAAACATTGTCTTCTAAGGAGCAAACACACCATGGATAAATTTCTATGTCTCCATATATACACAAATAGTTCACAGGAATTGATGGAATTTAGAACTGGCAAACATTTTACAATTGACGCCCAGTTTTTTGAGGCCATTGATCATAATTGGCTTGGTTGTAAATGATCAAAAGTTATCTTGAGGGCTTAGAAAATCATGTCCAAAACTAACATTTGATGGATAAACACGCAATGACATAATTCTTATAGATTCCCTTTATATGTAGAATTCATCGTAGTCAACGGACTCGAGAACTCCTGGTCGTAATTTGTCAAGTTTTACCTAGTCAAACTATGACCAGAGGCCTACAAAATTCCCTTGTAAAACTATCTAGAAGAGTTTTTTTCCCAAAGCTGAATGTTCCAAGAATTTTTCTAGTAAAAATACTAGAGGTTTGTGAATGTGGAAGACAGTTCATTTCTCATGGTTCAAATGGTGAGCCAAACGAGACCCAAACTTTTAAGTTTTAGCATCTTCCTACATTTGTAAAATGGTGTAACATGGCTCCCGAGGGGGTGGAAAAAGAGAACAAATGGTTAATCGGGGTAAATTTAAGCCTTATAAGACCCAATGCATAACAAGGAACACAAATGGAAGTTAATATCTCTTTTCTGGGTTATAGAAGGTTGTTTTGTGAGTTCCTAAATTTTGTTTTTTCTAACTTTGCAAGTTAAACAAAAATAGTTGTTTTAGTTTATGTAGCATCTAGCTCTCACCAATACCAATGGACAAAAGCACATACAAGGTTGCGGTAGCAACATGGTTGATGGTCAAATTGTAAATCGGAACGTAGATAACCAGATGGAGTTTTATTGTTTCTCACTAACATTCTAATTAAAATACCCAACTGTATATTTATCTAATGGTTTATTATTTCTATTACATTGCAAATGAAGAACCAAATTATATAAAATTATAAAAGACAAAGGTAAGGAGACCATGCCTAAAAATAATAACATATGTAATGCAAGAGGTGTTCCAATATGGTTCACCAACATTTCACAAAGCTCCAACTCTCCCTCTCTCTCAGCATTCTGCCTAACAGTTTACGTGCATCCACAACTCCACCATTTGTACTATTCAAGATGAAATCCAAGGCCACATATGTGTTATACCACTAAGCACGATGAGCTCCAATAAACCAATGAACTTCATTAAATTAAACCAAATTGCTATATTTCCAACCAAAGTAACTTTCCACAAAATACACATTCGTCATCTCAACACATTGTCTCCCTCCAATCATAATGGTTTCCACATTTGAACACCAAAATATGTTTTCAACAATGAAGCCATCATGGACACAAACACTCAACAAGCTATTACACTCACCAACAACCATCAGGTCATATGGGTATGCGGTTCATTGACTTCCTCAAAATTCCCATTTGACAAAAAATTAGAAGAGGATGATTAAGGTTGTGGAGTTTGGTTTTAAACCTTCCAAAAAAATCTTGAAATTTTCTCATGCCATTTCATCAAAACCATTTGTGCAGTCCCTGTACCAAGGTGTCTATTTTGGCACAACCAAGGAGGATGTTGTCCAAGGTAAACAAATCAACTTGGACACTTGTAGGAAGCATTTTCTTGGAAGTTTCAAAATTTGTTTCAACAAAACCACTTATGTATATCTAGCAATTAGCTCATTCCATGAGACTACCTTCACTTAAGGAATTCTGAAAAATAGTTGGCATGCCCTATGTATGCACCCTTTCTTTGCATTCATGCCTTGCCGTAAAACTTGAAACTAAATCATCGATAAGGGTGGGTTTTTTACATGGATGTGGGGTCGAGAAAATAAACAAGTCAATTGCATTTTCTTGAGAGTTTCTAAGGTGATTCAATGCATCCATTTTGTGCATGTCCTGCAATCATTTCTTCCCCACATTTCCCCTCAAGAATTTTTGCAATCATGTCACTTGCCTTGTCTAGGAATTTAAAGGGTACATTACTCTTTTGGTATCAGAGAAACCATTTCTCAAATCTCCCAACTAGACATCCCAAAATATTCTTAACAAATTCCATTTCATGTAAATCATGCAGTCAAATTTTTCCACCACACAAATTTTTTTAAGACATTCTTCGAAATAGTTCATGTGCTTGTATATGCATCCACAATTTACATACACATCTACTAGAGCACTTAAAACTATGACATCAACAAAATTTCTCTATCTCTTATGCTTTGTTCAATGCCCATGCCCTATTCAAGAGGTTTCATTTTAACACAAGTTTGGGACTATGCGAGTAATCGTGAACTGAATTGTTTAATACCTATTCATTGCTTTAGGTGACACTTTGCCACCTTAAAATCCTCTTCTTCCCGCCTCCCACCGCAACTATCTCATTTCTTTTAGATTTACAATGTTAACTTGGATTTGAGCATGGTTAAAGCTCCTGAATTCACCATTAAAATGATTATATTATTATGCACGGAAGCATATAAATCACGACACCTCCTAACCACTCACATCAGCTCACCCCTCTAAAAAACACCAGCCTGCATGCCTTCACATGGGTAAATTAATCCACTCACCAACAAAAGCCAACAAAAATCCCTCCCTTTACTTTTTTATATTATTTTTTTGTTAAATTTCATTATTTTCACATTATATATATATATATATATTATAAAAATGTTTGGCACTATATCTCCCCACTTATGAAGGCATCTTCCTCGATGCGGCACAAGGGGAGGATAAATGTGTGTTTACACTAGGAGATCAATAATGACAACTCTTCCCTAGGGAAATGAACTATGTCGCTAAAATGTGACCACAAGGTAAAAGAAAAGTCTTGATGATTTCTTAATGTTTTGTAAAGATTGGTAGTTCTATTTTACATTGTTACTTAGTCTTTACCTTTTAAGTATTTATTAATCTCAACTCTTAGTATTTCATTGTTTAATATTTTAATCGATTTACTTTTTTGGGTTCCTAATAGAAAATTACATCACAATACCACATCGGGGCCAAACAGAACATTAATGGTTCACAAGACATCATGGCATGTATCTTCAAGATTATATCACATCCTAAGAACTCAAATGAACCACGAAGGAACATACATAGTTCTCACCACATAGTACTGATTACACATGCCCCCAAAACAATAATACTCATAACATAAACATAGTATAACATGGAACTCCCCAAAGTACACATACAAATTTTTCACACAACTCCAAAAATAACCATATATACATAGTGTCAAAACGGAATCAAAACATCAATCCTCAACATCATAAAGCATAGCTAGACTCACATGAGTACACATACATCATAACTCAACCTCTAGATACCTCCCAAAACATCACAAAACAACTCCATATACCTCCCAAAGCCTCTATCACACACACACAAATCTCTTATGTCTCCTTAAGTTTCTTATGCCTCCCTCAAGAAAATAAAATAAATATTTTTTTCCTTTTCGCTCCGTAAAAGAGGTGGGTCAACCTATGGCACTAGGTTCATAAAGTCTAGAAACCTCTAACCCAAGTGACATAATAACTCGTGGTTCAACAACCCACTAGTTATATGTATCTCCTTGGGACGTACCCTATATAATGAATCAGGTCCATAGGTTCCACCAATCCATGGTGCATCCCATGACCCTATTCCATAAATTATGACATTAGAACCAACATGACAATCCATTTCAAATTCCAAGTGACAACAATCTGAAGCCTTGGGCTAGGCTATAAAAATTTTAAAATTAAGAATAAAATTTAAATCTTAGCAAAAAAATGGCCAATTAGCCATAGTTAGTGCAAAAATATGCATGTTAGTTAAACAACCAAATAAAATTCCTAAAAATATAAGAACACATCAATCAAGAAAATTGTTGGTTCTAGCGAGAAAAATAAAATGTTCAATTAACGAATAAAATACATATAGAGAAGTAGCACAACACAAGTAACTATGTGATATTATATGGCCACCAAACCAAGACTCAACGAGTTGATGGCACTCGAAATCGATCCTCAACTTGTAAAATAACATATAAAATAATACAACTGTTATCATCATTTTCTCGAATCATCCTTCCACCGCTTCCACTACAAGGCTCAACATAGTTGTAACTACACTTAGGTTGAATCCATACAACAACCATATAGGGAGAGAGAAAAGAGTACATGTCACCATCTACTGAGCCTAAGGTGTCCGCAAAACACAATATACATGACACCCATTGAGCAATTTCCATACATACCAAATGAACAAAAGTGGTTTTTCAGCCTATGCAAGACTCCACTTCCTATCTCGTGCTCGGAGCTTGAGTGACTGGTTAATGGTACAGATTTCCTCACTCCAAACATACACCTATTACCAACTTCCCTTAGGGTTAGTTAGTGTAGGGTTCACAAAGCAACACATAGCTACATCACTAACACAATGTTGATTCACACACATTAACCATAATTTCTTACACATGGTATATATACAAGGTATAACACAATCATTACTTCCACAGGTTATGATCCATCACATTACCACATACTGCATCTAATGTGCAGTCACTGTATAATAGGGATCATACATTCACCATATGTCACTAAATCACAACATGAACCATCACATGTTACACAAATACTATGTTTAATGAACACAATGAGTAACATTACAACATAAAATTAATTGTTATCTAACATGGTGACACACACGATTCATCACAACATGGTGGCAACATCACAATACCATCTAATTCACTAAACAAAAATTATGTCATGCAACACACCTACATACCACAGAATAAAAAGAACCTCCAACACTCAAATCCACAACAACATTATTTTCACACAAACCAAGGCAAAGACATCACACGTGAACTGCTCATTGAATCCATGAAAAGGAGAGATAATACTCTTATCACAAGCACATCAACATGATAACAATTATGCACTAAGTTACATGCATAACATGTGCGTTAATAATATCAAAATTATAATGTTGTTCACCTTACAAATTATATCACATTACTCTTCCAATATCCACCACCACCATGAGATAAAGGTTTTAGAGCATGAACCTCCACTCTAATACCAAATGTCACGCCCACAAATACAACAATGAAAATACTAGAATAATTTTATTTTTTTACTTACATTACTCACTACACAACGCCACAAGGGCTCAAGAAGAGAAACTCAACAATGCACAAGACACTTGCATAATTCATATACTAACACAGATACATGACTACACCATATACATGTCAATGCCACACTTTCCCCAATGAATGAATGCTAGAAATGACCCAACAAAAGGAAAAGGACTCAAGGGTTGGAAACCCCATAACACGTCATTACCATGATTACATCCTAGTTACAATTAAAATTCCAAGAATATTATTGTTCAAGGGTAATTTTATCCTTTTTCTCTACCTATAGATTATTTAATTCATTTCACATTCAACTTACAAATCAACCTTTTAAGTTGGCTCTTTATCTCTTACGAAAATCTCCCTACCATACTTAATATACTTTGATAAAATTTTAAATCCATTCAACATTTCCAATCCAAGAAGTGTTATTTAGATTTATAAATATCTTTTGTTTTCTCGAATTTGATCTTGCAAAGGCAAATCATATTCTTTTTTTCACAAGGAAATGTCTAATTGAGTAGTTATAAGGACTCCAAGAGTGACATTATCATGAACATCAAATCTCGTTTCACTCTTGTATGATTTACTCTTATATCGCATTTTGGTCTCATTTTTAGCATTTTTATAGAAAAAGGAGTTACGAAAGTATTTTTCTAACATCTTGCGAAGTACATGATTGGAAGCCTTATAAACTACGCATGACCCATAAGTGAATTTTTCTCGAGGTAATATCCCATGTTTCTACATTTCATGATTCCTCCTGTGAAATTTATTTTATTCATAATATAAAAAGGGCATAACAAGGGATTACGGGACCAAGTTTTTGGTTCCTTGGGTTATTTAAATTCAACATAATTCTAATAAATGTTGTTTGTAAGGAGTCACTTACCATTCTCTATCCACAAGATAACCCCTTAATTATCCAAGGTTTGGTTTAATTCCAATTACACCTAAGGATCTACACCCCAACTATATATGAGTTTAAGGTGAGAGTACAAATTAAGGCTAAAAACCTTCATGAAATACCAAGGTGATAATTTTTATTAACCAAGGTAACACATTTATCTGTGATGAACCGAAAGGATAATTAACTGAGTTTAACTCATAGCACAACTATTTCGCTAGTTCCTGTTATCTCTCAAAAGTGCACCCTATTGAGAGATGACTTTAGGGTTCTAAGCTTTCTCGGATCTCTAAATTTTGTAAATACAATGAAAACACCTTAGGTATATGGGTATACCTATTTTTAGGTGAGTCTCTGGTATCAAAGACGATTCCTTTTTATGTATCCTAAACTAATTTTTAGGGATTTGAGGGTAAAAAGATGACTTTAAATGAATTGAAAATGGGATGATACAACAAACTTGTTGAGGGATTTGACTGAGTACATGAAAAATCAATTTGAGAATGAATTTTGAATGCACAAACCAATAGTTTTCAGCAGAATATCAAGGCAAAACACTTTGTGTATTGAGGGAATGAATCACAACAATACACTAAGATAAACATGCACACTAATATTATGCGAAATTACTAAATTTTGCAAAAAGGTAAGATGATTAATCGGAATTTGACATTCACAAGAATTAAGAATATATACACACCACTGCAAATAATTAGAAAGGCATAAATCAATTCTCATTCAAGGAGAAAACTAGCATTCCTATTTCTGAAAATTCCTCCTTGTGCCTTGCAATTACACACAATATATAGCAAGATTATTCACCCATCATATCCTAAAAATAGGTTAAAATTTGTACTCACCCATGCATGCTAATTTTACCCCTTTATCATGAATAAATAAAGGAATAAAAATAGACATGCTAATACAATGAGGCATTAAAATACTTGGCTACAAAGAATAAGTTTCAGTCCAAGTACAGTTGACTGATCTATTTTTGATAAATTTGGATGAATAATTTGGCTAATACTAGCCCTTTCTTGTTATGTAATTCTTATCCCATGCACATGCAAACTGTTTTATGTGACACTTGCAACTTGATACCCTTACAAACATTAATTTAGCACTCTTTAATTTTCCCCCTTGGATGCACATGCAAAAAATAACCTACTATGTGAGCAAAATAATTCATATGTCTTCATCCTTAGTAAAATATTACTCAACTCCAATTCACCCACTGTGGGGACCACTTGTAGGCATGTGCATACTTTGTCTTCTTTTAATCTATGGGGCCACCTGTGTACATGCAAGAATAATAATCCTTTTGATATGACACCTAACTATTATACTCTTTGGCTTGGCTTTGTTGTTCACATGCTTAAAAATGGTCCCCACCTTAATTCTATATTTGGAGAGTATGAGGTCTTTTTACAAGAAAAGATATTTCTACAAAACTAAGGTAAGGTTTTGATTCTTATTTAAATAACATGTGGTTGACCCATTATTAGCCCTTCTTTGACCTTGCATATTCATTACTAATGGGGCTCCTTTACCTTAATCATGGCATATCTTATGATTTGAGTAATCATTAATGGACCTTTGTAATGTGGTATATGATATTCTTGGTTTAACCCCACTTTTGATTATACACCATGGAAAATGATAAAGTTTTCGGGTTTTTATTGATAATTATCACCACCTTTTGAATAACTAACATCATATGGTTTCAGACCTTAGTAAGGTCAAATGTGATGATTTGGATTATTATGGGGTTGGTTCCCTCTTTGCACGATGGCTCGACCCTTGGCATGTCGGTGAATCATCTCTAACTCTGGTTGTGTTAGGGTTTTCTTTTTGATATCCACGTGTGCTATTTTTGACCTCTTGATTGAGTTGAGGGTTTTAACACCATTGATCTTTTGTACTGCCGATATCCACTATTGATGATAACTAGATCTGGTAGAGGGGTAGGTGAACTATGGATAGTCGATCTATGTACTTTTTTGATTCGAGTTGTTGATTCTTTGAGTATCTATGTTTGTAATTATTGTAGGTTGCATAAATCTCTGATTATTCCTTAGCCATTTCTTCTTGTATTGATTGATCCTGCAACATTGATCTCTTCACCGTGGTAAGCGAGGTAGGTGGTAGTGATTGGAACATTGGTCATTTTATCATGGCATGATTTGATCTTTGCCATTGATCTTTAACTTTGATTAATTTTGGTTACACTTGTGGGTTTGTTGGTGAATAGGTTTATTTCATAACCTAAACTAGATCATTTCATTCACATTCCCAGTTTGGAGGGTGAATCCTGGAAAAATTTCTTTAGCTTGCCATTGATGACCGATCCAAAGCTCGATTTTTCTTCTTTAAATCAGTTTTATGAAGCTATGAACATCATCATTTTCACTCTGTTTCGAGCTTCTAAGCATACTTAGACAAAGGTGGCTATGGTTATCATTGATTTGAACTCTCTATTCCATTTTTTGAGCATGATATTTTGTGCATCTGCATCTCTAAGGGAGCACTATTTTATGATTATCGAGCCTCTGTGAAATTTTTTAGTCTTTCTGAGCTTGGTTCCTTTATTATATTGTCACCGATTCGAGATTTCTGTGAGATCTTTTCATGTTGGCCACCATGGATTAAGGCTTAAGGTTTTTTTACCCGAGCCGTAGAGAGTTACGTGGAGAATGTTATGCATTCTGAGTTGTTGTTTATCATGCCACCATTCAACTATCTTCGCGTTGAGCACCATTTGAGCTTCTGAAGGTCTTTGATTCATTGTCTTTAGATATTTCTTCGAGCATTCTATACTTGATCCTCTAAATTATTTAGAAAATACACCACTCGAGGGTTTTGAAGGTATTGTTGTCCTCTCAAAATTTCCCCTCTTCTGAGAAGTTCAAAATTGAAATTTTTTTAGTTAATGCCTTTTCTGTTGTTCTGGTAAAGGGAAAAGTCGAAAGAAGTTCGAAAAAACTACATTTTTGAGTCATTTTGTGTGATTTGTGGGTCTGTCGGACATTTTTGTCCCATGTGTCCCAAGTTCATTTGGGCTCCCTGTTCACCGATCGCCACTTTACCCAAAAATCTATTCTCTTGCGGGCCCGTCGGAACTTTTTGTTCCAAATGTCCCAAGTTTGCTCAAGCTCGTTGTTCACCTTTCACCCACTTCACCGCATTGTGCACTTCGCGTACTTTCATCCCTCATGTCCCGAAAACATTTGTGCATTCTGTCCCCATGTCACCCGCATCGGCCGAATCGCTCTTTCACGTCCCACGTGTCCCAAATGAACCAAAGGCCATCTGGGCTAATTTTTCCCACTCTTCCCGAATATCTTGCTTTTTTAAGTTGGTAGATGTGTATTTAATGCACATTTATTATATTTCTCTCTCCTAAATGGCTATTTAATAAGCTACCCCTACGCATTTTTGCACACTACTTTCTTGTTATCAATTGCTCATACCTTGCAATCAAAATTTCTGTGCGCGTACCCATTCCCCCTGCAATTTCATCAAGAGTTCAGATCTGTGACTTTGTTTTTCAAATTTCTATCAACATGAAGATCAAATTCCAAGGTCAGGAGAAAGTTTCACCACTCGAGTCTGCTGCATCCCGATATCGGGGACAATGAAGTTCGTCACCTGGACTTTGGAGATTTCTAGACTAGGATGACAGACCCGAACCCCTCTCCTATGGCGCAAATGATTCACGATAGTGGCTTGGCATTTGCCACTGGTTTCCCAATCTTAGTGCAATGTGCAGACATGGTACTCACTTGCGGTGCTCATTTCAATCCCGACTCAAGCGAACTAACAAATGTGCATGGGGAGCTCATTACCAAGCTCATGCTGCCACCATTGCACTTGCCCTAAAGATTCCTGAAATGGACAATTCTATAGTAATCTCTCATAACTAGGCACAGGAACTCTTCGACCAGGACAATGAAAATACAAGGCAAGGGTGGCAAAGTCTTGGCTTAAAAACCCTAAAAAGGGGGCATCCTGTCTATCCAAAGCTCTGTTTCATGTGCGATTTCAATGAGGAGCTATCAAATTTTATAATCTTATTAGCTCGGGTCATGGGCTTACCCTCTACCAACGAGTTCCATTTCTGGATGTGCCCACTTATCAACATGGTGTGCGAGGGAACTCAGAATATCAACTGGGTAGAAATCATCAGCATGAACTTAGCAGAGTAGTTGTCCAATGTATAGCAAACCAAGAAGTTTTACATGACTTCATATCTGATGTATACCCTAGCAACATCAAGGCAATGGTTTGATTCACATACATTGATGCTCATAAAGGTGACCCTATATATGCTTACTGCCCTCAATTCACCCTGGACACTAGCAATCGCAACTTCAGGAGGGTGAATGATGCTTTCACCATGTACATTGTAAGACTTCTAGAGAGTGACACTGCAAGGAGGTTCTCTGATGAAGCCATGAGCCTAATATCAAAGTACGGTGCCTACTTCATCCAGTTCAAAAATTCTCCTATATCAGGCTAGCAGGCTATGAGAGCACCCCTCTCAAGCTCCCTATGTTCTGTAATGATAAAATGGCCTTGATAGAGATATGCAGGCAATTGGACAAGTTACACAGAACCTGTAGGGATAAGAAAATCACTGGCCTACACTTCCCTATATCTTTGGGAAACTACACCTACAAGATGGCTCTAGATGCACAAAACATAGAGAGAGCCCTAGCTCCCATCACTGTCCATTTCTTCAGGCCAAGAACTTGTTTTGACTTGAAGAAATTTATTGAGTAGAACCTCATAATCAATTACCATCATAGGGCAGACACAGAAGACTATTGGGCTGATTGTGCTGATGATTTTGAGGCAAGGAGGAGACATTATGGCAGGTTTTCTCTCCAACTGATTCAAGAGCTTAACTTGTACCAAGTTCCTGAAGGGCTTCAGGATGACAATTTGACTTGTTTTCATATGAATATGACACCTTGATCAAACACACTCCCTTGGAGGATTTGGATTGGTTCAAAAAGGAGAAGGATGATCTGGCTGAAATCTTAGCCCCTGTCCTAGTAAGAACCAAAATTTGGTTTGACAGGAGAGTTCGTGAGCTTAGAAGGCATTCAGGTGAGTCCTCCTCCAAGGATACTTCAACACCAAGGAAGGAGGCATTGACACCCAGTTCGGAAGCACCTGACGGATACACCCCCCCTGCCTCATCAACTAAAGGGCCTACATCCTCCACTCCTTCCTCATCCACCCAAGTATATCAGAAGAAAATCAAGGAGGTCAAGAAGGAGCCTGTTGAAGAAGATCCCCTGATGAAGCATTCAGAATTGCCCTCAGGACTAGAGAACATTATTTTCTCAGTGAAAGTGAAGAGAGTGAAGTTCCAGTCTCCGTAGCACTCCAAAAGCCCCAATGGATAAAGAGAAGGAAGTTCAAAGCACTGAGCTTCCGAGCACCATTGACTCCTCTGTACTAGAAGCCCCAAGTGCCCCACTCATATCTCAACTAGAGGAAATAACAGTGCACACTTTGAGTGCCATGAGTTCTCTTTCTCTTGGTCCTCTTGCCCCACCTTCTTCTTCCTCCTCCTCTTTTGCATGGGTATAGCCTTTCATTGATAGTAGGAAGAGAAAGTCTTCCTCTCGATCTCGGGACCCAACTTTGATGTTGTGGTGGCCTTATTTGGGTACTACCCCTCCTACTCCTGCCAAAAAGGCCAGACCACCTCACGAATAGTATCTCGATGCTCAGGGCCAAAATTCCTAGAGATAGCCAAGCCCAAGGTTGACAAGCCAGAATAGGATTTGCAAGCATCTGATCTAGAGCTCTCGAGGATCCCCATGGGAGAGTCCACCCCTGAAGGTGAGATTCACAATCTTCAAGAAACAATCACCAGGGTCATTGGGAGAGTGGAAAAAGGGCAAAAACTATAGATCAATTGGAAGAGCAGGCTCAGTTCTTGTAGGTTTCATCAAGTCACTGCTGTCCAAAGATAAAGTTTTAGACCCCACCCCACTGACTACTCTTCCACCACCTATGATCCTCAGCCAAGATGAAGTCCAGAGTATCAAAGATATACATAGATATTCCATCTATGGAAGGGCTATGGAGGCCATGGTGGATGATATGCTCATTGCAGGGTTGAATTTCATTAGTGAAGCCTTCAAACTCAATGAGAAGGTAAATAATCTACAACAAAAACTCTCCTCCACCATTGGAAATATAGATAAAGAGCTCAAACTCCTGAGAGTCAATAGAGACCTTCCTCATGAAAATATTTTAATGGCAAGCAAGGTCTTTGATGATGCAAAAGATAACTTGTCAAAATCATGGGTATACAGTGTGGAATGGAAAATCAAGGTGCTAGAGGAGGCTTTGGGAGAATTGAGAAATAGCTAGCAGAAAGGTGAGGCCTTCAAGACTTTGGTGGTATCTACTTTTAAGGATATCCATTTCCACCTCCATGATGAGACCTCAGGTGTGCCTCTCTCCCTCTTAAGAAATTAAAGCTCAATTCAGAGCTTTTGTCAAAGATAATATGTTCAAAGAGGATTCTATCACCAAGGAAAAGATGAAAGAAATCTGCTCTCTCCAGTCTACTATTGAAGAAGCAAGTAAGGATTATCATACACACGTCGAATTCGACAAAGAGATGGAGAAGTGTCTCGGATTTTGGACTCAGTCCACTACCAACACATCAGTTCCACATGGTAGAGACATAGCAGAGGCATTAAAAAGGTTTAGACAGCGGATCCTCAAATCAGTGGGTCCTCCTCAATCATGAACACTTGTCTTTTCCTCCTGAATTTTCTCCCTTCTTTCTTTCCTCATCTCGGATTTATTGTAATTAGTTGGGGTTTTGCGATTAAGCATCCCTTTAACTAAACATTAATTAAAAGAAGTAGTTACCAAGGGTAACTGATTTGTAAAACTATATAATGGTCTCTCTTTGCCATTTTGAAGGGGGAACTTGGCTTATTTTTGAAAGTGTAAGAAATAGTAAAGCAATCAATACAAAAGGATCTTCTTTCTTTGTCCATCTGATTCTTTTATTCGCAAGCTATCTGTTGAATATTGTTAGATCATTTGTCTGCATTATGCTAAGAAGCTTTGTATTCTTGTAGATGTTATTTATGGAACTATGTGTCTTTTCAAATTGCATCTCATTAATTCGAGTACAAATGGTCTTATTCCAATTCATTATATTCTGGCATGCATAAGGAATTATTTTTCATCTATAATTCTGGAGAATGCTTTTCTGCTCATTTCCACATCTTCATTCCTCTGTACTTTTGTGATTGATGATCTATTAAAAACACTTTCATGATATCCAAGTTCCGTAGTAAAACTATGCTCTATGTACATATGTAAATAAGTTTTGCTTTTGAATAAGGGAACCTCTCCCACTAAAGAGGAGGGACTTCTTGTCCCCTGAACTGTGTTTTTTCTTGAAGTTATTTTTAACGACCAACAGTTTTTGGCGACTCCACTGGGGAATCATTTCTTGAGGTATTCTAGTTCCATAACCATTTATCGATCATCCTTTGATCTGGTGACTCCATGTTTTACTCATGGGAGAAGGGCCCTTGGTATTGAAGATTCTCAGTTTTAGATTTTGAAACAACAGGTTTTCCTTTCCTTTCAAAGAAGAATAAATAGAAAATCTCGTTCAACAAGCACTCCTCCTATCAAAAATAGAACCCCTACGGGTGGTATTCCTTCAGAGAAACTCATCTCTAATCTCCGAGCTCTGATTCTTGCTGGTGTTTCAGTTCCCCTTCAAGCCATTTTTCCAAGAATGGCGGTACCATTGCCTTGGGGCCATCGTGTTGGGCCTCTTGCCCTTCCTCAGCCTTTGCATGAGTTACCCAGAGGTAACCAGAAGAACTTTCCCAAATTCAGAGGTGATGGTAAGGTACATCCTGATGAGCATATCGTGGCCTTCATAGTTGCATGTGGAGTTCTGGGAGTTGAACATGAAGATGTCTCAGTGAGGCTTTTTGTTGAAACTTTACAAGATAATGTGGCTGATTGGTTCTATCACCTTCCAGCCGGAGCTATCACTAGCTGGAACACAATGAGAGCAAGGTTTGAGAATCGTTTCAAACCGGCGGAAGATGTGCATGCTTTGCTAGCCCAAATTTCTCAAATAAAGAAGGAACCACAAGATCCCATGAGAGAATTTGTAGCCCGATTCAACAAGTTGATTAACAAAATCCCACCAGACACTCAACCTGTAGATCAAATCCAAAAATGCTTCTTCCTGAATGCCCAATTTCCGGAAGTTAGTTATGCATTGAGAAGAGCTAATCTTGTAACATTGACCAAGATCAAACTCTTGTTGTTAGTGTCAAGATGATTTAATCATGTCAGGGAAGTTGAGAAGAGATCCTTCTAAATCTAGGTCTTCTTCTTCCTCCTCTTCCACTCGTTGGGCCTAATACTGATCCATTAGTACAAAAACTTGCAAATGATCTCATCGCCATTAAGAAATAATTGGCCCAGCACGCCCCCTATGCAAACGTTCCAAGGAGGAATTTTCAGCCTAGAAATCATTTTCCTGCTTCTCAAACAAGGCTAGCACTTGAAGGACCTCCTATTAAAGTCCCTATTAATACAACCTGTGAAGTTGAAGAGCCGGAAGATGAAGAGGTTAGTGAAGATTGTGAAGAATTTTTTGAAGAGGTCGATGAAGAAGTAGATGAACTTGAGGGATCTTGAGTTAATTTCTTCACTACTGAAGGCGTTGATGAAGGAGATGATTATGATGAAGTAGTAGCAGACATGAATAGTGAATCATATGTTGTCATGACTCGAGAGTAGACAAACAACAAGGAGAAAGTGATGCAGCCTACCAAAAGATCCAAGGAGCATCCGACGACTATCCCTGTAATTACAAAAAGAGGATCTCCTATCCCCATTACGTCCACACCAAAGGTGAGTCCTATCAATTCTGCTACTAAAATTACTTCTTCTTCAACTCCTAAAACTGATAAACCTAAGGTTCCGAGTGATGATAGCCCATCCACTTCTGGGTCTTTCGATATCATTGATCACCTGAAAAAGACCAAGGTTCAAATCTCAGAGGCTGAGTATTATCAAACCCATCCCAAGGCTTTTGCTAAAATGGTTCACTTTGTCAATTCTCATTCCAAAACTACCTCTAAAGGCCTTTTACCCACTCCATCTTCTACACCACAACCCAATCTAGTAGCCGTTGTCACCTCACCCAATGACAAGATCAAACCATTCTATGTGACCCTCCTTATAGCCGGCCATAGACTCAACAACTGCATAGACTCAGGGGCATCAGACAATGTAATGCCTACCAAAGTAGCCCATGCCTTAGGCCTAACTCTCACATGCACTTACGGGTCTTGTTATTCTATGGAGAGTAAGGAAGTGCCCCTAGTCGAAGAATTAAAGATGCACAAGTAGCTTTTGCTACCTTGCCTGAGAAGAAGGTTTTGGCTACTATCCTAGTAGCAGACATTCCTCCTTCATATGGGATGCTGCTAAGTAGGAACTTCATAAGGATGTGGGTGGAGAAATTCAAATGGATTGGTCACATTCCCTCATACCAGTTAATGGGAAAATGAAGAATTGTTGTCCGAGAAGTAATCTGAGTATATTGTACAAAAAACAGATGATCCCAAAGCACAAATACTTTATGAGGATATGGGGCATGGAAACTATATGATTATGTCTCTGAAGGAGATCCAACTTCCCAAAAGATCACTTGAGGATTCTAATGGTGTTTAGATATTAGAGTTTGATGGAAGTTATTCCTCAAATTCTTCTGAGCTGGTGTAATATTGGTGTCTCCCGAGGGAAAGGTCTGTCCTTTCTCATTCAAGTTATAATTTGAAAATACTAATAATACAACAGAGTATGAAGCTCTCATTCTTGGGCTTCATGTGGCAAAAGAAAAGGGTGTGAAGAATCTTCTAGCTCGCGGAGATGTGGAGCTAATTGTCAAGCAAGTTAGAAACCTTTTCCAGGTAAAGAATAGAAGGTTGAAACATTATAGGAATCAGGTTTGGGACTCTATCAAATTTCTTGATGCCTTCTCTATCGAAGCAGTGCCTAGGGAGGAGAATACCAGGGCTGATTCACTAGCAGTCTCAGGATCATTGCTGATACCTCATCCTGACTTTTCTCAAGATAGGTTTACCATCGAGATGATCCATAGGCCCAGTGTACCTGATAATGCAAGTAACTGGCAAGTTTTCAATGATGATCAGCATTTTATTTCTTTCTTAGAACTCGGGATAACTTTGAACAGTTGTACTTTGAAGGAAGTGACAATTTTCCTCGTGAGAGTGTGCCTTCCAATAAAGAAGATGTCAAAGAAGAAGAGATAGATCAAGATGGATGTATCAAACTCAAAGGGAACAAGATTCCAAAGGGACTAGTGAGTTTAGAAGAGTTGTTTGACAAACATGACAGGTATGTGAAGTTTAAAGCTTCTACTTGGATCACAACAATCAGCTGAGTATGATAAAACTAATATTGGGAGT
Source organism: Taxus wallichiana var. yunnanensis (assembly GCA_018340775.1). Classification (NCBI taxonomy): domain Eukaryota; kingdom Viridiplantae; phylum Streptophyta; class Pinopsida; order Cupressales; family Taxaceae; genus Taxus; species Taxus wallichiana. The sequence goes on from CM031243.1 coordinate 852,374,464, forward strand.
TCTATTGACCCTAAACTCGTGAACATTGGAAAATGTTACACACCAGAAGAAAAGAAGAAAGTAATTAATCTTTTAAGGAAGTATAAAGATGTTCTTGCTTATTCCTATGAGGATTTAAAAGCTTTTCAACCAAAGGAGATGCAACATTTCATCCCTCTCAAACCTAGGATTAAGCCTTTCAGATAGAAACAAAGGCAATACAATCCTAAGATAGCTGACACTATCTTTCAGGAAATACAGAAGTTATTAAAAGCCAAAATCATTTTTCCTATCCACCATTCAACATGGATTGCCAACATTGTTCCTGTTAGAAAGAAAAATGGTGAGATTCATATATGTGTTGATTTCAGAAATCTGAATCAAGCCTCTTTAAAGGACAACTATCCTTTGCCCATGATGGATCAAGTCTTACAAGTTGTGACAGGATCTGAAATGTTGTCTATGCTCGATGGCTTCTCAGGATATAATCAGTAGAAGTTAGTACCGCAGATCAACACAAAACAACCTTCACTACCCCTTGGGGTACCTTTTCCTACAAAAGGATGCCTTTTGGGCTCATTAATGCCGGTGCCACTTTCCAGAGAGCTATGGACTTGGCCTTTGGAAGTTTAAAAGGGAAGTGTATTGTTGTATACCTTGATGACTTGACCGTATTTTCCAAAGCAAGAGTGGATCATTTTCAGCATCTAGAAACAGTTCTTTTGAAATGTAGGGAGCATGGGATCTCTTTAAATCCTAAGAAATCTGTCTTTTGTGTCACAGAGGGAAAAATTTTAGGGCATGTTGTCTCTAAAGACGGTATAAAAATTGATCCTGAGCGAGTTCAAGCTATTCAAGATTCCCCTTCCAACCAGCAAGAAGGGAGTGCATTCTTTCTTTGGTAAGATTAACTTTCTGAGAAGATTCATCCCTGATTTCAAAGAGCTAACCTTGAATATCTCCCAAATGATGAAGGGAAAATAGACGTTTGGCTGGTTTCTTGAAGGTAAAGAAGCCTTTGAAGGTATTAAAAAGGATATTACTAGAACTCCCATCTTAGCATGTCTTGATTTCGAGAAAGATTTTATTATCTATTGTTATGCCACGATAATACCTTGATCATTGTTGTTTTGACTCAAGAAGACTCTAATGATCACGAAGTCCCAATTGCATTTATGAGCTACATTTTAAAAAATCATGAGTTAAAATACACCATAATGGAGAAACATGCTTTCACAAGGGTTAAAGTCATCAAGCGCTTTCATTTTTGTATTCTTAACTCTCATTCCACATTTATGCTAAGATTTTGACCGGATACAACCATCAAGTCCATTCTCACACAACAGAGTTTGGATCCAAGAGAGGAAACTAGGTGGCCAAGGTTCAAGAAAATGACATTGACATCATACCAACCAAACTCGTCCCATGGAAAAGGCCTGTGAACTCATCGTGTAGACACCAAATTCGTGTCTTACGACCCTCTTGTGACCCGCATCCCATTTCGCAACCTAACCTCATCACCTAAACCTTACACAATTATTTATTAATTACCTTGTAATTGATAAATCCCCATCACCTCACCTGCCACCTCATTTTTCCACCTCATCATGACCTAGCCCTAACCCTAAACTAACCTAATTAAGACCTATAACTTGGTCTACACCTACACCCATGATTAAGGACCCCTTTCTCGCACCCAAAACCGACATTCTAGTCACTTGACCAAGCCCGCAACTAATCCCTCAGGAGAAAAGTAGGGAAGGTGGGCTATTTTACTAAAAATAGCCTACTTTTTCCTTACCGATGCCGGTTCCTACTCGACCGCCGTCGGTTACGTAACCGCCATCGGTTCCCTGTAAAATGGGCTCCCCAAACCAAAAACAAAGGTCGAAGGATTTTTGAATCAAGGGAGATCATTGGGAGCGATCAAGAGCATTCGAATCTTCACTTGGCCGAGCAGAGACGAGTGAAGAGACAAGGAGAGTTGCAGCAAAAGGAGATCAAGCCCAGAACTACGATGGAATAGCCAGAAACCTGTGATACTCAGCTGATCATCGGGAGGGAGATCTCTCATCTTCTGTGTGTCAAGCCATCCTACCTAGAGTTCTGCCTTTGTCATCAGAGTTCTTGACTGCATCTTCGTCAATAACCAGTAAGTTACATCTTGCATGTCCTCTTTAATAACATTTCTTAGACTTTTTGAAGCACAATCCTCACGAATCCATTCCTAGATCCACTACCCAACCAGTAAGTATCAGATCTAACTATCATTCATCTACCTCTCATCACCTTATTTCCTAATATCACCTCGTGATGACACCTCTACAAATAACACAACTACCAAACAACACCACCACCCCACAAAACAACCAACCTTCGGACCCTAGACCATACCGATATCGGTTATCGAAACCGATATCGGTTATCCCGACTATAACCAAAAACCAGCCTTTCCCTACCCGGTTTAACGAAGCAATTTAATTGATATCTTACGCCTTTTGTGTTAATTCATATTAGCAGGGGAACTGACCACCTTCGAAAGGAAGTTTTATATTTCCTGGGCCCAAGGCAGTTCCCTCATTTATTGTCTAATAAAAATCTTGTGGTCTTGTGTTCTTATTTGCAGGTAGTCCTTCCAAGACAAAAAGGAGTTCTTCATAGTCACCTGATCTTTCTCTACGGTACGCACACACCATCTTGACATTCTACAGGTATTCCTCCTAGCCCCAACCCTTATCTGTTTCTAAAAGGAATGAAACATTCCGAGTGAAACATTTTGGCACGTGGGACCCATTTTGGGTTTCTTTCTTTCTTGCTTGCTTTCATATAGGGAGTATACTTGCTGTTTTCTTCTTCTAAAAGATATTCACAAGGTTTTGTATTATTTTGATAAAAGAAATTGCTTTTCTTTTACATCTTGCATTAGTGAAAGTCATCTCTTTTCTTCATCGAATATCATTTTCGATTTGGGTTTAAAACATGTGCATTGCATTACTCGCTTCTTTGTTTTCAATTCTAGTGAACATAGATTAAGTAACAGGTCATACACGTGGGGGTGATATCCACGGTATTGACAAGAAATTAATCTTACTTTCACTGCACAACACATACCGAATCACTTCACAATTAACACAACAGCTCAAACATCCCCCTTTTTCCGCGGTATTCCTCCGCCCGATTGAGGTAACCTTATAAGCCAAAACAAACTTGACATTTCCCCTAAGTCTTTTGTTTAGGATTCTGACATCATTCTACGTCTAAAGGCATAAGCCCACAATAATTAAAATTAACCCTAGGGTTAATCTCTGGATTTGCGTGTGCATCTTGCTTGTTTTTAGTTCTGTTTTCTTTCTCATACTCGCCTTTACGTGATCAATAATTAGACAAGTATACTAAACGTTGTTAAAAATCAAATTAGAAGCCTTTTATATCTTGTTAGCCTAGACTTCTTACACCAACATCGGTTGCGACCGACCGATGTCGGCTATAAAACTATAACCGACATCATTACTAGACCGATATCGGTTACTCTCTTTTCCAATTCGACAAAACCAAAGAACCTACCAATTTTACTACCTCGATTTTGTTTCTATTCCTGACAGATTGAAACCCTATTGTGAACTCCTGTCCATGGTTGTTATCACTCGAAAGCAAGCCGCCACCATGGTTTCACATGCTTGCTCTGTTTCTTTGCCTGAATCACCCCCTTCACATTCTGTGGGGAATCCTACGGATACCAACGAAGTTCCTAAAATTCCTGTGGGAGATAAGGACTTTGCCAAGTTTCTGGATGCTAATCCTAGTGATGTACAATACTATTTGTCTCATGCCCCTGACCGTACGCCCAATGGTCAGCTCCTTGTTGGTATGCCTATTAGTATAGCTGCTCATTTAGCTCCCACTCCGCCTGAGGACACCGCCTTGCTTCCCGCATCTTTAGCCCCGTCTCCCAATCTGATGGCTTCAGAGGTTCATACGACCCAGATTAGCTTTCCTTTGGTTAATCTTGGACCCCACATATCACTACCACCGACTACCCCTACCTCATCTCTCTTCTTACACCCACTCCGTTCATGACTTGCTCTCTGCCACCTATCCACACGAGCTTTCCTTCTCAAGCTCCACCTACCTTTTCATTCCCATACACGTATCCAAAGACCTCAACATCCTATATGGGACATCCTTATTCGGTTGCCTCAACATATTCATCCTCCACACCTTATCAACACTTAACCCCACCATTGTCAGTGGTGGCCCTTGCCCAATTTGCCTCATTTACCACAACCACACCATCATCTCATCCAACTACCGATTTAATTAAACAAATGATGGACAAAATGCAAAACCTGGAGGCTTCTGTTTCAGGAAGTCGTAGCGCCTTGACATACGAGCAAGTTTGTCGGGAGCCTATTCACCCTTCTGTCCCCCTTCATTCATATCCTCCTCAATGGGAGTTGCTGAAATTTACTCGTTTTAATAGTAAAGAGGATCCTCAACAACACTTGCGATCATTTAGACATGCTTGTTATTTGATTGCTCATGATGATGCCTTGTTACTCCGACCTTTCCCATGTCCTTATCAGACTCGCCTTGAGTGGTACAAAGTTGCTTTAACCCAAAGACTCAATCTTCTCTTTTAACCAACTAGCCCAATCTTTCTTGGATCATTTCTCCATTAACATTGCCAAGACAAAGTATCTATCACCGACCTCTATGCCATCCGATAATTTGAGACGAATCTATCGCAGATTTCGTTGGACGATGGCGGGCCTTATCAACCAACTTACGTATGCTTTGCAAAGCTCAAACCGAACTTATCGAATCACTGTTTACGCGGGCTCTCGCTAAGCACATCTCCCTACCCTCCAAATTCAAACTTTCCGTACATTCGACGAGGCCTTTACTATGGCTCGAAAACTAGAGATTCGAGCCTTAGAGGAAGAGAAATTGCGGTTGCGTAACAAAAACCCCAATTTCCAAACTTCAGATTCCACCAACAAACCTAACACCACCAATCCTCACCCATCGACCGCTTCGAAATCAAAAGGGGTCGTGCACGCGGTGATGGTCAAATCCCAACCACCATCTAATACCCCACCAAAAACCACTTATAAGTATAAAGCAGAACCCATCAACTACACTCCCTTGGGAGAAACATATGGTGTGATATTGGAAAAATTTCTCAAAGAAGGAGCCATTACCTTACCTCCTGTTAAACCTCATTCCGGGTTTGATTCCACTCGTGCCATACCTTCCTAGTACAAAGAAAATGACTTCAGAATTCCACCGTGTGAAGGGACACGGTCATGAGAACTGCAAGATGTTGAAAAACATAGTGCAGAAATGGTTGATGCGGGGATATAGCCTCGATAATCCTAACGCCCCTGCTAACCGAAATTTGAAAATATTCAACAAACCATTCCCGAATCATTCTTCTAACAAGAATCTAAATCAAGATATCTTAGCCGAGGAGAGTGTTCATGAGATCCATGCGGCTTCGATTCCCACCAAAGACCTCTATCGAACAAATTCTCAATCAAGCCTCTTCACTAATGCAGAAAGCCGAATCCCCTTCCTCGCCATCATCAGACAAACTGAAATCCTTGCCGTTCCTTTACCCATCAAGGAATTAGCTGCCCGAGTTCCCTTCTCACAAATGAGCCTTCTTATACTACATCCTTGCAAGACTATGAGCGGATGTTATCTAATTTATCTATTTCCCAACATCTCCTTCTACCATTCTTCTTGCTGCACAAGAGGAAGGCTCGCCACTTCTTTTGTCATCCTTAGACGAGAAACCTCTTGAACTCGACATCACCACATTCTTTAAACATGACAGATCCCTCTCAAACACGCCTCCTACCTATTAGTCCTTCATCACCTAAATATTTTCAACACCGGTCCGACCTCTTAACATCTATTGATACAAAGGCCTCATCTACCCCCGTATCACACCCATAGTGGACTCGGAATCACAACCCACCTTTCTTCCATACAAAAGTTCCTATTCACACGTGAGATTGTCATTCCATAGAAGATAGACGAGGTCCTATGGGAACGCTTGAGTATGCCGTATTCTACTCAAATGCAAATGACTGATCCTGAGGCCTCCACCATATACCCAAAGTGTTTACAAAAGCTTAAAATGCCCATGTTCTCACCTTCACCCCCCTCACCTCTACCAAATGCCCCGTCCACTTCTATTAACTTAACCAAATCTTCCCCTACGCTTGGGACCTCACCAATGCCCTAGTCTAACACACCCACCTAAGCGGCTTGATTTATCTAAAAATAAAGCCGTCCACCCCATTAGGAGACAGACTCAATCTCCTCAACCTATACCTCTATCACAACTAAAACCATCATCGTCACACCTACCTTCCATATTGGGACCCCATCCCTCTACCTTACATCAATATATCATACCTCCTGCGTTTTCTTTAAAGCGACCTACGCCTTCTGCACCCATACAAAATCCTGGGTATAACAACACCGTCACCCCGTATCCTGTCCACCTATCAACCCTAAACAAATTCCATCATCAAAAGATTTGTTTTCGGTCACTCCTATTTCCCCGTGGTTGTTTTCTGATACCACATCATCTGTGGCCTCATCATCCAACATAGCTTCTACGTCAAAGAAACCACGGTTAGGGAAAACCCATTATCAAAACTCCTCGCTAAACAACCCCCTCTACAAACCAACCACACCACGTCATCACCAAGATCAACCCGTCAATAGCCTCATTTTCCTCTCGACTTTGACCCACTCAAAGGGTCTTACGCCAAAATCCTTTCTATGTTGGTGGAGAATGCGACCATTTCCCTACCCCCACTTAGACCTTATGATCCATATAAACCTTGACCTATAGGTTACGATGAGTCTAAAATCTGTGCTTACCACCGCACACCAGGACATGACGTAGAGGGATGCAAAGCGTTGAAAACCATACTTCATCCGTCACCTCTCTCAGACAGAAAAGCTAAGAAAGACAACTTACGAAGAGAGAGACCTTTAGCTTCAATTCCCTCTCCTATACCACCTTTCCCCACCTCACCAAGATCTATCATTATTACAGCCCCACCTCTCGAAGACCATGACCTATCCCTACCATCTTCCTCCTCTCGTATTCATGAAATCAATATGATTAGTGTTGCTACTCGAGGGCAGAAAAACAATGGGAAAACGAAAGAAAACACACCTGCGGCATCTCTTTCTCCGTCAACCATCCCGATTGCACCACCACCTAAAGTGGTTATTCGTGGACCCACCTATCCCGTCTCTAATGGCATTGCCCACCGAACTATGATCAAACAACTTCACTAATCGCCCGTAAAATGACACTCGTATGATCTCATTCGCACTTCGAATCTCATCGACAAGCTCTCGTTGAGATCCTTCAAGGGATAGAGGTTTTACCTAATGAAACCTTTCCTGTTACCTCTATTCTAACACCCAATCATGTTGCTTCGCTCACTAAACAACCTATCTCCCCAACCACTTCGGGCTCTGTACAACAAGCTGCGCCGTCGCCTCCGAAGATGAAATTATCGACTTTGGTACCGAAGATCCTGACCCTACTCTTTTCATCTCAGCGTACGTTCGGGATATCCGGGTACATCGTGTTATGATTGATGGGGGCACCAGCCTAAACATCATCTCTTCAAAAGCCTTCCAACAAATGAATATCCCTTCTAGTTGCATGTGTGCCAATCCCATCATGTTGCGATCATTCAATGATGCTATTACTTCTACTTTAGGCACCGTGATCCTTAACATTCGTGTAGGACCATGTACTTTACCCGAACTCTTCTATGTCCTTGAGGGAGAGTTCCAATACAATATGTTGTTAGGCCGTCCTTGATCCGGCTATGGGATGTGTTCCCTCCACCTTACATAGATGCATAAAATTTGAGTACGAGGGGAAGTCCTACACCGTAAAAGCTGATCCTCCCCCCTTCAAAACTTGTAATATGTTGTATCGCCCTAATGATGTACTTGTACTAGTCAAGACACCCATTCATCCAACCCAGCCATCTACTTCGACGCACCTACACCTTCAACCAATGAAACCGCTGTTACAAATATTACTTCTTTTCCCGCAGATAACATCCCAACCTCCGACCCCTTAGTAGATGTTTTTCAACGCCTTACGCTGGGGGAATACCACCTATATAACGTTAGTTCTTTCCCTACCCCGCAGGAGTACGGACAATTATATGCACATCCCACCTACGATCGCCGCGTGGGGGAGGTAATCTCTTACAGACCACCCCATTGCCGCACTAACCTAACGTATGGGGGTGTTGACGCATCTTCCATTACCCCTGAACCTCCTCTTGGTGTGGTTCCCTTCCAATCTGATTTTCAATATTTGACAAATCGTCATTTCGCCCTCACCTTCTTGACTCAACAGTGCTTGGAAAGGCTTTGGTTTTGGTCTTTACTGAACAAGGTCGACATACACTCATTCTCGTGAATACCCGAAACACAATGATCGCAGCGGGTCTCGGTTTTCCCGAAACACCTACACAGAGACACCTCGTGTCACCGTATCCTAGAAGAAGACGACGTCACCCCTACCAAACCATCATCACCCACTTTGCCATCATCACCCACGCGAATCAATGGACCCTGAATCTATCCCTCCTAACTTTTTTTTTTTTTCATAAATGCTATCTTCATAGGTCCTCTCACTTATAAACGCGATAATGAGGACCCATCTTCTCTTTCCCTTCTCGTATCCGGACATGATCAAAGAGGATTCGCCTTCGATTAATGTTGTTGAGTGCCGGATGACGACTCCATCCTCACCTTGGGGCGGACGACTCCTATATTCAACGCACCTTACCATCTGAAACTCAAACCATGTTGAATGAGTCGACTATAGAAATCAACATCCACACGGAGGAGGATCCTCACATTGTGAAGATCGGACAATCCCTTAACACATCAGAACAAGCCGCCTTTACTACCTTTCTCCGTACCCGCAACCAAGCTTTCGCTTGGTCCTACGCTGACATGCCAGGAATTGATCCTACCATTGCCATCCATAACATCACTCTAAACCCCGATTCCAAACCAGTCAAACAAAAACTGAGAAAAATGCATCCACGCATTGCCCTCTTGGTCAAAGAAGAGCTTCAACGACTTCTTTCTGTTTCCTTCATCTTGCCTATTGACTATCCTCAATGGATTTCTAACATCGTACCTGTCACTAAAGCGACGGGGGGACTTCAGATATGCACAGATTTCCGAGACCTTAACCTCGCTTGCCCCAAGGATGACTTCCCCCTCCCCAGTATTGATCAACTTGTTGATCTCACTGCGGGCCATGAAATGCTTTCTCTCATGGATGGCTTTTCAGGATACAACCAAATTTTGGTTGCACCCCCCGATCAACATAAAACCGCTTTCATAACTCCTTGGGGAACCTTCTGTTATCGTGTCATGCCATTTGGCCTTAAGAATGCTGGTGCTACCTATCAGCGGGCTATGACTTACATTTTTCATGACATTATGCACACTATCCTTGAGGATTATGTCGATGATCTTCTGGAAAGTCTAAACATCGCAGTGAACATCTCGATGTTTTAACCATTATTTTCGATCGCTTTGTTGCTGCATATTCAAACCGGCTTCAACCAAAGAAATGTGTCTTTGGTGTTCTTTCGGGAAAACTTCTTGGCTTTATCGTCTCTTTGCGTGGCATTGAGGTCGATCCATCTAAAGTAAAAGCTATCCTAGAAATGCCCCCACCCAAAAACCTCAAACAATTGCGTAGTTTGCAGGGTAAACTTCAATCCATCCGGCGTTTCATCTCCCAACTCTCGGATCGATGTCACCCTTTCCATCACCTTCTTAAAAAAGACATTGCCTTTCAATGGAGTGAAGAGTGTCACCAAGCCTTTGAAGCTCTCAAATCCTATCTCTTGCAGCCACCCGTGCTTATCCCACCCCAGGACGACCGCCCTTTCTACCTTTATCTTTCCGCCACTGACCATGCTATAGGAGCTATGCTCGCACATCGGGACTCGGCACGTCGAGAACAGGCCGTTTATTATATAAGTCGTACCCTCGTGGATTACGAGACTAGGTATACACATGTAGAAAAATTGTGCCTAGCCCTATCATTCGTAGCCACCAAACTCCGACATTACCTCCTGAATCACAAAACTTTTGTCATCACCAACACGGACCCCATTCATTATATGTACGCCAAACCACATCTAAACCAACGCATCGCTCGATGGCTTATGCTCCTCGCCGACCTCGACCTTGAGTTTATACAACAGAAGTCAATCAAAGGACAAACTCTTGCAGACCAACTTGCGGAGGCCCCTTTACCTGGGGAACAATTCACCAATTTTAATTTCCCTGACGAACTCATCGCCGCTCTTTCACTCGGGAAGAGTCGTATCAAATGACCCTCTTCTTCGATGGATCTAAATGCCAGCCAGCGGAGGAGCCGTGTTGTTCTCATCCTCTTGACGCTGAACCTATGCCTCTTTCATTCCGGCTTGATTTCCCTGCACTAATAATAAAGCGGAATACGAGGCCCTTGTTCTGGTCTCCAAGTCATGATACACTTAGGTATCAAATCTATCAATATTTTTGGTGACTCTCAATTGGTAGTCAATCAAGTTATGGGCATCTACCAATGTAAAATGAGGAACTTCAAAAGTACAAACACTATGTGGATTCACTTCTAGCCTTATTTACTCACTATTCTATCCAAACCATTCCCGCTCCACTAACAAATTCCATAGATACTATGGCTTGCTTAGCCTCGCAAATTCCATGCTTCATCAATGACTCTAAATTATTCGTCTTGGTCCAACAACTTTTTCCCCCATCCTACTTAACCCCGGTGAGTTTGTATGATAAATACCGTGTCTACTAATTCGCAGGATACTTGGTACCACCAATTTCACGACTACCTTACAATATTTGTTCTCCCACCGACCTTACTAGTAACGGAAAACGTGATTTTCTTAAAAGTGTTTCGCGTTATGTTGTCGTGGGGGACTCCTCTATAAACGTGGCTTTGATGGCATCCTCCTTCGCTGCCTAACCGGCGCGGAGGTCACCTATACCATCCAACAAGTACATGATGGGATTTGTGGTGGACATTTTAGTGGCTTGCCGTGGCTAAACGAATCCTTCGCCTAGGTTATTATTGGCCTACTCTCAATAACGATCGCATTACGAATATGTTAAGTGTTTTGTTATGTGTCAACAACACACCAACCTTCAACATACTCCTAGCCACCCCCTACAGGTCGCTTGAGATCTTTGGCCTTTCTCACAATGGGGTTTAGACCTTATTGGTGAGATTCACCCGTCCTCTTCACAACATCACCGATGGATAATCACAAATGACCGAATATTACACAAATGGGTGGAGGCCATTCCAATCATTTCAATCAAAAAGAAAAAATTGTCGAATTCGTTAACCATCACATTATCTGTCGTTTTGGTATTCCTCATCGCCTAATAACAGATAATGGTAAATCTTTTAAAAACAAGTTGTTACAAGACCTTTGTGACAACTTTGGTATCAAACTTAGTTTCTCATCGCCTTACTATCCATGCAGCCAATGGTCAGTGAATCTTCTAATAAAACCTAACCAAAATCCTCATGAAAGTTGTCAATGAGTCCTAAGAAATTGGCACGATCACATCCCCTTTGCCCTTTGGGCTTATCGTACTAGCATTCGTACCTCCACTAATGCCACACCTTTTTCTTTGGTATATGGTACCGAGGCCGTCTTGCCTCTCGAAATACAAATACCCTCCCTCGTGGATATCTCTTTAGATATTCTCACCAACGATGATTTCCGCCAAGAGTGGTTAGCCCAATTGGAGCTTCTTGACGACGTTGTCTTACATCTCTCGATCACCTTCAAATCTATCAAAAATGCATCAAGCGTGCTTATGATAAGCGACTTTAGAGCGTACCTTTAAGGTTGGTGATCTTGTCCTCAAAGAAAATCAACATGTAACCAAACTAGAAAAGAGCAAACGTGGAAAATTTGCTCCTAATTGGATTGGGCCTTATATAATCACTCACACTTATGGATCAGGCACTTATCGTTTAGCTTCGCTTAATGGTAAACCTGAGCCTGAACCCCTTAATGCCTTGCATCTTCGACCATTCTACTGTTGAATTTAGTGTTATATCACTTCTTATCTACCTCTACTACTCGTCCTTGAGCTCATTTACCGCTACATACACTTTGTTTCCTACATCTCCAAATAAAATCAAGCTCACTTCTCACCTCCCCTCAACGATGCCTTCCCCTTTTTAGTCTAGTCCATGACTTCAAAGTATTAAAATAACACCTTCTTATGGGATTTTCTTGAGTCAAACTTCCTACCAAACTAGATGCTTCACGCCAAAAGAACATCTAGCTATCTAAATTATATATAGATCTGCTCCCTCGAAGGACAACTATATGCCAAATTATTGCTTTGCTATTATATATAGATTGCTCCCCGAAGGACAATGCACTAAAATCATATCTCGCTACTATAAATAGAATACTCCTCGAAGGACAAATATACACAAATCCAGCCTTTATCGAAGCTTCTCGCATGGATCAACTTTGTGAAGACCTCAAGAATAGTACAATCAATATCCTTGTAGACTTCCCACATCGATCAATCTATATTCATAAAATAAAAGCCTCATTCAAAAGAACTTTTGGGTCATGGACTTGTCTATTTAGGGTAGGTTCTCTTTTGTCAGAACACTCACTTTGTAACAAGTTCTCTGTACCTCAGCTATATCATCCACCTCACCTCACCATTTGTTTCAACTCAAGGGACGTAACGTACACCCGATATATTGTGATCATACAACTCTTTTCACCTATTGACTTCTCGTCTATGCACGGTACCTAGGTCTTCAAGCTTGTTCTAAGTTATGTGGTTTGTTTAGCTCTTTTCACCTACGGAGCACTCTTTCCTTTTTTCCTCGCATCTAGGATTGTGTGTTGATCTTAATCAGGACATGATTCCCTACCACTTGGGTAGGCTAACTTTCGCTTCCCTTATACCTTTTACAACATCACCAATTCATTACCAACACCAACAACCTTCCCTTACCAATATTAATATCAATATTTTTACCAACCAACCAATTGCCTAAACCATACCAAATTGCCTGAATTCACCTCTCCCGATCCTAAGGAGAACTACATCGATCTCGAGGCCCTTCCTTGCTTTGTGCAATGGGCTATGTAGGCAGCACTTAGGAGACATGGGGTCTCCCAAGGTTAGCTCGACCACCCCCTACCATAACCTATCATGTGTGGTAAATATAAATATTTTTTGTGTATTTCTATTTAATCACATTCCTCTTTATCCTTTTTCAAAACACCAAAAATCACAACGCAAACATTCTTATTATTATCAAATCAACATACATATTCAGGTCTTATCTAGATGTTAAACAAATACATCTTCTCTATCATCAACACGCAGTCGGCATCCTTATTTATTCTTATACCTTGCTAACATTTATTTAGACCCTCACGCCTTCATCCCAAACCAGGGTGATGATCATGATCGTCGACCTTTCACCGAGCCTCTCTGTCCTCAAAGGTACCACGCACGTGTATCGGTACCACCCACCGATCTGCCAATCTCTCCTATAACATATGAATACGCCTCTTGCATGGAGGAATCCAACCTCTAGTCTCTCTCGCTCGTGACTCAACCGCCAACAATCCTCTTATCTCATTCATCTACGTTTGGAGCCGATGAACTAAACTCTGCAGATGATCTCTCTCCGCTGTAATCACGGCTATGTCGAGCAATCACATACACCTCGTAGCTCTGCTACCCACCATAACCTATAGGCCTCTTTCGTTCCTGCATCTATTACACTCGCGATCCACTCTGCTATCTCCTCTCGCCCTTCTCGGAGGTGTTGGGTGGGGAGGTGAGCATGCTTTGCCTCGGCGTCGATCCTCATATATGGTCTATAAGCTAGGGGTATATCCTGCACAAATCCGAATTGTCGTCGCACGCCATCTAGAGGAATCCTCTCATACTCACTTGGCCTGTGCCCTGCGATCCACCTCAATCGCTCTACACCCCTCAACTCCTCGGCTATATTCTCTGCTACCATATAGTTCCCGTAAGGCCTCCAACCAGAGATATCAGCAATCGTCACCCTCTCCCATACACCTACTGCGTAATACTCAATGTCACCCATCACGGCTCGAGATCTTGCCTCTTGTTCTGTCTGGACCCATCATCGAATCCCAACCTCTCGTACTCCGGTCTCTCTTGACCGGATGGATCGCCTACTTGGTCACACACAAACAATGTGCTCATAGACCCAACAAAGTGTAATAAGTATGAACAATCCAAGTGTCGTCTGTGATTTCACCTACAAGCCCATAAACCCCTTGTATAACTCCGCCAAATATGCAGTGCCCATGCAAAAGTCAAGTTCCTTTCTATCATCTCCCGGATAACACACATCAATGCCTTTGAAATCTTTTTTGCCTATTCTAATGCATAATACCCTACCACTATCATTAATATCACAACCTACTCCACCCTGCATACATTATCCCATATGTGAATGACAAACCTCGTTGTGTCAAATCTCCGTATGGACCAAATCTATTTTCGCTCCCAACAAGGTAATGCCATATTATTTTCCTATAATTTTCAAAATCGGAACACATCTTCCAATGTTACTACATCTCCCACGTTGGCGGATAGAACGTATTCTTCTCTCGGATTCCATCTTTCCATCAACACTGCAACATAGCATGGTTACGTGCATTCGTGAATAATAGCAGATTCCACTTAACCCCAAACGATTTATCAATGTCCATTCGGCTGGTGTTACATCCGGTGGATTAAGTCAAGCCTGGCACACTATCATTCATCCTCAACCCTCTGCATCATTAAAACTCGCCTCCTGCTCCTCCCTGGCCGGGCCATGGCTCCAAATGTCCTCTTCGGGTCCTCCACCAATCAACTACTACCTCCTCCTCACTCGGGCCCGCTAACAACTCACTCCTCCCACAAATAACGCCACCTCACGCAATAAATGCTCCAATCTCCACTCTCCACGTCGACAATTCAAATTGGCTTCCAAATTGCAAAAGTAACAATGACAGCCGTATTTTTCTTTTTATAGGTTTTTCGCCCTAACCGATATCGGTTTTATTCTCGCCCTAAGAAACCGGTATCGGTCCCTAACCGATATCGGTCATTTACAATTGACATCGGTTGTATTCCACCTTTCCCCAATTTTTGCCCTTATTTACTATTTGCCCTTTTTCACCAACATCGCCTATATCAACCTTTCATGCAAACATTTTACCCATTTGGCCCGACCCAAGGCCGACAACTAACTAACCAAGGCGGCCCGACCTATTGGGCCGCCCAAGGCCCAACCAACTATTTGGCCCGACCCAAGGCCTCAACCCAACCATTTGGCCCGACCCAAGGCCGCACCAACTATTTGGCCCGACCCAAGGCCGCAACCAACCATTTGGCCCGACCCAGGCCGTCAACCCACTAATTTGGCCCGACCCAAGGCCTCAACCAACCAATTTGGCCCGACCAAGGCCGAACCCAACCATCCGCCCGACCCAAGGCCTCACCCCAACCATTTGGCCCGACCCAAGGCCGCGACCAACCATCGGCCCGACCCAAGGCCTCACCCTACCATTTGGCCCGACCCAAGGCCGCAACCCAACAACTTGGCCCGACCCAAGGCCTCACCCCAACCATTTGGCCCGACCCATGGTCGCACCCAACAACTTGGCCCGACCCAAGGCCCTCACTCATCAACTTAGCCCGACCCAAGGCCGTACCACTTCAACTACTTCACCCAACATCAACAACATACACTTTTATCCACCTATCATCCTTTTGTTCAATCATGCGCTCATGTTCGTGTTTTAGCATGATTAGGGTCCTTGACTTGATCTGTCACACCAACTTTTCCTAAGACCTGTCTCGTGATGTTTATCTCAACCAAACCAACCATTTATCAAATACACCGAACATGCCTAAACGTTCATGTACCTTACCCGTTATATACCCCGGGGCTACTTCCTATGCCTTGGATATCAGGATTATATCACCCTTGTTTGATAAACTATCGACCTTTGCCTGCATTCTTATGGTTTGCTAGTCAAATCATGTACCCTAATCGCACTATGCATTTCAACGTGCGCGTCTACTTTCTTTTTGGACCTACCCCACCATCTCACCCTCATCTCTACACCATTTACCCTTTATCAACCCTATCCCCGATTTCATGCTACCTCAATCTGTGATAGATTTGAGGGGATTACCTATACCCTTAACAGAGTAACCACTTCTTATTATTGTCAGTGCAACTTTACAAAACAAACTACACGACAATAAGGGGCTAATGTAGACACCAAATTCGTGTCTTACGACCCTTGTGACCCGCATCCCATTTCAAGCAACCTAACCTCATCACCTAAACCTTACACATTATTTATTAATTACCTTGTAATTGATAAATCCCCATCACCTCACCCACCTCATTTTGCCACCTCATCATGACCTAGCCCTAACCCTAAAATAACCTAATTAAGACCTATAACTTGGTCTACACCTACACCCATGATTAAGGACCCCTTTCTCGCACCCAAAACTAACATTTCTAGTCACTTGACCAAGCCATGAACTAATCCCTCGGGAGAAAAGCAAGGAAGGTGGGCTGATTTACTAAAAATAGCCTACTTTTTCCTTACCGATGCCGGTTCTATCATCAGCGTCACGGTTACGTAACCGCCATCGGTTCCTATAAAATGGGCTCCCAAACCAAAAACAAAGGTGGAAGGATTTTGAATCAAGGTGAGATCATTGAGAGCACCAAGAGCATTCGAATCTTCACTGGCCGAAAGAGATGAGTGAAGAGACAAGGAGAGCTGCAGCAAAAGGAGATCAAGCCCTTTAACTTCACGACGGAATAGCCGTGTTCCTCGTGATACTCACCCCGATCATTGGGAGGAGATCTCTCATCTTTTGTGTCAAGCCATCCTACCTAGAGTTCGCCTTTGTCATCGAGTTCTTGGACTCGCATCTTCGTCACTCGATAAGTTACATCTTGCATGTCCTCTTTAATAACATTTCTTAGACTTTTTGAAGCACAATCCTCATTAATCCATTCCTAGATCCACTACCAACATGCTTGTGCATCTAACTATCATTCATCTACCTCTCATCACCTTATTTCCTAATATCACCTATATACAACCCTACAAATAACACAACTACCAAACAACACCACCACCCCACAAAACAACCAACCTTCGGATTAAACATTTTCTAGACCATACCATTGATATCGGTTATCGAAGCTCGGTATCGGTTATCCCGACTATAACCAAAAATTCCAACCTTTCCCTACCCAGTTTAAATGAAGCAATTTAATTGATATCTTACGGTCTTTTGTGTTAATTCATATTAGCATGGGGAGAACTGACCACCTTCGAAAGGAAGTTTTATATTTCCCTTGCCCATAGCGGTTCCCTCATTTATTGTCTAATCAAAATTTGTGGTCTTGTGTTCTTATTTCATAGTCCTTCCAAGACAAAAGGAGTTCTTCGCGGTCACCTATCTTTCTCTAACTTAAACACCATCTCGACATTCTAAGTATTCCTCCTAGCCCTAAACCCTTATCTATTTCTAAAAGGAATGAAACATTCCGAGTGAAACACATCGCCGAGGGTGCTAGACATGAGTCATCCCAAGATAAAGTTGATCTTCCTACCATCTTGTTTCTTGGCTCAATTGATGAATGGTATGCTGATATTGCACACTTTCTCACATATGGAGAATGTCCCTCTCATTTGTACAAAGAGAGGAGAGGTAACACATTAAGATAAGATCAGCCCAATATGTGTTGTGGGAAAATGACTTGTTTAATTTGGGTTGATGGAAGATTTCTAAAATGTGTGGACAAGGAACAACGAGAGAAGCTACTTTTCGCTTTTCATAATCAAGCATGTGGAGGGCACTACTCATCAACTATCCCTACTTATAAGATTCTTTGTGTAGGATATTCTTAATGCCTACCTTGTTTCAGAGATGCATCAAAGTGGATTGATAAATGTGAAGCTTGTCAAACCTTCGTGAATGTGGTAGACCCGAGGTTGATCTTTGCACCTTAAACTAGTTGTATTGAAGATATTTTTCAATAATGGGGTTTAGATTTCATTGAACACTTAATCCCTCTTCTAGTGTTGGTCACACCCACGTATTAATCCTTTTACGTTTATTTTACTAAGGGGTAGAAGCCATTCCATGAAGAGTACTACTTGATCCTAGTATGCTTATCAAAGAAAACATCTTGGTGAGGTTTGGTGTACCAAACAAGATTTTGAGATAATGCTTCAAATTTTTCTTCAATAGATGATGGATTTTTGTTATGGATATGGAATCTCCTTCTCATCCTCGAATTATTATCCTTAGGGAATGGACAAAAAATCGAACAAACAAAAATCTTATAATAAGGAAGCTAGTTAATGAATCTCGGAGGAACTCTAAGAAACTTTATGATGCTCTTTGGGAAGATAGGATCACACCTAAAATAGCCAGCTGGGATGTCTCCTTTTCAAGTAGTATATGGACTGGAAGCTCAAACATAAGTCAACCCCACCAATTTTTGTCATTTAATGAAGGCCATTGAAGACACAAGTTTCAATGATTCTTTAGATAAAAGGATCATGTACCTTTACAAATTGAATGAGGACAGGTTGAAGGTTGTTGATAGAATATCTGCTCACCAATGAAAGTAAAGGCTTTGTTTGATGAAAGGCATTTATAGATTCCATGGATTTCAAAATTGGGGACATTGTTATATCTGTGGGATAAAAGGCATGAACCTCATGCACCATGGTGAGTTTGATTCTCTTTGAGTTGGACCTTTCAATATTAGGCACTTTCTGGTGAGAATTATTTTTACCTATTATATGGATGGTTCTTCCCTCCACTTCCTTATAGTGGGTAGTACAAATTTTTTTCTAAGTCATAGGTGATTAGGAAGTCCTTTATATATTTTATATAGCGTGTGTGTGTTTCCCCTTCATTTTCCTTGTTTTGGTGTGTTGTTCGTTTGGGGTGTTGTCTTATTTGTATATGTTTGCTTTTGAATCAACATGGCCCAATGGATAAGGTATTTGTTAAATTGTTCCCCTAGATTTTCTGAATTCTTGCCTTGTCTCATTCTTTTGGACTTTAGCCAAGTCATCCCAAATAGGAGCCGTGATTGTCCTCCCAAAATTTTCCCCTCTTCTAGGAAGTTCAAAATTGAAATTTTTTTGAGTTAATGCCTTTTTTGTTGTTATTGGTAAAGGGAAAAGTTGAGAAGTCGAAAAAACTACGTTTTTTTAGTCATTTGTGCGATTTGTGGGTCTTTCAGACATTTTTGTCCCATGTGTCCCAAGTTCATTCGGGCTCCCTGTTCACCGATCGGCCGCTTTACCCTAAAATATATTCTTCTCATGGGCCGTCAAAACTTTTTGTTCTAAATGTCCCAAGTTCGCTCGTGCTCACTATTCACCTTTTTCCCACTTGGCCACATCACACACTTCATGTAATTTTGTCCCTCATGTCTCGAAAACATTTGTGCATTTTTTCCCGCATCACCCACATTGGCCGAATCGCTCTTTCACGTCCCACGTGTCCCAAATGAACCAAAGGCCATCCGAGCTAATTTTTCCCGCTCTTCCCAAATATCTTGCTTTTTAAGTTGGTAGATGCGTATTTAATGCACATTTATTATATTTCTCTCTCCTAAACGGCTATTTAATAAGCTTACCCCTACGCATTTTTGCACACTGCTTTCTTGTTATCAATTGCTCATACCCTCACAATTGAAATTTCTATGCATGTACCCATTCCCCCTACAATTTCATCAAGAGTTCAGACTGTGACTTTGTTTTTCAAATTTCTATCAACATGAAGATCAAATTCCAAGGTCAGGAGCAAGTTTCACCACTCGAGTCTATCGTTCCCGATATCGGGGATAGTGAAGTTCATCACCTAGACTTTGGAGATTTCTGGACTAGGATGACAGACCCAAACCCTCTCTCATGGCACAAATGATTCACAATAGTGGCTTGAATTTGCCACTGGTTTCCCAATCTCGGTGCGCAATGCATACATGGTACTCACTGCAGTGCTCATTTCAACCCCGACTTGAGTGAACTAACAAATGTGCATGGGGAGCTCATTACCAAGCTCGATGCTGCCACCATTGGCACTACCCTAAAGATTCTGAAATGGACAATTCTATAGTAATCTCTCAGAACTAGGCACATGCACTCTTCGACTAGGACAATGAAAAATACAAGGCAAGGGTGGCAAAGTCTTGGCTTAAAAACCCTAAAAAGGGGGCATCTCCATTATCCAAAGCTCTGTTTTGTGCCGATTTCAATGAGGAGCTATCAGATTTCATAATCTTATTAGCTTGGGTTATGGGCTTACCCTCTACCAATGAGTTCCATTTCTAGATGTGCCCACTTATCAACATGGTGTGTGAGGGTACTCAGAATATCAATTGGGCAGAAATCATCAGCATGAACTTAGCAGAGCAACTGTCCAATGTACAACAAACTAAGAAGTTTTACATGACTTCATATATGATGTATACCCTAGCAGCATCAAGGCAATGGTTTGGATTCACATACATTGATGCTCATAAAGGTGACCCTATATATGCTTACTACCCTCAATTCACCCTAGACACTAGTAATCGCAACTTCAGGAGGGTGAATGATGCTTTCACCATGTACATTGTAAGACTTCTAGAGAGCGACACTACAAGGAGGTTCTCTGATGAAGCCATGAGCCTAATATTGAAGTACGGTGCCTACTTCATCCAGTTCAGAAAATTCTCCTATATCAGGCTAGCAGGCTATGAGAGCACCCCTCTCAAGCTCCCTATGTTTTGTAATGATAAAATGGCCTTGATAGAGATATGCAGGCAATTGGACAAGTTACATAGAACCTGTAGGGATAATAAAATCACTGGCTACACTTCCCTATATCTTTGGGAAACTACACCTGCAAGACGGCTCTAGATGCACAAAACATAGAGAGAGGCCTAGCTCAAATCACTGTCCATTTCTTCGTGCCAAGAACTTGTTTTTACTTGAAGAAATTTATAGACATAACTCAAAATCAATTACCATCATATGGCGTGACATACGTAAGACTATTGGGTTTGAGTCATGTTGATGATTTTGAGGCAAGGAGGAGACATTATGGTAGGTTTTCTCTCAACTGATTCAAGAGCTTAACTTGTACCAAGTTCCTGAAGGGCTTCAGGATGACAATTCGGACTTGTTATCATATGAATATGACACCTTGATCAAACACACTCCTTGGAGGATTTGGATTGGTTCAAAAGGAGAAGGATGATCTGGCTGAAATCTAGCCCCGCCTAGTAAGAACCAAAATCTAGTTTGACAGGAGAGTTTGTGAGCTTAGAAGGCATTTAGGTGAGTCCTCCTCCAAGGATACTTCAACACCAAGGAAGGAGGCATTGACACCTAGTTTAGAAGCACCTATACATACCCCTCTGCCTCATCAACTAAAGGTCCTACATTCTCCACTCCTTCCTCATCCACCCAAGTGTATCGGAAGAAAATCAAGGAGTCAAGAAGGATCCCGTTGAAGAATATCCCCGATGAAGCATTGACTTTCCCTCGGGACCAGAGAACATTATTGTTCTCAGTGAAAGCAAAGAGAGTGAAGTTCCAGTCTCCATAAGTGCTCGAGAAGCCCCAATGGATAAAGAGAAGGAAGTTCAAGAACAGTTGAGAGCTTCCGAGCACCATTGACTCCTCTGTACTAGAAGCCTCGAGTGCCCCACTCATATCTCAACTAGAGGCAACAACAGTGCACACTTTGAGTGCCATGAGTTCTCTTTCTCTTAGTCCTCTTGCCCCGCCTTCTTCTTCCTCCTCCTCTTTTGCATGGGTACAACCTTTCGTTGATAGTAGGAAGAGAAATTCTTCCTCTCAAATCTTAGGGACCCAACTTTGATGTTATGGCAGCCTTATTGGGCACTACCCCTCCTACTCCTGCCAAGAAGGCCAAGACCACCTCAAGAATAGTATCTAATGCTCAGGGCCAACAATTCCTGGAGATAGCCAAGCCCAAAGTTGACAAGCCAGAGAAGGATTTGCAAGCGTCTGATCTAGAGCTCTCGAGGATCCCCATGGGAGAGTCCACCCCTGAAGGTGAGATTCACAATCTTCAAGAAATAGTCACCAGGGTCATTGGGAGAGTGGAAAAGGGCAACAAACTATAGAGCAGTTGGAAGAGCAGGCTCAGGTTCTTGTAGTTTCATCAAGTCACTGTTGTCCAAAGATAAAGTTTTAGACCCCACCCCACTGACTACTCTTCCACCACCTGTGATCCTCAGCCAAGATGAAGTCCAAAGTATCAAAGATATACATAGATATTCCATCTATGGAAGGGATATGGAGGCCATGGTGGATGATATGCTCGTTAGGTGGTTGAATTTCATTAGTGAAGCCTTCAAACTCAATGAGAAGGTAAATAATCTGCAACAGAAACTCTCCTCCACCATTGGAAATATAGATAAAGAGCTCAAACTCTGGAGCAGCTGTATAGTAGACCTTCGCCTTATGGGGCAGGTTGATGAAAATATTTTAATGGCAAGCAAGGTCTTTGATGATGCAAAAGATAACTTTTCAAAATCATGGGTATACAGTGTGGAATGGAAAATCAAGGTGTTGGAGGAGGCTTTGGGAGAATTGAGAAATAGCTGGCAGAAAGGTGAGGCCTTCAAGACTTTGGTGGTATCTGCTTTTAAGGATATCCATTGCCACCTCCATGATGAGACCTCAGGTGTGCCCCTCTCCTTGCAAGAAATTAAAGCTCAATTCAGAGCTTTTGTCAAAGATAATCTGTTCAAAGAGGATTCTATCACCAAAGAAAAGATGAAAGAAATCTGCTCTCTCCAGTCTGCTATTGAAGAAGCAAGTAAGGATTATCATACACACGTCAAATTTGACAAAGAGATGGAGAAGTGTCTCGGATTTTGGACTCAGTCCACTGCCAACACATCAGTTCCATGTGGTAGAGACATAGCAGAGGCGTTAAAAAGGTTTAGACAACTGGATCCTTAAATCAATGGGTCCTCCTCAGTCTTGAACACTTGTCTTTTCCTCCTGACTTTTCTCCCTTCTTTCTTTCCTCACCTCGGATTTATTGTAATTAGTTGGGGTTTTGCGATTAGCAGCCCTTTAACTAAACATTAATTAAAAGAAGTAGTTACCAAGGGTAACTGATTTGTAAAACTATATAATGGTCTCTCTTCGCCATTTTAAAGGGGGAACTTGGCTTATTTTTGAAAGTGTAAGAAATAGTAAAGCAATCAATACAAAAGGATCTTCTTTCTTTTTCCATCTGATTCTTTTATTCGCAAGCTATCTGTTGAATATTGTTAGATCATTTGTCTACATTATGCTAAGAAGCTTTGTATTCTTGTAGATGTTATTTATGGAACTGTGTGTCTTTTCAAATTTCATCTCATTAATTCGAGTACAAATGGTCTTATTCCAATTCGTTATATTCTGGCACACATAAGGAATTATTTTGTCATCTATAATTCTAGAGAATGCTTTTCTGCTCATTTCCACGTCTTCATTCCTCTATAATTTTGTGATTGATGATCTATTAAAAACACTTTCATGATATCCAAGTTCCATACTAAAACTATGCTCTGTACATATGTAAATAAGTTTTCTTTTGAATAAGGGAACCTCTCCCACTAAAGATGAGGGACTTCTTGTCCACTAACTATTGTTTTTCTTGAAGTTCTTTTTACGACCAACACATCTGTACATCACCTACACTATGAGAAATGATCTATTTTAGCTTTTGAACCATTACTTTTTGTGTCATTTTTAGAGGTATATCTATATTTTCCAGCCTATTCATGGCTCGAAAAAAGGGTTTTACTCTTTGTATTTGTCATCATTTCTTCATATGTACATTTTTTGATGTGGGTTTTACTAAAAATGAGTTTTTTGTTAGTGTAGAATCATAGCACCCTCGAATGGCTTTGGTTGTGAATGGGGCATTCAGGTTTGATTGCACAACATTGGATCATCTCACAAGTTGTGGGTATTTCAAAACTTGAGATGGAGCTCACAGAAAGCTAGTTCTTGCTTCCTTATCTACCTTCCACAAGCTACTCCAATGTAGGAAGAACCTATTCTAATCTAATCCAACCATTCCAAGGGGATAGGGAGAGAGAGAGGTGAAATAGCCTACACTAATCAAAGTGATACACCAAAAAGGAAGTGGTTGGTCACATATCCGAACCACCTAAGTGGAGAGAGGTGAGCAGAGGAGAGGGTGGAAAAGATGCACCATAGACCAGAGATAGGTTCACATAGAACACCACTTCAAAACCCATTAAACAAAGCTCCCAGAACCTGCAATAAACATCAAAGTATGCACAATATACCCTGAAATGAAGAGAGGTGAGAAGAGACAATAAAATAAACAAAGGATGGATAGATGCATCACAAAATAGACTTTATTGCTCCAAAAGTTCACAATACATCAATATTGGAAACACGGCAAGGAAATGCCATTACAAAGCCATGAAAGGAGGCTTAGACTCTGTATTCTACCCTAAGGAAGAAAGAGAGAGGGGGGCAGAGGAGAAACAATGACCAACCCTTTGAATATGCCCCTCTATTACAATATATGAATAATAAGAGAGAGAGGAGGAAAAATTGAACTTTATTCCAACCACTCCCCGGAAGAGCATTAAATCCTTCTCTGAAATCTCAACCACCGACCCTCAATGCCCCTGTAAATATTCTGTAATATTTCAAGTGTGCATCGATTGTCTTTACGGCGTGATGAAGGAAGAGGAGCAGTGGATCACAATCATCATCCGATCTTGTAGCTAAAGCAATTGGATTCTACATTAATCTCCGAAAGATATTTTCCCATTTTTCACCCACAAACACCTATTAAAAATGATATTTTATGTTTCCAGGGTGTAGAGGATGTTCAAACCTTTCCAAAAGTCCTCTCCAGCCTAAATCCAAGTTTCCAGTAAAACTATATGGCCATCGAAGATCAAGGTCACGGGCGTGTAATATTTAAAGAGTCTATTCGTACCAGGTCCACGTGGCAACCTCATGCATCTTGAAGATTTGGATCCTTCCTTATGCTCTTGAAATCACACTGGAATGACACATGACAGCTTCCACGTGGCTCCTCGGGCTCCTTTGTATTCTACTTGAGTCCTTTATGTTGCGAGACATTGTGCTGACTTGAGACAAGTGTAGGCTTCACACTCATTTGAAAATTGCCCCCTTGAAATTTACCTTTGAAGTTGTGCGGTCGAGACACGTTGAGAGGCCTCCACGGGATTTTTGAATTTTCAATGGCCCTCTCACCTTTTTAGACTTTGACACATGTGGATAGGCACTCATTTGGGATTGACCTTTTGGGTGTGCCTTTGAAATTGTGTCGTTGAGACACGTGGCACCCTCGATGGCATTGTTCATTTCTTTTATTTTGGCTAAGTATTTATTTCTTGGTGGGGCCATAAGTTCTGACCCTAGACACGTGGAGGCTCGGTGCTTGTTTGGGAAACTCCACTCTAAACTTTACTATTGAATTTGTTCATGCTAACACTTGGCTCCTTCCATTGGCCTCAGCCTATCTATGCTTAGACTTTTCAACGACCGATTCTTTCCTTTTCACATCCCAGACACATGGAACCCTCCCACTCATTTTGGAATCACCTTTTTCTTTGAACCTTAAAGGTGCATCGTTTGGACATGTGGAGGCTTCCTCTGTCCTCTTTACTTATTCATTTTTGGGCCCACTCCATCTCCCCTTTTGGACTTATTAGACCTTGGGACACGTGGAAGCTTGGTGCTTGTTTGGGAGACCCTCCTAGGGCTCTTAATTTTCGGGTGAACTGTTGAGACACATGGTATCTTCCACCATCTCCTTCCATACTTATTTGTTTTGGGCCCAAATTGAATCATTTGTGAAGCTCCGAAGACTTTGAGCCTTTCCCCACTTCTCTTATGAGAGCCTCTGGTTTCTTTCATGTCATTAGGCCTCATTTTTGACCCTGTTACTCCATTGTAGAGCCCACCTATAACCTAACTATTGATTTGAAACATGGGCTCACAATACTAAGCCAACCCTTAGATCTTTCTGTGGAGGGTCATGTTTGATCAATTTTTTTGGGGGGCAAAATTGAGATAACAATTTGGTGACTCATGGGGAAATATTCCTACTAGATGAAGATATCGGTGGATTTGAAGCATCCATTGGGCATGGAGTCATGAATGATAGCATGATACTTATCCAAACATTGAAAATATGATCCCTAAGCCAATTTTATCCCAACTTCTTTTTTAACGACCCTGAACCTATTCTAGAAAAGGACTACCTCAAGACCTGATTTTAGTTTCTCTATATTTGTTTCATTTTGGAACTAGCATTTATTACTGAGGTAGTTATGGGCCTCTGGAGCAATGTGATCAAAACTTATGTACAAAGATAAAATCATCCATACCTCAAATTAGACATGCGAGTGTTGAAGGTACTTCTTCTACTTAAAACAAAATTAAACCTACTCCTATGCTAACTAAAGAGAAAATGGACTCAAACAAATCTTGCAAATATAGGAAAGTAGCTTCCTTTCTTAAGAGGGATAGCCATGCAAATGATTTGACATTGAAAATGGCTACTTGTATGAGTGAAAAACTGACCTTAAACCGATCCTCCACCCATATCATCAAGGTGTAACCTAGAAAAAGAAAAATTCCTCTTTTAGTTGCTCTTGATTTGCATTGAAGAGTATTGTAACCGATCCTTGGTACTTTAGAGCTCATCCTCATGCTTTAAAGTGGGCATGACTTGTTTTGGCTTCTCCTTGGCTCTAATGAAGCCAAGTACACGATAGGACAAAGATCTAGGTCCTCAATTACTTAAGTTTAGCATGCAATATAAATTTCTTTGGAAAATACAAGTAACCATCATCGATTAGGAGTTAACCAAATTGGTCACTCGGGACCGACATCGGTCAAGCAAGGAAGGAATCGCCATCATTTAGGGCTAACCGACATCGGTTACCTATGTGAGGATGTTTTAATTAACTCTCGAGAATTAGATATATTTTTAGTATTAAAGTATATCTATTGATTATAATTTCATGGCTAAGTGCCCTAAGTCTATAAATGACTATATAAGCATAAAGCTAGGGTTTAGAAGTAAGATATTAACAATAATTAGAAAGAACTTGAAAATTTGGTGAGAGAGAGAATTCTTGGTGATGAAGCAAAAGCTTGAAGAAAGAAAGTACTGTACATCTGAGAGGTGTGGAAGATTGTAAATATTCATTGTATATCTTGTCAAAGCTTTGGATAATAGATTGGCTTGTTTCTTGGTAGATGTAGCCCACACTGGGTGAACCACGTTAAATCTGGTGTTGATTTGTGTCTCTTGTTTTGTATATTTCGTCTATTAGAGTATCCACTTTTATTTGCATGTATGCTTAGATCTGATATATTATTTGTACAATCGGTGTAGCTAACCCCAACAATTGGTATCGAGCTTTGTTTGAGGGTTTTGTGTGTTGAAAGATTTACTCACAGAGAGTTTTAATTGAGTGGGAGCTACAACAATGGCAGAAGAAAAAAAATACAAGGTAGAGAAATTTGATGGCTGAAATTATCAATTATGGAAGATGCAGATTGAGGATTATCTGTATCAAAGATATTTGTATTTACCATTGGATGAGAAGTCTATACCTACGAAGATGACTGATGAAGAATGGAAGATTCTTGACAAAAAGGCTTTGGGATCTATAAGATTGAGCTGGCAACATCCATGGCTTCCAATATTATAGAAGCGGCTTCTATGGTAGAGTTAATGAAATCTCTTACTAATTTATATGAAAAACCTAGTGCTTCAAATAAATTTTATTTGATGAAGAAACTATTTAGTTCTAAGATGCATGAAGGTGGATTTGCATCTAGTCATTTGAATGATTTTGATCTATTGTAAATCAATTAAAATCGATTGCAATACCATTTGATGATGAAGTAAAAGTACTTTTATTCTTATGTTCTTTGCTTTATAGTTGGGATAACTTGGTAATGGACTATTATTAATACAACATCTGCTAATAATATTTTGAAGTTTGATGATGTGGTTAGTATAATCTTGAATGAAGAAATTTGTAGGAAGAGTACAGAGGAATCATCATCTAGAAATGCTTTGAATGTAGAAAGTAGGGGCTAGGAAAAGGAGAGATCCAAGAGTAAGAGTAATGGAAAATCAAAGTCAAGGGATAGTAGATCTAAATCCAGAAGTAAGGGAATTACTTGTTGGAAATGTGGAAAGAAAGGACATGCAAAGAAATATTGTTGGTCAAAGGATAAAGAGAACCAACAACCAGATAAAGGTAAAGAAGAAAATCTTGTTGCATCAGAGGTAATGCAAGATGCTCTTATTATTTCTTTAGATAATAGAATTGAATCATGGGTTTTATATTCAGAGCTTCTTTCCATGCGCACCCCTAATAAGGGTTATTTTAGAAATTATGTCTAGGGAATTTTGGGCATGTTTATTTGGGTGATGATGAACCTTGCAATATTATTGGTAAAGGGAAGTTCATCTAAAATTACAGAATGGAAATACATGGGTATTGAAAGATGTGAGGCATGTGCCAAGCCTCAGGAGAAATCTTATTTTGCAGGGTAACTAGGTGAATCTGGTTGCATGGTTACTTTTATAAGAGACTCTTGGAAAGTCACCAAGGGTGCTTTTGTTGTGAAAGAGGTAAGAAGGTAGGAATGTTATATTTATCTACCTATATTATTGATTCCTTTTCTGCATTATCTACTTTAGATTCAAATGTATGCATGTGGCATAATCGGTTGGGTCATATGAGTCAAAAAGAAATGTAGATCTTAAAGGCTAAGGGTAAGTTATCAGATTTGAAAGATTTAGATCTTGATTTTTGTGAGCATTGTATCTTTGGAAAGTAAAAGAGAGTGAGATTTCTCAAAGTTAGGGCAACTAAGAAGGAGCAGAAAATTGGATCTTGTACACTCAAATGTGTGGGGACCAACTCAGGTAGCTTCTCATGGAGGATCCTAGTATTATGTTACTTTAATTGATGATGCTACAAGAAATTTATGGGTTTATTGTATTAAACGTAAATTTGATGTTTTTGAGACTTTTAAAATATGGAAAGCCCTTGTTGAGAATGAATCAAATTCTAAGTTAAAGTGCCTTAGATCTGACAATGGTGGTGAATAATGTAGCAAGGATTTCAATGATTATTGTTCAGTGAATGGAATACGTAGAGAAAGAATGGTTCCAAGAACACCACATGAGAATGGTGTTGCAGAAAGAATGAATAGGACAATCATGGAATGTGCTAGAAGTATGAGGATACATTCTAGATTGCCCTTGCAGTTTTGGGTGAAGTAATTGATATAGCTGGTTTATTTGATTAATCGTGGGCCTTCAAGTTCACTAGATGGAGGAATACCAGAGGAAGCTTGGACCGAAAAAGAGGTAGATCTTTCTTTTTTAAAATTTTTAGTTCAGAAGCTTTTGTGCATGTTGATAAGTAAAATAGGAAAAGTTGGATGCAAAATCCAAGAGATGCACTTTCATTGGTTATAGATCTAGTGATTTCAGTTTCCATTTTTGGGATTTAGAGAATTCTAAAATTATTAGGAGTCGTGATGTTGAATGGAATGAAAAGAGAATGTACAGGGATCAAATTTTGGTACCCAAGGATGAACCGGTTGAGAAGTTTGTGAATGAAAATGAACTCTCGAATTTAAAATAATTACCGATAGGGTTACACAATGCGGTGTCGTTGACCCACTGACCGACACCAGGTCGATATGAATGCAGTATCGATTCTGAGAAGATCCAAACTAGCATCGGTTAGCAGAACTAGTGTCGGTTAGAGGTGACCGAGCGTCGGTCACTATCAAATTTGATAGGAATGTCCAGGAGGTCCAGATTGAGCCTCCGATACCCCAAACTCCTGTGAGAAGGTCACAAAGGGTAAGTAAACCTCCAAAAATATTTACACCTTCTCTATTTTATTTATTATTGACTGATAATGGTGAACTAGAGAGCTTTGAAGAAGTAATGCAAGATAAGACTCACATCCAGTGGGAGCATGGCATGGATGAGGAGATGGAATCCTTAGAACATAACCAGACATGGGATTTGGTTAAGTTGTCAGTAGGTAAGAGAACATTGTAGAACAAGTGGGTTTACAGATCAAGGAAGAAGAGGGTGGACAGAAAAGATACAAGGCAAGGCTTGTAGTAAAGGGATTTACACAAAAATCGGTATTGACTTTGGTGAAATATTTTCTCCTGTTGTTAAGATGACTTCTATTCATATTGTATTGAGCTTAGTTGCAGTAGAGGATTTACATTTAGAGAAACTAGATGTGAAGACAAATTTCCTTCATGGTGATTTGGATGAAGAGATTTATATGCAGCAACCACTTGGGTATGGAGTCAAGGGTAAGGATAAATTATTGTGCAGGTTGAAAAAGAGTCTATATGGGCTCAAACAAGCTCCAAGGAATGGTACATGAGGTTTGATAGTTTTATGCAAGAGCATGGTTACTTGAGATGTGAATCTAACCATTGTGTTTATTTCAAGAAGCTTGAAAATGGGAGCTATATTATTTTATTATTGTATGTGGATGATATGCTTATTACAGGATCTAGTATGTAGAACATTGGTGAGATTAAGATAAATCTAGCTCACACATTTGTTATGAAGGATTTAGGAGCTGTAAAAAGAATCCTTGGCATGTAAATACACAAAGACAAGAAAAACAAGAAATTGTATTTTTCTCAGGAGGATTATATCTACAAGGTGTTAGAAAGGTTCAACATGTAGAATGCAAAACCTATTAGCACACCTTTGGCTGCACACTTCAAATTGAATAAAGATAAGTGGCCATCATCACATGAGGAGGTCAAATACATGACATGAGTGCCATATGCTTCAGCAATTGGGAGTCTCATATATGTTGTGGTTTATACCAGACCATGCATTACAAGCAAGTGGGAGTGGTGAGTAGATACATGGCCAATCTAGGTAAAGAGCATTGAAAGTAGTTCAATGGATACTCGGGTATTTGAAAGGGGGCATCTAACATGTAGTTATGTTATGGAGGTTTGGATATTTCATTATGTGGCTATGTTGATTCGGATATGGATGGAGATCTAGATGGTATGATAAGCACTACGGATATATTTTCATAGTAGGTGGAATGGCAGTTAGCTGGATTTCAATATTACGAGAAGGTTGTGGCTTTTCTACTACGAGAGCGAGTATGTTGCAACTACATAGGCTAGCAAGGAGATGATATGGATGAGTAGGTTCATGGAAGAGTTGGGAAAGGAGCAAGGTGATTGTAAACTATTCAGTGATAGTTAGAGTGTAATTCATTTGGAAAAGAACTCAATTTTTCATTCGAGAATGAAACACATTCAGTTGAGGTATCACTTCATACAACAGGTATTGGAGGATGGACAGTTGAATTTGGAAAAGATTCATACAAGTAAGAACTTACGGATATGCTAACGAAGCCATTAGTAAATGAGAAGTTGGAGCTACACTCGACTTTAGTTGGTCTTCGAATTAGAGACTTGAAGAGGAAGAAACAAATCTAAGGAAGGATCCAAGAATGATGTTGTACATGTATGGTACGATAATTAATCTCCAAGTGGGAGATTGCTGAGTTATGGAGCTCAATTACATCAGTTTAGCATGCAATAGAAACTTGCTGGAAAATACAGTAACCATCATCTATTAGGGGATAACTGGAGTTGGTTACCTAGGACCGGCATCGGTCAAGTAAGGAAGGAACCAACATCGGTTAGGGCTAACTGACATCAGTTACCTGTGTGAGGATGTTTTAATTAACTCTCGAGAATTAGATCTATTTTTAGCATTAAAGTATATATATTGATTGTAATTGTATGGCTAAGTTCCCTAAGTCTATAAATGACTATATAAGCATAAATCTAGGGTTTAGAAGTAAGAGATTAACAAGAATTAGAAAGAACTTGCAAAATTTGGTGAGAGAGAGAATTCTTGGTGATGAAGCAAAAGCTTGAAGAAATAAAGTATTGTACATTTGAGAGGTGTGGAAGATTGTAAATCTTCATTGTATATCTTTCAAAGCTTTGGATAATAGATTGTCTTGTTTCTTGGTGTATGTAGCCCACATTGGGTGAACCACGTTAAATCTATTATTGATTTATGTCTCTTTTTTGTATATTTCTTCTAGTAGAATATCTACTTTTATTTTCATGTATGCTTAGATCTAATATATGTTTGTGCAACCGGTGTGCTAACCCCAACAATACTTGGTACTTTGGAGCTCATCCACATTCTCTAAAGTGGGCATGAATAGTTTTGGCTTCTCCTTGGCTCTAATGAAACCAAGTACATGATAGGGCAAGGTATGGTCTTGTGAATGTGCTCATGGTTTTAAACTTCAACTCCAATAATGGAGTCTTCTTGTTGACCTTCTTGAGTGGATGGAGTGAGATAAATGGGAGAGATGGGATCCTCATGCTCTTTCTTTTCTTCCTATTATGAAGAACATGGAAGATAATGGTCTTCCAACCTTAGTTCCAAAGAACTATTATGAAGTGCGGGATGTTGTTCTTGAATGTCTCCTCTTCATGACAAAGCAGTTCATGTGCTTACAAGGTGAAATATGGAGGAGAAAATGATGTGATCTCCATGGGCTCCTCTCCACCAAATCAATCTTCCAAGTCTTATAGGAAGTCTAACTCCTTGTTATCCTGGTGCATGTGCTCTACCTCCTCCATGGTGTCCTCTCGATCTATAACTAGCTCACCATTGTTCCCTTCTTCTTAAAACATGAAGTTTCAAATCTCACTCTTCTTCATCATCAAGCTTGAAGGGGATGAAGTGGAAGGACCAACCGAATGTTCTTTTGTATCCTGCTCCACACTTGGAGCCTCCAAAATGTATGGTCCTCCTCCATCATGGGTTCATCAATCAAATCAAGCTCTTGAAATGAAAGGAAAAGATCTTCAATTATGCTTTCTTCATTGAGTGGCATTAACTCTGATTTGATCTCTCCTAGCTGCTCCTTTTAAATGGGACTTAGAATTGGTTGTTCTTCCTCCTTAACTAGTTATGAAGCTTGGATCAGATCAGCATCCTCTTCAGATCATAGAGTGTCATTATAAACACTCGTATTTAGAAAAAACAAACTACGATCTTATGGGTTCATCAATCAAATCATGCCCTTGAAATGAAAGGAAAAAATCTTCAATGATGCTTTCTTCATTGAGTGGCCTCAACTCTTATTTGATCTCTCCTAGCTGCTCCTTTAAATGGGACTTAGATTTGGTTGTTCTTCCTCCTTAATCTGGTTGTGCATCTTAGATAAGATCAACATCCTCTTCGAGACAGTGTCATTATAGACATTGTATTTAGAGAAAATAGACTATTGATCTTCTCTTTCTTGTTCTTGTTCTTCTTCTACTACAAACTCAACCTCAGCCACCACTGACTCTTCAACCTTGACCTCCTCTATTGGCTTAACCATCAAGGGAATCTTTGTAAACCAAATTTGGCAGCCCAACTCTTCATATTTTCTATCATTTCTTCTCTATTGGGCTCCTCTTCTTGTTGTTCTCCTTGACTGGATTCTTGAGTATCTTCCCAACATGGACTTGGGAAAGCAAGAGGAGTGGTAGGTTGGGGTTCAACCAATTTTACTATTGTTTGTGGTGGAGAGGGAGGTGGAACTTCTTGTTTGTTTGGAGGGAATGACTACTTGGGAAGGAAAAGGGAAAAGAATTGAAATGAGATGGAAGACTAGGAGATGGAGAAGGGAAATCAACACTTGGGGAAGAAAATGAGGGGCTTGACTCTTGACACTATTGCAATGACACTGATTGAGGAAAAGGAAAAGAAAATCTAGGAGGTGGTGGACCTACCCATTGATAAGGTTTTCTTGTGTCCAACTCATAAGCCTCAATATCCTCAATCAACTGTGTAAGTTGAGGAAGCACTTCAACCATGAAGTCAAGCTTCTCTTGAGGGTTGTAATGTCTTGGAAAAGGGACGACCCATGGACAAGGTGCCCTATAACCAATTTTGAATGCTTTCATCTATGTTGTAGCCCTAGATTGCACCATGTTAGCCTCCATTATTTGAATCTTCTCTAACAGATCAGCATTTTCCATGTAGCTGTCACCATTGTATGTGTTCCCTTGTTCTTGATAAGCTCCTTGGCCAAAATGGTTTTGACACTGCTCATATGGGTAAGCATAATGGTTCTAAATTTGATCATAATGCTGATCTGGAGGAGTTGGAAAATACATTGGAGGTGGATTGCATTGCTTCTGCTTCAAGTGTGAGTTCCAAGAAGGAAATGAAGTCATGATTGCACAACTTCATGGAAATGGAAGAAAATGAAAGAGATGGAAGAAAAATGGATGAAAATGGATGGGAAAAGGTTTCAACTTCAGAGATGGGTTGTTGACTAGATGGAGTCATTCTTGTATGTGCCTCAAAAGTTTGAATCTTAACAAGAACACACCAACTTGCTAAGATGAAGTGGTAAGGTGCTTCAGACCTATCCCACTAGGCATGCCAAAAATTTTAGTGTAGAATCACAACACCCCGAATGGCCTTGGTTGTGAGTGGGGCATTCAATGTGATTGCACAACATTGGACCATCTCTCAAGTTGTGGGACTTGTAAAACATGACATGGAGCTCTAAAGAAAGTCGGTTCTTGATTCCTAATCTACCTACCACAAGCTACTCTAGTGCAGGTAGAACTTATTCTAATCTTAATCTAACCATTCTAAGGGTACATGGAGAGAGATAGGTGAAAGAGCATACACTAAGAGGTAATACACCGAGAAAGGAAGTGATTGGTCACATATCCAAACCACTGAAGTGGAGAGAGGTGAGCAGAGAGAGAGAGGTGGACAAGATGCACCACAGACCAGAGAGATAGGTTCACATAGAACACCACTTAAAAACCACTAAACACATCTCCAATAACCTATAATAAACATCGAGTATGCACAATATACCTCGTAATGACAAGAGTGAGAAGAGATACAATAAAATAAGAAAAGGATGGAAAAGATGCATCACAAAACATACTTTATTGCTCTAAAAGTTCACATAATACATCGTTAGTGGGCAAGAGGCAAGAAAATGCCATTACAGAGCCATGAAAGGAGGCTTAGACTCTAAATTCTACCCTAAGGAAGAGAGAGAGGGGGCGGAGGAGAAACAATGAAGAACCCTTTAAATATGCCACTCTATTACAATATATATGAAGAATAAGAGAGAGAGAGAGGGAGGGAAAAATCACAATATGTTCCAACCACTCCCAGAAGAGCATTGAATCCTACTCTAAAAGCTCAACCACCGACCCTCAATGCCCCCTAAAAATCCACCTAAAATCTATCAAGTCTACCTCGATTTTATATGCGGCTTGTTGAAGGAAGAGGAACGATGGATCAAATCAAATCCGATCTGGTAGTTGAAGCAATTAGATTCTGCATTAATGGTCTGAAATATGTTTTCCCATTTTTCACCCACCAAATCCTATTAAAAATGATATTTTATGTTTCCAAGTTTCAATCCAAAATTCCTCTCCCATGAATCCATTCAAAGGATATGGCCATCTAAAGATCGGGGTTACGGGAGTGTAATATTTGAAGAGTTTGTCCATACAGAGATCCACGTGACATCCTCACGCAACATGAAGATTAATCTCCTTCCTTATGCTCTTAAAATCATGCTAAACTAACAAATGGTAACTTCTTCGGGCTCCTCGGGCTCCTTTTTATTCTACATGAGTCCTTGTGTTGGCGGAGACATTATGCCCGACCTAAACACGTGGAGGATTCGCGCTCATTTGAATATTGCCCCCATTTTTTACCTTTGAAGTTGCGCAGTCGAGACACGTGGAGGCCTCCACAAGATTTTGAACTTTTCAATGACCGCTCTCACCTTTTCAAACTCTAGGGACATGTGGTGAGATGGCGCTTGTTTTGGGATTGCCTTTTGGGTTGTACCTTTGAAAATGTGCCGTTAAGACATGTGGCACTCTCCATGGCTTTGTTTAGTTTCTTTGTATTTTTGCTAAGTCCTTTTTGCTTGGTGGGGCCATAGTTCGACCACTGGACATGTGGAGTCTCGGTGCTTGTTTGGGAAACCACTCTGAATTTTACTTTTGAAGTGTGTCATGCTAACACTTGGCTCCTTCCATTGGCGTGTCCTCTTCTTATAATTTTAAATGGCCAATTCTACCTTTTTGCGTGCCCAGGGACACGTGGAAGCCTCGTGCTCATTTGGGAATCACCTTTTGATTTGACCCTTGAAGATGCGTCTTTTGGACACGTGGAGGCTTCCGCCCGGTCCTCTATACTAAGTTGTTTTTAATGGCCCACTCCGTCTTCACTTTTGGACCTGTTGGACCACCGGAACACGTGGAAGCTTGGGGCTTGTTTGGGAGACCCACCTTGGGCTCTTAATTTTGAGGTGCACCATTGAGACACGTGGCATCTTATCATCTCCTTCCATACTTAGTCAATTTGGGCTCTAGTTGAATCATTTGTGAAGCTCAAGACTTTGAGCCTATCCTCCTTCTCTTCCGAGAGCCTCTAGTTTCTTTCTTTTCATTCCACCTCATTTTTGACATTATTACTCCATTATAGAACCCACCTATAATCCAATTGTTAGATTAGAAATGTGGGCTTGCAATATTGAGCCGAACCTTAGATTTTTCTTCTATGAAGGTCATGTTTGATCAATTTTTTGAGGGGAAAATGATCAAAACAAGTTTCTTTGCAAAATTTAAGCTTTACCCAAGTTTATCTATGGCATATCCATCATTGTAGAGAATGCGAAAATTGGGTTTCCTTGCCTCTTGTGCATTTTCCTTGGTCTCTTTTTGCTTTTAAAACCCTCTGAGATTTATTACCACCGTGAAAAATTACTCCTAATGCTTTGTGTTTGAGGTTTCCTTTTGCTTAATATTTGGTTTTGGATAAAACCCGATTCTCAGCTTCATCTGTGCTCTTGGTTTTAATGTTGTGAGTCACATTGTGTTTCTCCATTACTGTTTCTATGATCATAAACTTTAAAGGCATTTGAGTTAGGTTGTATTCACAACCATTGCTTGTATTTTTCCATGGACTAAACTAGAAATAATATGAAAACATACTTTATGAAGCATATATTTACTTTAAAAAGATGTTTCTTGTAACTAGTATACTCCAATAAACCTGAAAATAATGATTCCTTTGAGTTCATTCTTAGTGATGTGATTTTTCTTAACTGTATCCTTTCTCAGAATAAAACTCCATTTTTGCACATTCTGTGAAAGTATCTTGTAACCTCTCCATGCTCTAAGGTCTACTCTTTACTCACTATTGTATGCTTAGAACAAAAATGGATTGTTTTTATCTTACTGAAACATGTATGAATGTCAGGTTATTTTATGAATTTTACAAACTAAAAAATGAATAATGGTGATTGTATGTTGTCTCTCTCCTTGAACTAGAACATGATGTCTTACTTTTATGATTTTCTAGTAAAATATGTGCTTAAATGTAGGACTGCCCTCATTTTGTAAGAAAAGAGACTTGCATCTTGCAATTTGTATTGGAACTGTGACTAGATTTAACTCTGAATTTTTTATTTCTTGTAACTTAAACAATGCATCTTGAATGGAGATATGTATCCTTTTATTCATGCATTATAAGTGATTGATTTATATAAAAAAAATGTTTTGGTCATCTTATGAGATATTGGAGCTCCTCCATTGCTATGAGTATTTGCAATCTAGTGAATTCTGCTTAGTTGTATCATCATCTCATATTTTGTAAACAATGCATCCTTTCCTGATTCAACTGTATTTGATCATCTATTTTATTTGTGGAGTATGGGTCTATAGCTTAGAATTATGTATATTGAGGAGTAATTTTTATCCAAAATTCACCCCAAGGTAAATTTTGATAACCTACACAATTTCTTCAGGATTGAGCAGTATAATTTGGTTCAAGGCCCAAAAATCAGGTTTTGGGGGTCCCCTTTGGTTCTCCTCTAACTCCCCTATCAAAGAAAACTCCAAGGAGTTAATAAAAATGCACAAAAATACAAAAATGGAGTCATAGGCCTATTTTAATCCAAATCCAGGCCTAAAATGCTAAGGAGAATGTATTGCAGGAAATGTGGATATTTTTGTCACAGGTGGTCCGCGGGACATTAGGGACATTCGGGACACGCATCGCTGAAATCGCCGCAAGAAAAGGAAAATAGAAAAGTGGAATTTTCATCCCATGCAATCCATGATACATCTAGGACATAGGTACATGCGGGACATGAAAAGCTGATTTTTCTCGCAAGTTAGTGCATTGTGGGTGGCATGGAGAAATGTGTCCGGACACTCTGAGACATCGAAGATGCAAAGATGTGAAAAGGTAAAAATGCCACATAAGGGGCTAGGTGGGTCGAGAGTGGTGTGGATGAAGTGGAGATTTCTAGCCCAAGTCACACAAGGGACATCCAGGACACCAGAACTCTAATTTTGCTTAAATGCCCATAATACAAAAAAAAATCAAAATTTGACTCCCAAACTTCAAATGGCCATAACGTTTGACCCCGAGCTTTGATTTTCACAAAATTGGACTTTCTAGAATGGGCATGATGTCCTTTACGCCAAAAAAATTGGATTTCTTATTTTTAATGAGGGTAGATATATAAAAATAAAGAAACATATTCAGCTCTAGTTAATTAAAAACCCAATCTGTCAAATGACATAAATGCTTGCACAATGACCCAAAATAGTTGCCCACACTCGTAAGGCCATACTTCTACAATTCTCAATGAAAAAACACATAAAATGGTACCTTTGGAATCTTGGTTCCGAGCCACGGTGAACAACAATCAAGAAATCTAGAATTTGATGAGGAATCGATGGTGATTTTGTAGAAAATGTGCCCGATTAGAACAGTGGTTTTATTTGGTAGTTGGGATGCATTAATGAAGCATGGGCTAACATTTCTCACTGATACAAGTTATGAGATAGTATGGGGAGCCTTGTGCAAGTAATATACCATCATTTCAATTCATTTAATACCTTTTACAAGTGGTTGAAGGACATATTTTGGGATTTTTATTTTCCCTCTCTCTCTCTCTTCTCAATTTCCTATAAATTGGAGTGTTGGGCTCATTGTAAAGGGAGGTAGTTTTGAGTAGCAAAACTTTATCAAATTTTTTTGTGAAGCCAATGTACTACTAGCCATTGTAGTGGATTCTTTTCATGGTGATCCAAGCTCTTATTCTATAATAGATTGGATTATGGGGTGAGTGCACAAAGTTAGGGGCCAAAAGTGGACAAGAATCTGAAAAAAGTAAAACACACTCATGTTTTAATTTGTTTGGCTCGGGAATCACCGAACCATAATGTGTACGCATTTTGTAACATGTACGCATTTTGTAACGCATATGCATTTTAACGTGTACGCATTTTTGTAATGCGTACGCATTTTGTAACGTGTACGCATTTTAAACAAGTCAAATATTCAAGTATAAGATTTCTTTTATTATTATTATACTTTTATTATTTCTTATACTTTAAATTTATTTTAGTAAATATAAGAAATTAGGGTCACTCTACACCTTATGGAAGTGGTCTCGTAGCTCCAATAGTTATAATCTAGAAGATATTTTTTCAAAATCTAATCTAGTCAGTACTTACTCATTTTTAGGATTTCAGCAAATGACCTAAAACTTTCAGGGCATATATATTGTAGTCGGTCTTTGTTTTGGGAAAGCATATAGTCATTTTTAGGTTTTTTGACCTTCTAAAATGGATTTTGGCCCTACCACTTCTTGAATTGGTACTAATTTTTAAATTTGGTCCATAATTCACTTTAGTGACCATGAATTAACTCTATGATGTTTGTCTACTTCTTACTAAAAATAGATCCTCACTTTGTAGATAGAGGATTGTTCCCTGAATGGGATTCCTGTCCTATGGCCAAAATGAGGTGATTGTAATGTGCCTCCTCCTTAAGGTGTGATAACACTACTAGGTGTTGAATGAGTTGTTATGAATAGTACCAAGTGAATTACATCAAGTGAACTCAGATGATTGCTCATTCTTAGAAACATGGTGCTCTATATAAAGATCATCCCCTCACCTTTCCTAGCTCTAAAATAATCCTTTCATGGAATCAAATTCATGATTCTCATACATGCTTTTTCTCATATGTCTCTTATGGAGACAAATGATGCCTTAATACTTCACAAATAATGGTCCTTGATAACTCGGTGACATGACTAGCTCATTTTAGCTTGTTCTGAAGGGTGTTCAATTAACTACAAAATGGCCAAAAATGCCTTTTTAGGCCTTCAAAGGAAGTAGTCTCTCATAAAAACTAAAAGAGTCGATCGATCACCTTAAACACTATTCCTACACACCAAAACACATTGAATGATCTTTATAGGACTTTTCTTTGGGTGAGGGTTTATGATTTAGGGTTTAGGGTTTAGGGCTCGGGGTTTAGGATTTAGGGCTAAGGGTTTAGGACTCAAGGTTTAGATGGTATTTAAGGTTTAGCTCATAGTTCATATTTTAGGGTTTAGGGTTTAGGGCTCATGGCTTAGGGTTCATAGTTTAGGGTTTATGGTTTAGGGCTTAGAGTTTTGGGTTTATGGTTCGGGGTTAAGGGTTGATTTAAGGTTTAGGTTTTAAGGCTCAAGGTTCAAGGTTTAGGGTTTAGGGGTCAAGGGCTTGAGGTTTAGGGTTTAGGGTGGCTCAAAGGGTTTTAGGGTTTCTGGATTGAGGGTTTAGGGTTTAGGGTTGAGAGTTGAGGGTTTTAGTGTTTAGGGTTTAAGGTTTAGTTTTTAGGGTTTATGTTTGAGGGTTCAAGGTTTAGGGTTTTCTTTAGGGCTTATGGATTAGGGCCTAGGGTTTAGCTTTAGGGTTTAGGGTTTAGGGCTCAAGGTTTAGGGTTTAGGGTCAAGTTTAGGTTTTAGGGTTTAGGATTTAGGATTTAGGGCTTAGAGTTTAGGGTTTAGGGCTTAGGGTTTATGGTATATGGTTTACGGTTTAGGGCTTGGGTTTTAAGGTTTAGGGTTGAGGATTTAAGGTTTACAGTTTAGGGTTTAGGAGTTAGGGTTTAAGGTTTAGGGTTGAGGATTTAGGGTTTAGGATTTAGGTTTTAGGATTTAGGGTTTAAGGTTAAAGGTCGTAGGGTTCGTGGGTTTAGGGAAAAGGGTTCGGGGTTTAGGGTTTAGGTATTTGGGGTTGAAGGTTTGGGGTTTAGAGTTTAAGGTTTAGGGTTTAGGGCTCATGGGTTTTAAGGTTTTAGGGTTTAAGGTTTAAAGGTAGGATTTATGGTTTAGGAGTTAGGAGTTATGGTTTAAGGTTTAAAGGTCGGGGTTTAGGTTTAGGGTGAAGGGTTCATGATTTAGGGTTTAAGGCTCAAGGTTTAGGGTTTAGGGCTTAGGGCTTAGGGCTTAGGGTTTAGGGTTTAGTGCTTGGGGTTTAGAGTTTAGGGTTTAGGGGTTAGGGTTTAGGGTTTATGATTTAGTTTTTAGGGTTTAGGGTTTAGGATTTAGGGACCTT
The DNA here is from genome assembly GCA_018340775.1 of Taxus wallichiana var. yunnanensis. Classification (NCBI taxonomy): domain Eukaryota; kingdom Viridiplantae; phylum Streptophyta; class Pinopsida; order Cupressales; family Taxaceae; genus Taxus; species Taxus wallichiana. Next base: position 852,416,190 of record CM031243.1, read on the forward strand.
TAGGATTTAACATTTAGGCCTTAAGGTTTAGGGTTTATGATTTAGGGCTCAAGGCTCAGGGTTTAGGGTTTAGGGGTTAGGGTGCATGGTTTAAGGTTTATGACTCAGGGTTCGGGGTTCAGAGTTATGGGTTTAAGGTTTAGGGGTTAGTTACGGGTTTAAGGTTTAGGGGTTAGAGATCAGGGCTCTAGATTTAGGGTTTAGGGCTCAGGGTTTAAGGTTTAGGGTTTAGGGCTCAAGGATTAGGGTGTAGGGTTCAAGGCTTAAGGTTTAGGGTTTATGGTTTAGGGATTAGGTTTTAGGGTTCATGGTTCATGGTTTATAGCTTAAGGTTCAAGGTTCAGAGTTATTGGTTTAAGGTTTGGGGGTTAGAGCTCGGGGCTCTAGATTTAGTATTTAGGGTTTAGGGCTTAGGGCTCAGGGTTTAGGGTCTATGGTCAAGGGTTTAGGCTCTATGTCAAGGGTTTAGGGTTATGGGTTTAGGGTTTAGGTTTTAGGGTTTAATATTTAGTGTTTAGGGTTTAGGATTTATTATTTTGGTTTTAGGGTTTAGGGTTTATAGTTTAGGGTTTAGGTCACAGATTTCTGGGTTTAGGGTTCATCGAATTTGTAGGAAGAACATTTAAAGAGAGTCATCAAAATTTTATGTTTTTCATCTGTTGATATTTTGAAGGAGGGAAATGTCATATTCCTAACTTTCTAATCCTTCCAAAGACCCCAATAGTCCTCAATCCTTGGATGTAAAGGAGACACTGATTACTTAGCTTCCATTTATAATGATAGAGATATTTGTAAATTCGTGTTATGACCTCTAAATCTATATGAATTTCAAGTTGTTTGGAAAACACATCACACCCTTCACTAGGATTGATGACTACCCATATCTTTTTGTTCGGGGATTTTGAAAACATCCATGGGTTTATCATATTAGGAGTTATCAATGAATGGAAGGTCACTAAGTCTTAGGCCAGTAATTCCCATTTAGAACTAAACAAGAAAGATTTACTAGGCAATTGATAACCCCTTAGTGTTCTTAGCCATTCCCCTATTTCTATGCTTATTTTGAACACTTTAGG